>JAVIAB010000106.1:60617996-60960496 GCA_032433765.1 Megaustenia siamemsis | reverse complement strand
GTGTGTGTGTGTGTGTGTGTGTGTGTGTGTGTGTGGTGTGTGTGTGTGTGTGTGTGTGTGTGTGTGTGTGTGTGTGTGTGTGTGTGGTGTGTGTGTGTGTGTGTGTGTGTGTGTGTGTGTGTGTGTGTGTGTGTGTGTGTGTGTGTGTGTGTGTGTGTGTGTGTGTGTGTGGTGTGTGTGTGTGTGTGTGTGTGTGTGTGTGTGTGTGTGTGTGTGTGTGTGTGTGTGTGTGTGTGTGTGTGTGTGTGTGTGTGTGTGTGTGTGTGTGTGTGGTGTGTGTGTGTGTGTGTGTGTGTGTGTGTGTGTGTGTGTGTGTGGGTGTGTGTGTGTGTGTGTGTGTGTGGTGTGTGTGTGTGTGTGTGTGTGTGGTGGTGTGTGTGGTGTGTGTGTGTGTGTGGTGGTGTGTGTGGTGTGTGTGTGGTGGTGTGTGTGGTGTGTGTGTGTGTGTGTGGTGTGTGTGTGTGTGTGTGTGTGTGTGTGGTGTGTGTGTGTGTGTGTGTGTGTGTGTGTGGTGTGTGTGTGGTGTGGTGTGTGTGTGTGTGTGTGTGGGTGTGTGTGTGTGTGTGTGTGTGTGTGTGTGTGTGTGTGTGGTGTGTGTGTGGTGTGTGTGTGGGGTGTGTGTGTGTGTGTGTGTGTGTGTGTGTGTGTGTGTGTGTGTGGTGTGTGTGTGTGTGTGTGTGTGTGTGTGTGTGTGTGTGTGTGTGTGGTGTGTGTGTGTGTGTGTGTGTGTGTGTGTGTGTGGTGGTGTGTGTGTGGTGTGTGTGTGTGTGTGTGTGTGTGTGGTGTGTGTGTGGGTGTGTGTGTGTGTGTGTGTGTGTGTGTGTGTGTGGTGTGTGTGTGTGTGTGTGTGTGTGTGTGTGTGTGTGTGTGTGTGTGTGTGTGTGTGTGTGTGTGTGTGTGGTGTGTGTGTGTGTGTGTGTGTGTGTGTGTGTGTGTGTGTGTGTGTGTGTGTGTGTGTGTGTGTGTGTGTGTGTGTTGTGTGTGTGTGTGTGTGTGTGTGTGTGTGTGTGTGTGTGTGTGTGTGTGTGTGTGTGTGTGTGTGGGTGTGTGTGTGTGTGTGTGTGGTGTGTGTGTGTGTGTGTGTGTGTGTGTGTGGTGTGTGTGTGTGTGTGTGTGTGTGGTGTGTGTGTGTGTGTGTGTGTGTGTGTGTGTGTGTGTGGTGTGTGTGTGTGTGTGTGTGTGTGTGTGTGTGTGTGGTGTGTGTGTGTGTGTGTGTGTGTGTGTGTGTGTGTGTGTGTGTGTGTGTGTGTGTGTGGTGTGTGTGTGTGTGTGTGTGTGTGTGTGTGTGTGTGTGTGTGTGTGTGTGTGTGTGTGTGTGTGTGTGTGTGTGTGTGTGTGTGTGTGTGTGTGTGTGTGTGGTGTGTGTGTGTGCGCGCGCCGTGCGTGCGTGCGTGCGTGTGTGTGTGTGTGTGTGCGTGCGTGTGTGTGCACTGAAAAATAAAAACATGAAGTCTATACTGATGTTGTCATTTTACTATTTTTAACCACTCATTAGGCGGGCATACGACAATATCCTCGGCATGGCGCCGTTACCAAAGTCTTGCGACGCCCCTGAAAACCGTGGTCGCGCACACTTTGAGAAACGTTGCTGTAGATAATCAAGGTAGGTGCTTGCTTGGAAATTATAGGCTGGAATGGATAATGGAATAATATGACTACAATTGAAAATCTCGGGGAAAAAGCTAAAATATTAGTAGTGAGATATGAAGAAACGAAAGTGCATCTGATTAATTAAGAATACTAAAGCAATGTATTGGTAGACGGGCATTGTGTTTTGCAATGTTGATGAAAAAAGAACTTAATAAGATAGAGAAATCTACGGAGAAGTTGGTTGTTTGCGTTCGCCCGATGACTAAAGTATTCTAGAGTATCGTGGTAGACTAGAATATTCCTCTTCATCATCCGCCCTTACAAGGACGTAGTGGACGTGTCTGCGTTGTGTCGTGGTTTGCAGTATAACTGTTATATTTGCGCCTTTCGGCCCAACACATCCGACTTCAGCACGCACGGAAAAGTGAAATACAAACGGAGAAGAGAGATTCACGAGGTGAGGAGAGAGAGAGATACGCGGACATGAGAGAAACACACGGAGAAGAGAGAAACAAGCGCAAAATACAGAAACACGTGTAAAAGAGAGAAACACGCATATGAGAGGAAACACGCAGAAGAGAAAAACACACGGGGAAGAGAGAAGCATATGGAGAAAAGAGAAACATATGAAGAAGAGAGAAGCATATGGAGAAGAGAGAAACACATGGAAAAGAGAGAAACACGTGCAAAAGAGAGAAACACGTGCAAAAGAGAGAAACACACGCAGATAAGAAGAAACGCGCAGAAGAAAGAAACACACGGAGAGGAGAGAAGCATATAGAGAAGAGAGAAGCACACAGAAGAGAGAAACATAAGAGGAATTGTGTTGGAAAGATTAGACTTTAATGTTATATTTCAGCGTTATGCTGTTAAACACACTTTTCTCATTTGCATTTTTTGTTTAACGTAAAATCAGCACGGGCGGGAGGAGAGAGGGAAATTGAAAAAGGGTTTGTGCTTTTCTCCACAAATAGCTGAAAGGTTGATGATGATGAATCCCCAAGGTCAATTTAATTTTATGATGGCTTCCCGTGTTTATACTGTGCCGGTTTAGAAGTCTTCCCTGGACAATACTATATCTGTCCGTGCCATGATTACGGGAGACAGTAATGCCTGTGGTCTTAGATATAACTGACGTCAAATCTTGGCGTTTAGATAGGTAGGGACGTGCAAAGTACAAAGGTAACGGTAGAGGCACAAAAATCAAGATATGACTATTCAAGCGCGTTGGGTATTTTGTTAATTTATTTAATTGAATGAAAATTATGCAGATCAACGAAAGAGAAATGTAATCATTTTTCAAAACAATTTATCTAAACATTTTTCTTTATTTGGTTAAACTAAACCATTATTAAACTAAACTGTCTAACTGGTTAAATTTGAAAGGCAAATATAAATGACAGCACCTTGGCGAGTAAAGGTTTAATTGGTCTTGTCACCACATGGAACTCACAATTAATGTTGCTACAAAGTTATAAGCTACGGAGAAAAGATGACAGAGTGCAAACTTCAAGAAACACCGTAGAAGCAGACTCAAATGAACTAGATCTTGGATGTAGTGATAAAATGACTAACAAACAATAAAATAGATACACTTCTGTCTGCATTTTTAAAGGTACAAAGTACTAAGATATCTGGTTACTTCAATAGTGAAATATAAAAGATGTAAATTTAAAAAAAAAAATTATGTTTACGCATTTCTTTTTAAACTTGACCTAATCTAGCACAGAAACCTTCTACTCATTAATAAATCTTTGACATATTTGTAGGCGCGCCTTTCTATTTTATTATCGCAAAATGTATCAGAAGTAAAATAGTCTGGTGGTATAGCAGCTTGCATATCTCCATAACCACAACATATTTTCATCCACGGTAGAAATTTGATTAAAATGTTCAATAAAGCTGAAAGATCTTGCCTCGCCCTGGGAAATAACAATGTAAATCAGGGATATTCTCCACTAGCTCATAGTAACGACAGACAAAAGAACTTTATATTTATATAGATTATGTCTTCGATAAAACAGAACAAAAAACTAAAATAATTATATGTGCTCCATTGAGACAAACATGCAAAACCGTGGCATCAGCAATGCTGGCAGCAACAGGATCAAGTCAACAGCTGAAAACTGCACCAAAGTAATGCTGCAAGCAGTAAACGGGTACATTTCCAAAGGCAGCGGGAATAAAGTGCAACCCATACTGGAACGAAAGAACAACAAGACCTTAATAACAAAAAGTCAGAACCATAGAAGAGAGAAAGACAGAGAGAGAGAGGGGGGGGGAGGGAAGAAACGATAGATGTAAATGTCACAATCATAACCCTCACTGTATAATACAAATACATATAGAACCAAATCACACACCAAAAAACTGCTGGTAAAAGAAAAAAAACTTTGAGATTGAACAACAATCAAGGAAGCTAGTCAGAGTTCTAAGTAATCAAGAATCATAAATTATAAGATCCAACAAAAGATGTGCTTTTTGATGGGGTAGAGAGAGGTTGCAGCTGTGTTAAGGTGGCCACCATGCTTGCACAAACAAATGTGATATAACATCAATTACTGAGATAGTAGACAATAAAACAACTACAAACAATGAAGCATTCAACTCACGACACTAATTCTGTTGTGTGGGAAAACATAATAGCAAATTATATCATGAACGGAGAGTAGTTTTCAAAGAAATCGATCAAGAATATAAGAAATCACAAGAAATAGCAATTATTTTTATTTTTAAGGACTTGGATTCTGCTTTTTTTCGTCCCAGATGAAGACCATTTCGGTTGAAACATTGGTTCTTTGTTAAGTTTTGTCTAGTTTGCAAAATGAAAAATTCAACCTGTTGTCTCTCTCTTATTGTATCTAACTGAATTTTGCTGCGATCCTACAAGTTTTTCCATGTGTGTTCCTATCATCACCGCACTCACAATTACCGTGAATATTGTAGTTTCTAACAACCGCTTGTTTTAATGTTCAGATAGACATCCTGTATAGGTATATTATGGTCCCAACACGGAACTAACTGATAACCGTCGGTTTTTGTGATCTCTTCTTGGTAAGGCACGATCCATTCAACTATATAAGTTTCTTTAGACCGCAACTGCCATTCAACAATTTCAAAATTGTAGATCAGACTATATTTTTTTATATTATCTGCAAAATTGTGAAACTAACCAACGAAGACACGATGATATAAATATCAGACCTCAAATCAGAAAAGTTTTAGTATTGCACTCGGGTTTATGACGGTAAGTATGGCTTAGTGACATCCTTTTTACGTGTTTTTTTTTTTTTGTATAACAAGTGTTTAGGGAGAAATCCATCATAGTAGCAGTAAGCTATTTATAAGGGTGTAATGTCACGTTAGAGCCGCGATACCTCAGTCGTTAGTGAACTAAGCTACAAAGGACGGCTTCCGGGTTCACCCAGCCTTAAATGGGTACCGGATTTTTTCTGGGAAAGTAAAGCGGCACAGGCGTAATACCGACCACATTACCCCAAAATTCATGTGCCGAGTGTCTATAAAAATGATGGTCACTAACACCATATTCCCTATACGCCAATTGACGTGACGGGGGCTCTTTACTTTTACTGTCACGTAAGTAAGTGATTGTCTGCGGTTCCTGTTCTAAAAACTTTGGTTCATATGTGTACATAATCGTGCATTTAATAGCAACAATCGAATGCACATTTTTCCACCCTCCACACCAGATGCTATTGATTGGCAGAGTAAATTTTTCTATGCAAAAACACCGTTCGATTTAATTACGAAATTGTGTATCTATTGAACTCAGCATTAGTTAA
The DNA here is from genome assembly GCA_032433765.1 of Megaustenia siamemsis. NCBI lineage: Eukaryota > Metazoa > Mollusca > Gastropoda > Stylommatophora > Ariophantidae > Megaustenia > Megaustenia siamemsis. Next base: position 60,955,103 of record JAVIAB010000106.1, on the reverse strand, counting down.
GCCTAACATTTGTGTTCCGGCCCTTGGGCATTAAGCTCTTTCAGCGTTCGAGTGCACTACAGCTGCAAAGTCACTAACACCCATTGTTGGGAACAACTAGAAATGATCATGTCAGTTCGTCAAACTCTAGGTAATAATAATAGATGCTCGAGGCAAGCCGTCGATTTTCTTTTCTGCCGTGAAATTGGGTCATTCCACCAGCTTTAATGTCTTTTCACAATTCTTCTGGCAAAACATGTGGAGAGTATTGTAGATTTCATTTCATACTAATTATTGAGAATATCAATAGACAAATCTGCTGCTTCTAAAATTGTTCCCTCGGGCGTCACATCACACCTTTTTTTTAAAAAAGGTATTTTCTAAAACAAACCGGGGAAAGCAAGACAGAGTGTTTTTATCAGCAGTGTTAGATAATTGTAGAAGAGAAAACTAGTTTTTAAATGTTTTCAATGTCTCTTTATTTGAAGCTGAGATAAATGGAAAGCCGATATCTATGAATATCTAGAACGAGCTTGTTTAAATGTCTTTCGACATAACCACTCTTGACAAAAGTATTGGTTGCCAGGCACAATAAATACATACATTTACCGGTCCTCACTTTGAAGAAACCAGTAAAGTTCTTCAGAGAGTACTTAACTAAATTGCTGGGTGTATTGCAGATTAAACGCAAACATTTATAACAAGAATGTCTCCATTCATAGCAAAAATATCTTTGCTTGCAAAATTATGTTAAACTGTTTTATATATATAAATAAATGTCACTTAAAATGTTGCACAAGCAGGAAAAGTCACAAAACAAAACATGGTTGCGAAATTAAATAAAACGGTATAAGAAACGGATATAGGGTCGATGATATATTTTTATATATGCGCATTCCCTGCCCGATGAGGTAAGAAATTAGTTCTCAGCACGATTATCGCGCTTGACCCTACTGTCGACATTATAAATGGTCGCGTTTATTACACTTCACTGATAGATTTCGCGATACCTGCGAAATATCATGGGCTATTATTTCTTCATACGTTATATCTTTTACTGCGCATAACTGATGGTGAGGAGACTATTTTTCGCAAAAAGAGGGGCATATCTGCTCCGATGACAGTAACAAAGCTTTGACACAAAGATGGACTGCAGTAAAACCGACCGACTAAGGTGGATGAAGAACATATCAAGTATAGAGCTGTTTTATAAAGCAGATGTTAATCTATTTATATTTTTAAAAGAAGACAGAGTTTATACGTCACTACTCCCAGAAATATGAGAAATGTGATGTCTTCTTTTTTTTATGGCGGTGCTATGGTGTTATTAACCATATGTTCCCATTACCACATGTACATTTTTGAGTAGCATGGTCAGTGTCACTTTTTGGCACCTACTTTTCCAGAGACTAGATCTTACACCTATTTCCACAAGTAAACTTCCAGGTGATGTGAATCAAGAAAAAAATCGCCACAGTCAGGAAAAAAAAAGTAAACACGTGGTCAGTCTTAGTAGTGCACTAATAACTTGTGTGATTATGTCAAGCCGTTGATCTTCTTTGTGCTTAAACCACTGCTCGTAGAATTATAACAAGTTTGCACTACTGATGACGACAGCAATGAATAATTAACACGAAGCCAAACTGAGATTTCTTTTTTTTTTAAATAAAGTCCAAGACAGTTAAATAAAAAATATATCAACTGAACAATACAAAAAAAAACATAAAAGAAAATCAGAAATCATTTAAAAGAAAATGTATGGGCGAGAGAATATTTGACTGATGCATATGTAATGTCGTAGACAGGCTCTGGAAAGAGGGTGGCATAGAAGTGAGTGCTGTGGGGACTTCTAGGTGCTAAAATCTATCATTTTAACTGCACATTTTTTGTAGTGTTTAACTATGACTTCAATAGCGCCGGATAAAATGCTCATCGTCTCGCTGATGCACACTGTAGAAGATAATCGCATTCCATAGCATGACTGCTGGGAGTGTAGGGTCTCCATAAGATTTGGACCAACTTCTTTGTGGTGGTGGGAGGGGGTAGTATTGTCCAGTGTTTCCCCCTTCCCCAGGATACTTTTATTTCCCAGATGCATATTGCGGTCTCCATGTGGATTTGTAGTGAAGAGGGGAGGTAGGGCGGGATCTAAAGCAATGTTATGTCCTTTGTCCCAACCTTCTTTTCAATCCTTTTTCCGGCTGTCCTGGGTCATGCGTTTACAGCAGTCTCCGGTAATAATTACAAATACTCGAGATCTGGTTGTCCCCTATTCAACTTAGCACATTTTAAAGTTAAAACAAAAAATAACAGAAATTGTTTCCCTCAAGGTAGATCTAATTGCTCACAGCGAAGATACTTTACATTTACCAACTAACAACTTGGTCAAAACATGCAACCTATTCTCGTTAACAATAATTGTACAGAAAACTAGTTCTACCACAAGGAAACATCGTGGCTTAGAATGGAGGCTCGCTTGAATATCAGTACAAATAGAGGCTGTCTAGAATCTACTGTCGCGAACAGTCTTACTCCCACGAGTAACAAATGTACATATTAAATGGTAAGGCAGCCACGATAATTGGTAAACTGGCTCACTGGTTTGGAATAACATTAAATTGACGTTAGCGACAAAAGTCAAGATGCACCTCCTGTGTGCTTAGTACACTTTATGAATGGATCTGAAACTTGGACACACTTTTCAAGGGACGAGAATCGGTTTCAATGTGCACAGCCTTAGAAAAAAAATTAATATCAACTGCCAAACAAAGTAAACTGCATAGGTATCATGCAGCATTGCAGGCTTTCATCAGTTATAATAATAAGACGGCGAAAATTAAAGTGGCTGAAAGATAGAAGAATGGACAAGAATGACATCCCAAAAGCAACTATTGTATGGCGAGTTTCAGACGGAAAGCGGCCTCTGGGAAGACCAAAACTGAGATACACAAATGGCTTTGGCATCGTTGAAGAATTCTCCATTACTAGTTTCAAAAACGAATGATAAAACAGCTTTTTTAGTTTACCCCCTAGTTTTAAGGGGTATCTTCACCGCAGTCAGGACAATTCCATATGAGCTCCAATGATCTTTCCAGAAAACCAGTACAAGGATGTACGTTGATCATTCTTGTTAAGAGATGATTGTAGATTATTCGCTCCATCCCGAAGAGCGTGCTTGTTCTTTCCTCTCCCGGTCTCAAAGACCAATCCTTCAGTCGATGAACGTAGGGGTCAGTCTCACATTCATTCATTTTCATATATTGAGTTATTAGCGGGTTATCTTCATTGCACTCCGAACATGTCCATAAGTGTTCAGATTCCCTCCTCAGCAAGTCTTGCAGTGTCCAGCAACTGACGACTCCAGTTCTATGTTGACTGATTAGTCTTCCTACACGCCCACTAAGTTTCTCGTTTCTGGCTGTGCCCATCATAACTCCCATCTCTTTCATCCGAAGGAGTGACGTGAACTCATGGTCGTCGAAGTCCTGTGTCATTCCCACTTTCCGGAGGGCATTGATGTTGTCCGCCGCCCGATCCATTGGTTGACTATATTTATATATTTAATATGGACTGCTCTGCCTAGTCTATCGCAGTTTTCGCTTTAGAGATTGTGCATCATCTTTTTGTACGTTGTTGGCTGCATTTATTAGAGTAATTGAGATTTTATGGGCGCAGCCATTGTTGTGTGTGATACGTTATCACAATGGTTGATTGTATATCCTTAAAACGGTCGTACGCTAATAGCGAAAGGCGGAATGGAGTTTCGTATGTGCCTTTGCAGCACCGGGGTCTTTCCCGGAGGTTCATGTTAGTCAGGAGGGATTCATGATTTCACAAATTTACATTGCAGGGAGATCTTACAGTCTGTTGTTTGATGTGTGACGGGGATAGTCCGATGACTAATTGTGTTTCATATGTTCGGATTTGGAGTCAGGGTAATGTCCTAGCATCATTAAGAACTATACATTTTTTTTTTATGACAATCATCATTTTCAGGAGGACGTGAACGTTCGGTCAATATGGTGGATAGGCGGCAGGAACCATTCATTACAGACTATGTCCGAAAAGTGTTCTTTGTTGCAGTTTCCTCATATTCCAAGTCCGGCTTATTGCAGGAGCTACTGAGTTAAGTGTTCTGTGCATACTGTGAGCTGTGCGCTTCATCTGTTTTGATCGTGTTTCGATATTCCAATTGTTAACGATGAATGATATCGTATGATAGAGAGCAGATAGATGTGTTCACTTTCTTTGTGGTTTCGCCTTATGTCTTTTGGCGTGTGCTGAGACTGCTATGATGGGGACTACAGCTACCTTTATTTGTTTGGGAGATGAGATAGTAATTCGGATGATTCCACTGGCACGGGCGGTTGAGCTGTTATGGATTTTAATTCGTTTGCAGTGATACCGGGGCCTTCCATAACCATATATATATATATATATATATATATATATATATATATGAGAAGCGGCATATAATAATGACATTATATATGATAGTAAAGTAAAGTAAAGTACCCCCGTCACGCCAAGTGATAGGGAAATATGGTGTTAGTGACCCTATATTTTACAGACCTTCAGCACATGATTTTTGGGGTAATGTGGTCGGTATTACACCCGTGCTGCTTTACTTTCCAGGAAAAAATCCAATACCCATTTAAGGCTGGGTGTAAACCGAAGCCGTCGGTTGGGATCGAACCCTACCCCTTGTCCTTTGTAGTCCAGTTCAGTAACCACTGAGCTATCGCGGCTCCCATTATATATGACAAAGAAATAAAATCATAGCTGTAAGAAAAAGTAGAGGCAAGAGAAAAAGACGACAACGATCCTCACAAAACAGTCTTGTTCAATCTGCAGCCGCACCCGTCATTTAATATTTTATTTGCAATATCAACCATAAGAGAGGTTTCCGGGCTAAACGCCGAGCAGCAGCTACTAAAGACATCAGCTTTTTTCCAATCATGTGCGAAGATGTACAAAGTATTATAGTCAAATTATTCACGTGCGCACACACACACTTTTTTTCATTTTTCTCTGCATTTCTAATGTAAAATGTATTGTTTAAAGGCTACTTCATTACTTATTATTTCTGAATGATGTATTTATACCACAGAGATGAGTAACATTATCCCATAAGTGAACAATCAGCGTCGAAGTGAGAGCAATTTCATATAAACTGCCATTCAAATAAAGGAATATTGATCTTGATCCTTCCCGCGCCGTTAGACGTGACATAGGATTTGTAGTGATTTTGGCCACCATTTGCTATTCTGGGAGAGATGTTCGATTCTATATCATGAGTCTTGACATGAGTTGACACCTGCCAACTTTGCTTCTCGTATAAGTGTTCTTTTCAGTGTCTCTCTGGGTCTTCCTCTTTTTCTGTAACCTGATGTTTCCCATAGCAGAGCTTGTCTTGGAATTATCTTGTTGTCTCTTCTCAGCACAAGTCTGTCATATGTTCATCTCTTCCGAATAGCAGATGAGATCTTTGGTTGCATGGCAATTTCTCTTATCTCAATATTAGTCTTGAATTAATTCCAGTGTACACAAGTTTGATTTTCTTGCTTTGTATTTTTGATTTCCATATTTTGTCCAGGTTTTTTAAAATTCGCTTCTGCCTTTGCTATCCACCTGATTTGCCTCCATTTGTTCATCTGTGTAGTTTTGAGTAGGTGCATATGTCTGTATTATTGCTATGTCGAATGGTTTTGCTTTCAACTTGACTAGTATAATCCTATCACTGTATGTCCAGTGGGTACTTATATATTTTTGTAGCTCTCTTTTTATCAGTATTCCTACCCCCTTTGATGTTCTGTTGTGTTTCCTGAGCATATAAATGTATATTTTTCGTCCTCTATGTACCCACATTCTTTCCATCTTGTCTCTGATATGCTTAAGATATTTATATTTATTCGTTCTGCTACTTGAATCAGATTTTCCACTTTCCCTTGTTGATATAGAGTCCTAACATTCCAAGTACTTATTTTAAGATCTTTTCTCCGACACAAGTTCGAATTCCTCTCCATGGCTTCCTCTGGCAGGTACGTGATGAGGCTCCAATCTCTCTCAGGGTGGTCAGCCACATTCGTCTTTCGTGTCCTAAACATGCCTTTTGTATACCAAACACTTTGCTGTTTTCGCTTTCTGGGCCGTTGGTAATTTCTGACTCTTCCGCCCCATCCACCGCTTTTTAACACATTCCTTTTTTCATTATTTATTTTGTTGTATTAGTAGTGTTCTTCGCTTGTCGTCTTTCTTCTACTTTTTTCAAGATGGTGTCGGTTATCTATTTTTGTTCTTTTCCTTCTTGGGTAAGATGTTACAGGTTTCTTGTATGCTTTTCTTTAAGCATTGCCATTTGGTTGTAACTTTTTCATCAGGATTGTCTCTTTTGAACTGACTGCTCAGTCCCTTCTAGTAACTTATGATGTGTTCTTTGCTTATATATTGTATACGTATCTTTAATATCCTTTTGATTTAAAGATGCTATATCTTGTGGTACTGATCTGAGTTATCTGATAAGATTGTAATTTCTAATAAATGAACAAGAATTTAAAAAAAAAAATAAATAAAAGAAAGCAAATAATTTATAAAGTATAAAAAAGTATCATATCTATAATGCAATATCCTACATTCAAAATGATGCGTTAAAAGCTGCTAAATGTATTGTTTCCATCATTTCTGGCCATGAAAGCGGTCTTTACAATTAAAAGTCCACTTTATCTATTAATTTATATACCAATCTGTGGACTGGCTGGTCTCGATGCAGGACGCCGGCCTCGATACAGACAGGTTGTGGGTTCAAATCCCGTCTACATCAATTGGGATTTTTATCATTATTGCACACGGCTGCCAGAGAAAAATGGATTAACACGCAAAATTCAGGTCCTAGTCTCTAGGCACTTCGTCAGAGGTCAAAGCTGATATATATACCATTCATAAACATTACAATTTTACAAGTCTTACAATCACTTTCTACAATCAGTGTTGGGCGTAATACACCTTCAAAAGACACCGGGGTGGCTTCATCCTAACCACGGTAAGTGGAGAAAAGAATAGAGCCCCTGTCAACCGTCACGCATGCCTTATTAGACGATTAAGGGAGGTTGGTGTTAATGTCTTTGCCGGTGTGGTGATATGGAGTTCGTGCATCTGAGCCGAAACCATTTTCAGTGCTTTCACTTGTGTGTGGCTAGCGTGCTTCATTCATCCTGGGGAATGTGTGATGAGAATATCTGAGCACTCTGAAGTTGTCCGTTCCACAATAAAGATGATCTCACGACTAAACTAAACTTCCAAATATACAATACAATATAACTAGAAACAAATTATTGTAAAATATTACTATTTATAATTATTCAAAAATATCAGGCATGAGAGCTCGCAATGTTATGTACACAAATTATGAAGAATACACATATATAAATTGCTTGTACACATTTTTTTTAGACGAACGTACTACAAGAATACATTACCCAAAAATACATTACTTGGGTACTGCAATCGACAATTTCACAAAAATATGTTGTGCAAAGTACAATTGTTCAATGTTACGGCGGCCCATCCCCCCCCCCCCCAAAAAAAAAACCCATGTGACTAAATCGCGCAAAATTCACTTATAGTGTGGTAGGAATACGCCTGAGATCGAAAACAAAACATTTCAATGTTTCCTTGTCCGGTTAAGGTGGAAAGATGCTAAATGAATGAGTTTTGATACAGGAGGTTATTATTCTCATGCTATCGTGTTTCAGGGCAGACTCGACAAACAATGCATTAACACGGTTAACAACAGTACCGATATAATTCGGTTAAGTGTTTAAAGTTCAAAGCCTTTAATTCTCCATAAGTTTCTGTTCGCTCAACAAGGTAAACCGCACACCAGTGGACAAGTAATGTATTAATCTGAAATCATGCATTATCAAACTATTGAATATGCAAAAGCAGGTAGTACAGACTGAGATATGGAACACACTACGAGGTGTATACACACACACGCGCGATTATCCAGAAAGAATGGGAAATCCTGGACAACAAAAATTCCGTTAAACCATTATATATAGGAAACAGAAAGAGTAGGTAAAGTATTTAAAACTTAATGTATTATTGCTTGAAATAAGACAGTAAACTTTTTTGTTGTATCTTTCTCAGTATCCTTTAACTGAATGTTGCTGTATAGATTTCTCAGAATTAATTTCTCCGCGCAGTTACTGTCTTCTTGGTATTCTAAGTAATCAAGAAGAGCTCATGAATTTGTTTGTTTGATAAATTTATTTTAAAATGGAAGAATTTTTTTTTTATTTTAAGTTTTTTACGAAGGTTTCCTGGATAATTCACTTCCCCGTTAATCCGCTCCCGGATAATCGAGTCTACTGAAAGTGCGAGCTCATACACACGCACATACATATGCTGTAAAACATATTCTAAGAGTAATAACAACTTTCGTAGGCAACAGATATGTGAGTCCGAATATTGTTAGAAAAACACGCACAAATAAAACAAATATTACATTCATGTTGAGAAACCACGCGAGTGGATGCATTCTGCCAACAGATAAATGTGAAGCGAATTCCTATATTTTGTAACCCCATTAGAGGGATACGATTATTCCCCCTCCTGTCGACCTGTGGATATCACGTTTCTTTGGATTAAGGCAGGACTTTCCTCACGCTGTGATGCTGCCGACTGGGGATTGAATTTGTGCATCATTCCTGATGGATTTCGCGGCTGATTATAGAGATGACTATGACAATGATGGCATCCTGTTAGGTTAGTCTCTAGAGACGATGAAATTAGTGTAGAGTGGGGGTTTTGCTGGACGCTGTGAGACGAAACTTGAGTGTCCCCTCGCATGATGCAACGGAGGATCGTTGTCCCGATTGTTTAACAAAACACAAAAAAAAAAAAAAAAAAAAAAAAAAAAAAAATAATATATATATATATATATATATATATATATATATATATATATATATATATATATATATACAAAAGTGTATGAACACGTTTTCTATGAAAATTCCTCTTCTGTTGCGATCATGACTCTTTCAGACAGGGATTCCGGATTCTCTAATGGATTCTGCTGTCTATTTCAGAGATAGGATCGCACTACAGTTTCTCTTCCAAAGTAGTGAGTGGGACACATTTTCCTCCTCAGTTATGTGTACTGGGGACAGTCTTGTAGACAGCGCTTTGCTGCCATATCTGCTAGGGTGCAGTGGCGTGACTAGTGGTACCTATCTTGAGTTTGGAGTATATGTGATGTTTCACTCTGTTGTGTTCAGTGCAGAGGTGGAGTATGATAACTTGGTCTCATCTTGAGAGTTCATAATATACATTCCCCTCATTATACTTTGTGTGATTTTGTTTACACTTTGAATGCTATTGTCCTTTAATGATACTGATATATATATAACTTCTTCATAGCTGACCATATGATCTTCTTGTGCTAGTTTGGCTCCTTCTATGGATATTTTATTTGCATGATCATTTCCTTGTATATTGTTATGTGATGATATCCATTTGATCAGTGCCCTCCGAAAATTATAGCACAGCTGCACTAAAGGTGGTTCAGGTTATCTAGCTCACTGTTCCTGGGGTTTCCAGTGATGACAACTCATCCGTCAGTATCACCAATTTCTTGTGTATTTCACCTTTTGTGTTGATTGGCCAGCTCTGCTGCGGCTTTGGGGACTTGGGTTTCTGCCTTATAATTGCTCGAAAGTTTCCCTGTGGATATGGCTTCACTTCCTGGTTAATGAGTGTGAGAATCACTCCCCCCTCTTCTACTGCCGTGTGCATCTATAGCAGAAAAGTCAGTGTACACACGAGACCAAGAGCCTTGTGGGTAGTTCTCCTTCGTGTTTCTATCTGCAATACAGTTTCTTTCCAGATCTGTCTCTATGTCATTTTACTTGATCCCTATTATACCAACTTTGAGCTCTGGTAGTGTACGCCACCAGGCAGGGATATTTTTAATTTTCATGAAAATAAAGAACCCAAAGAAATGGCTAGACTGATAGCGCTTGTCGTCAACGGAGTGGCAGAAATTGCCAAAATAAATTGAACACTCCAGCTTTTTATCTATTTTCACAGTATACCATTAAGTTTGGCCCTGCAAAGTAGTGGGTTCAAAATAAGAAAAGTACTTCGCTGTAAGCAGTCTTCGTAATCCATTGTTTCCTATTTAAGGGACAACATTTATATATTATCTTTTCCACTTTATACTTTTTTTTAATGGTATCCTATGTAATGAGAAGGGTACAGCTGGAATATATTTGTAACAACTGGGACAATTGAGGGACAAAGCGACAGAGAGAAGAAAAAAGATAAGATACTAGACAGCTTAAGAGAATGACTTGGAAGAAGGTCAACAACAGAAATGATAAATAACTGTCGAGATAGAAAGTTGTGAAGAGACATAATCATGTATGCCAGCAGGCACGGTACTTGATGATGATGAATGGTATCATGTTTCCTAAACGTGTCTCAACGTGTGAATTTATTGTCGAGCCATCTCCTATATCTCTACTTGCATTATATTTAATTATCCAATTTGTTACATAAACAATTGTTTAATTACCACTTTCCTTAGGCTACAGTAATTTTATACTCTCTTCGCATATATTATTTTCATTTTTACTTTAACATTTTCAAAACTATGTACGCTTTTTTTTTAACCTTGGTAATATCAAAGATATGAACAACGTTGTGGTCTGTCACCACATTCCGAACGTGTTACAACTTTAGAAAGTAGAACGTTCTGTCAAAAGATCCGACAGTCTTGTAATTTCCGCAAGGGTAATGGGGAGCACGCTCTGACATTCATTTGAACTATACATTTATTGAAATTAACAACAGCAGTGAAGCAAGTTCAACAGATACTTTTTCCACTGACTTTTCAACCGGTTTTGTTAACCGTTCTTGAAATTATTTCATATTTTTATCTTACAAGAAAAACATGGATGTGTGGTCTAGAGGTAAGATGTCTTTCACTGAACATGAATGTTCGGAGTTCGAATCACGTCACGGTTGGTGGGAATTTTTCACAACGAATCTTGTGGTTCTATCCTCACAGCACTATCCTCGCCCGGTCTCTGGGTAGACGTCTACTCTCTTGGATAACGGCAAATAAAAATGGGAGGTCCAGTGTGCACCTCGAGCACGTTAAGGAAAAAAAAAACTCTTAGCAGTTGAAAGTCGAAAACAGTAAGGCAAATATCACCAACCGAGACAAATATTTATAATAAAGAAAAATCTTCCCTAATTGCCTAGAGTGACTGGTGACGATCACTGGGGTCGTCAGTAGCTGGCTGTTGGGGAAGAAGCTGGGATTCGAGCATTACTGGGCTGTCCGATGTGCAGTGAAGATGACCTACCGACTAAACTAAATTAAATAAACACAATTAAGTCTGTCATTGTAAAGAATTAACGGTAATTGATATTTGTTTCACACATTGTAATTTTATTCTACGTCGCACTGCATTTTATTATTTAAATTCTCCACCTCCTATTTAGTTCTTTTGTTGGTTTTTCTGACGATGACAACAATAGTTGAGCCAAAACACTGAATTAGTAGTGTTAATGTGTGAATAAAAAGATTTCAAGTATTTTCATTAACTAGTTACAGTTATATGAGATATAGAGATATTGCGTGAAAGAGAGAGAGAGCGTAAAGAAGTGAGAGAAATATGGAGGGACTGACGGGGTAAGCCTACACATGGACAGACTGACATGAAAACAGATTAACAGGAAAGCAGAATGACAGACAGAGAAAAGAATGTAAAAATCTGAGAGAGAAAAAAAATGAGAGATGTAGAATCACTGAGAAAGTAGGAAAACATGCGGACAGAACAAAACTCTGAAAGAAAAATCAGTCGAATGTGTCTTTACTAGAAAACACATGGAAAAAAAAGATGAAAATGTCAAGTTGAGTAACAACTAGAGAAATATAGATTTTATCACAGCAGCCCTGAGGCTTTGTGAGTTAGAAGAGAACGCATTAAATCTCAGCGACAGATACTGGTAACTCTCATCAGCAAGTTGCATGTCTTTTGTAGAATTTTGCTACAACCCGTCTGAAAGAATCTATGTCTCCAGTCAGATCTCCCACTTCCTCTGTTGTCAAGCTCAAGGTCCTAATGATTGACATCTTGAAGCCACCTGCTTTTTTGTTCTGTACATCTCGTCTTGCTGGAACCATGCCTCTCATTATTGTTCTTTCAAGCACATTTTATTTTTTCATTTTTGGTATGTGACCATCATCATCATCATCATCATCATCGAGTGCCGTCGCCGCAACGAAGGTTGGCTACCATGGAGCGCCATTATGCTCTGTCTTTTGCTTTGATGGTGCAGGCTGTCATAGGCTCATTTGTCGATCTTTTGATGTTACTCGTCCATATTAGTCTTGGTCTGCCTCTGCCTCTTTTACCTTGTATTTTCCCCTCCAGGATTACTTTTAGTAGGCTGTTGTGTCTTTTAACATGGCCAAAAATTGCATTTGCCTTGTTTCAATTGTGCTTAGTAGTTCTCTTTTCATTTTTAGTTGTTTTAAGACTTCATCGTTTGTTTTCTTTTCTTCCATCCAATTCTACCTATTCTTCTATATATCCACATTTCAAAGGCTTCAATTCTCTGTTCTGTTTTCTTGTCTAATGTCCATGTTTCTGCACCATATAGGAATATTGAAAAGATGTAACATTTTGCTATTCTTAGTTTTAGCCCTGGTGTTTTGGTATTTGACCGTGTCATTTTAATGTCCTTTGTAAGATGGCTATAAATAACTTTCTTCACTGTTCATGTTGTTTTAGTAAGTCTTTATTTACATTTGTAATTTTCCATGTTACCTACTAATTTTACTGCTGCATTTTGTTCCGAATGAACTAATTATCTACCTTGTTGTTTTGGAGATTTTTCATGATTCCGCAACCCATATGTTGTTACCGAGAATAAACGTGTCCTCAGTAACTGTACAGTCCTATTGGTATTGTACCGTATGTTCTTCGTGATATTTAGTTTTGTATTGTAATTGCTAGTCTTCTTCTGACTGGTTTGTGACGAGGTTAGTTATTACAGATCCGAGATATCCATAGCTTGTTACAATTTCATGCTCTTCAACATTGATGATGATTTTGGTTTGGGCTTTTCTGCTTATCGGTGGACACTTAGTTTTTTATCCATTTAAATAAAGGTTTTGCTCCTCACTGTGTTTTATCAGATACCTTTATTCTATAGAAATTTAATAATTTAATTAAATTGTGAGCACATCACTCGTGCTGGATCAAAAAAGATTCACCAGTTCATCACCTTATTACACAATAGTTAAAACATTACATTAAATGATTATAGTAAGTAAAAGTTCCCTCCATGAATTGTTAGGCGTATGGGGAATATGGTGATAGTGACCTTATCTTTCTAAGACCAAGGCCCATTTTAAATTATGTGGTCGCTATCATGCCAAGTCGCCTTTCTTGATTCCTGATCTTTCCCGCGTTGTTAAACATCGCATAGGGCTTGTAGTGTTTTTTCTCCACCCATTTCTATTCTGAGCGAGATGTTCGATCTTATATAATGAGTCTATGCCTGCCAACTTTGCTTCTCTTATAAGTGTTCTAGGTTCGCCTTTACTTCACAGAGAAACCTTTAAATGATTATATACTGAAGAGAAAACGTTAGAGTGTAATATAATATAGGTGACTGCACGCGTTTTATTGGAGAAAATGAAATAAAACTTGATGCACGTTTCAGTGTGGACGGTGTACACTTACTGTGCAGTTACTACAAGTGTCTCGCGCTATACACGGGAGATTATTCACTGTGAAATATAAAATAAGTTTAAAGTATCGTAGGGGAAAATGTATCTTAAATAAATGGAAAGTAAGTACGTAGATCACACAACGCATGGAGAATAGCAATATGGATTATCACGAATTCAAGAGAAACATTTCCAAGTTCAAAACTCAAAATTTCAAAACAACTCCAAGATTAAAACAACAACAGAGAGCTATAGTTTTAAGGAAGTTAGCTGTTGGGACGACAATATCATCTGTATAACAGCATTTCAATATTCACCGGAACACTAATCACACATTCAAGCTCACTACCACCATAGGGAATTCACTGATGATTGCCATGTAAGTGCCCGAATGCGAACTACCATCACTGCACGAGACCGTTTCATACACATTATGTATCTTCGTAGCAGGTTTATACAGGCAACAAGGACTGCCATGAGCATTTCAGGTTTAAGACATGCTTCATGCATAACTGTGGGGAACAGGCTCAGAGAGGCAAATGTGTTACCTCACAGAATTGCGTTAAAACCAGTATTTACACCAAATTATTCGCGATTGTGGGCCGGCCAGATAGCATGTAGCATGTCCTTATCACCAATGAAGATGCAAAATGTAATATGATGAGCCAAGATCATGTTTGCAAGACAAAGATGGGCGTTGTTTGAAGTTCAGCAACGTCAAGGAGAACGTTTAGCTGAAAACTGGGTGCTACAGAGAAACAGGATGAGAGAAAGCGGTGCAACTGTCAGGGGCGGAACTTCTTATACAACTAGGACGACTGTGTCGTCATCTGTAGCAAAGTGACGGGTATTAGATACCGATTTGAAATCATCACAATACACGTAAAGCCCTTCCTCTAGCTAAAAGAACAGTAAGCAAGGCAATACTTTCCACATAATGGCACTTGCAGTCATAGATCAATTTCAGCAACAAGAGATTAATGATTTACCATGGCCTTCTGTTTCCCATGACCTTGACCCCATCGAGTATGAGAATACACGGTAGGCTGCGGAATAGACTAAATTAACCTTAGAATAACCACTAGTTGGCACAAGCGTTGCAAAAAGATTGAAATAACATTCACCATTAATCCATAACGGATCAAATGTATCATTGGCTCGATAACAATGCGCTGTTAAGCTGTGATAACAACCAAAGGTGGAGGTACATGGTATTTAGATCAAGATTTCATTTTTTTCGTTGGGGTGCTGCACTTATTTTAATTTTATCTTTCATTCGTGACACTTTCACAAAAATCAAAGTTATCACTTGATTTGTTTTTCAACCACATTGTTTGTGCGCCAAGTTGTATTTCATGCCATCCAAAAAATCACCCACTGACCTATGTAGCGTTACATGCTAACATTCCCCTCCGTGGGTATACTAAAAACAATAGTCATGAAAATTGTAGCAATTAGATCTCTAGTTTAGAAACGTGAGAACCACTAACACATGCGTGTACAATACCCAGAGGAGATTTCAATGGGCTGCCACTAGACCGAGACAGTGATGGATACTACAGGATCCAATGAGGGCAGTTATTCTAGTAAAGTAAATGCCTGCCATATAATAGTGCAAAAATAACAAGAATTTATTTTGATAGGTTGACTACATAATTATTGATACATTTTACATTAACCACTCTCCTATTATAGATAATATTATTATTATTGTTATTATCATTATTGTAGTTATCAACAAATGAAATGGTTTGTTCATCTGGAAAGAATACCAAAAGATCTAAACTATAAAATCATGTATTAAAGGAGAAGATGGAAGAAGAGCCCGTGGTAGATCCAACCAAGATGGTCTGACAGCATCCGAGAAACCTACAACATTAGCTTGACAATAGTTGAGGCTGTAAAAATGGTTACAACTGGAAATTTATATCTCCCAAGAAATCCGAAGAGGTATAAGAGGAAATGAAGAGAGAGAGAGAGAGAGAGAGAGAGAGAGAGAGAGAGAGAGAGAGAGAGAGTTAGTGAGAGTTATCATTACGTCTGAATTTAATCGTTACCCGTTATGTGTATCATTTGGCCTCCAACGTGCATGACGTCTAAAAGTATCGACCAATATTTCCTTCCCCCTTTTAGTCATATGATCAAACCTGATACATATAACAACATGTTTATTCTACGGTGCGGAAATACATTTCTATCCCCGATAAAGAATATATAATGTATATAATTATTTCCCTTTTTGTTTGCAACGTTCCCAGAGGGCAGCAAAACTTGGGAGTCTAAACAGATGTTTGAAACAACAGAAACACGCTATGGTGATAGCTAATGAGACCCACATTTCCGGTTCCAGAAAACAGTCACCTAATCCGGATCGGTGACTTACGCAGTCGGCTTGTATTGTTTCGACAGTACATTAGTTCTGTCTGAATAATCTTCGTGGAAAAGTAATCAATGTTGCGAGAAGTCCTCCACATGGACATTTGTCTCGGGCTAACGAAAAAAAAAGTATTCCACTGAAAGTTAACATGAACTACATACGCACTGTTCTCGGTGTCCGGCCTACTAGAATCTCCTGCATAAATGCATACTTGATAGGTTTTCTGTGCATAGACTGGCATACCATGGTGCTAATAATAGCTCTGGCTCAAGTAGCAGTTTTAGCATTAAATGTAGGCAGAAATTCCAAGATCTCATTCATCTATGATGTTAGATTTTTCCAAATAAATAAATAATACTGCATTCGCCATCTCTTCTAACTGATGCCGATCAACAAAAGCATTCCTGTCTTCAATGTAATGAACCGCTCCGTATGGCAACGTTTATTTGTGTATGGCGTGTGGGGGTTATTGAGAAGTTTTTATTTACACAACCATTTTTTTTAAATTTCTACAACAATTCAGCTATAGCGCTTGTTCTGTTAAACGTCGTCTTCTTTCAAGTAAAAGTAACATACTATGTTATGTTCAGTTTTGTTCAGTTTTATTTATTTGTTTTGTCATTTTCATCACGCGCACTCCGTAATTGTATGATTTCTATCAATGTACGTCCACACTAGACATCAGCCAAAAGGTGCAGCCATTTATAATACTTTGATATGAAGTTTAAATAGGCAAACAAAATGTTTATCTCTCTCTATTCATCTATAACCCAAATACTCATTTCAATAGCAATCTCAATTATAATGTAGTTTCTTCTTTTCCCCCATTTTCAACTCCACATGAAGTTTAAGTATTCCACAGTCCTCTTCTAGTGCATGTTCTTAACATCGTTCAAATGTCTTCACCAATATTTTATTATTATTATTATTATATATATATATATTTGTTTTCCCACCTATCTTCTTCAAATTTGTTTTGATCTTTCCCTTTATATTCTCCATTGGGGATTCCTAGAAGGGCATGATATTTAATACTCTCAGTAGTACAATTATTTAAATCCAGTTATATAGTTTGTTGAAGACTTCTTGGTTAGGTGATTATTTGTTTAATAAACTCATCTCACTACACAATGGGGCAGCCTAATATGTGAACCAATTATTTCCAGCGACGGAAAAAATGAATTTTGATCATTTCTACCATAATGACGTTAAAGCGGGAACACCGATAGTCAAAGGAGAGTAAGAAACGGACCCAGTCTATCAAAATGTAACAAAGCTGGATATTCACAGTCAAAATGTGACAAAGCTGGATATCGAGTCTGTAAAAAATTAACAAGTTTCGATATCCTCCACCATAACTCCTAGTCCAGTTGGTGTTGGGAGTCATACATCAGTTAGTTCAACTCCTAGTCTAACTGTTGTTGGGAGTCATACATCAGTTAGTTCAACTCCTAGTCCAACTGTTGTTGGGAGTCATACATCAGTTAGTTCAACTCCTAGTCCAACTGTTGTCGGGAGTCATACATCAGTTAGTTCAACTCCTAGTCCAACTGTTGTTGGAAGTCCTGCATCAGTTAGTTCAACTCCTAGTCCAACTGTTGTTGGGAGTCCTGCATCAGTTAGTTCAACTCCTAGTCCAACTGGTGTTGGAAGTCCTGCATCAGTTAGTTCAACTTCTAGTCCAACTGTTGTTGGGAGTCCTGCATCAGTTAGTTCAACTCCTAGTCCAACTGGTGTTGGAAGTCCTGCATCAGTTAGTTCAACTTCTAGTCCAACTGTTGTTGGGAGTCCTGCATCAGTTAGTTCAACTCCTAGTCCAACTGGTGTTGGAAGTCCTGCATCAGTTAGTTCAACTCCTAGTCCAACTGGTGTTGGAAGTCCTGCATCAGTTAGTTCAACTTCTAGTCCAACTGTTGTTGGGAGTCCTGCATCAGTTAGTTCAACTCCTAGTCCAACTGGTGTTGGGAGTCCTGCATCAGTTAGTTCAACTTCTAGTCCAACTGTTGTTGGGAGTCCTACATCAGTTAGTTCAACTCCTAGTCCTGGCTCAGCAGTTTCGGTTAATGAGAACAAAGCTCTTTCAAAGAACTCACAGGAAAACGCCAACATGTATCTTCTTACCAAACCGTCTCTGAGAGCATTCGTTGATAACATGACAAGTGTTGAGCCGGTGATAAAGAAAATAACTAATTTAATTACCCGATTTGACGACGAAATGATCGGCAAATATAACCAACCATTGTCCATAGAAGACAAAGGTTTTAAAAATTTGATAAACCATCTTGAGGCAAGACATATTATTCCAAGCTGGAAACATTTCGTTCAAAAGGTAATTCCAAAGTTGTATGAAGACGAAAAAATAAAACTTGATAAAATGTGTTTATGGAAAAGCTGAGTTATTGGAGTCGCAACAGACATGCGGACATCAACATCTTCAGGCGATGATCTCAGTTTGACAGTTCTCTTTATCGATGAAAACACTGAGAATCATCGCTTGTGCTGATAGTATGTTTTCTTTGCAGAGGTTTCCCAAACAGGATCTGTGGTACAAACTTTGCATTACCAACTTTGGAAAAAAAAAATGGAATCACTTAGAAAAAGTAGTGTTTTTGATGAGAGACAATGGGCCTAATATGATTGCAGCTTTATAACACGGTATCTGTACCCACTTGTAATAAAATAAAAATAAAAAATAATAATAATAAAAATACCCCCGTCACGCCAAGTGGCGTATAGGTAATATGGTGTTAGTGACCATAAATTTTACAGACCTTCGGCATATGATTTTTGGGGTAATGTGGTCAGTATTACGCCCGTGTCGCTTTATTTTCCCAGAAAAAATCCGGTACCAATTAAAGGCTGGGTGAACCCGGAAGCCGTCGGTTGGGATCGAGCCCTACCTCCTGTCCTTTGTAGTCCAGTTCACTAACCACTGAGCTATCGCGGCTCCCACCCACTTGTAATGCCTGGCTCAAACTTTTCAATTAGTTCTCAACTGTGGTTTTCTGAACAAGAGAGAAATGAAGGAAATAATGACAGCCTGCCGGAGAATTGTGAGACATTTTTTTCAAGCACTCTTCTAAAGCCCTGAAATTCTACGAGCTTCTCAAACAACTAAGTTAAGTTTTAAACCTCATCGTTTGTTGCAAAGCGAACCGATTAGGTGGAGTTCTCAGTTTCAGTTGTTCTTGTGCCGCATGAAACAAGAGCAAGCTGTTTTATTATTTGCTACCGACTTAAATTGTCAGAAAGTTGTAGAGTTCGACAGTGACAACTAAAGAAGTGCCACAAATCTCAGATGTGTTCGACAAAGTAACATTTATGGCCAGTTCCCGCCAAGTAGCAATCTCAGGAACAATTATTTCAGTAAATAGCACATTGGTATTCCACAAAATTTCAATTCAACTGTAGGTTCCGTGCAAGGGTTTTCAAATGACTTAATCTCTCTAAAGAGGTGCTTTCAGTTTGTTGAGACCCAAAATTGTTATTGTCTTGGTCCATACCGAAATTTCAATTCTAAGATATTTAGAATATATATATATATCATCCGTCCACTAACCCACAGTTTAACTAATTTTGAAGCTGAAACACCAGCAGCAGAATTGGATGTAAATTTAGATAACTTCATTTTGAGCGAAATAGAAGCCATCTTAAAACGTATGACCAATAACTAGGATGCTGGAGAGGATAAGTTAACAGCTGAGATCCTCAAGGTAATTGATAGCCATTATTTAATACATCTCCAGAAAATGTTCAACATCATTTGGAAAGCAGAGAAGACACCTCATAAATGGAAAAAAGGAATCATTGTTAACATTCCAAAAAAGGGCAATCTTAGAGATTGTAACAACTGGAGAGGCGTGACACTTTTGTCAGTTCCCTCAGTTATTCTGCAAAATCATCCTAAATAGAATAAAGGATTCAATAGATGCAATAAATGCGTGAAGAACAAGCTGAGTTCAGAAAAGGGAGAAGCTGTCTTGACCACATTTTTACTCTACGACTTATATTGGAGGAACACATTGAAAAGCAAAAACCGTTTGTACTTAACTTCATCGACTTCAAAAAAGCATTTGACTGTATTCATCGAGATTCTTTGTGGAAAATTCTGAAGCAATATGGCTTACCATAAAAAATCATAAATATTATTAAAGACATGTATGATGGTTACACATGTGCAGTTCGAACAGAGGAAGGACTGAGCGAATGTTTCCCAATAGAAACTGGGGTTAAACAAGGATGTATTTTATCGCCCTTGTTATTTTGAGTTGTTATGGACTTCATAATGAAGAAATGCTGCGCTGGTAATAAAGGCATCGAATGGATACAAGGAGACCATTTGGAGGACCTCGACTTTGCTGATGACATAGTTCTCATCAACAGTCAGATAAAAACGATGCAGGAAAACACATATGAACTATCATCAATAGCCAGCAAATTGGGCTTGAGATCAATCATGAAAAGACTAAAGTCATGAAAAGCTTAATTCCAACAGACGACAAAATATACATGGAAAACAAACCAGTGGAAGAGATCGATCACTTTATCTATCTTGGAAGTCACATTGATCGAGAAGGGGATACAAGCAAATAAATTAGAAACAGAATAGCTAAAGCAGCAATGTCTTTCAGAAGCCTTGAAAAGTTGTGGAAATCAAAATTCATCAGCACAAACACAAAACTTAGAGTATTCAAATCAAATGTACTATCACCCTTATCAACACTTATGCTGGAAAACAACTAAGATCGTCGTTTTGATAGCTAACATTAAATGGTTAGGTAAGTTGTTTCCTTGCTTGTTGTTAGGATCATCATCACTGCACACTGGACGGAATCCATAGGTGCTCCGATATCCTCATTGAGAATATCTAGAAAATCCTGCTCCACACTCACGAACTTCGTACCACGGTCTGGGATTCACGGTGTCGGTAGGTTTCTGCTGACACTTTTGCCGGGCAGAGGCCATATATATTGTCTATTCTTTTCGATTTTAACTGCCAAGGGCTCTTTAACGTGCGCGAGTGCACACGGAACCTCCTGTTTATTGCCGTTATTCCACAGAGCTAGACATCGGATCTCACTATCAAAGAGATCAGAAGTGGGTAACGTCATAATAAAACCACGAATTAAATTGTTTCAATATTTGAAAAAATCAGCACTATTGCTGGTGAGCTTTGAACCCTGATCTTTCCTGTCCTGATGTCGACGTCGTATCTCAGCCCCCAGGTAAGATGTTTTCTTGTAATTGCCGTTTTATCGTGAGTGTCGGAGTCCTGCTTAGCAATGCTAACATGGGCCAATAATGCTCTCGTGTTGCCTTAATTGTATGTCTTGTCTGTTGTTATTTATGCATTGTTATAAGCGCCGTTCAAATATTCATATTTCTGCATTATATAGGAAGTAATAGATTGATTTTCCAACATTAATAGCACATTTTATATTATATAAATGGTTAATCATCATGCTTTTATCGTCAGGAAACTGGAGCACAACATAGTGAAGGGGTGGCTACAGTGTTACCAAGGGAAGCACAGAAAACTGATAGAATGGGAAGCAGTTCGACCAAGACTAATAACAACAAAATTTAAAACAAAGATAAAAATAAAAATGCACATTATCCAATGGTGTGCGCCAACCAATGATAAGGAAGATTTAATTAAAGATGAATTCTATAAACAGTTGCAATGTCAGATGGATGGAAAACGAGCCAAAGACATTACAACCTTGAAGAGACATCTAAACGCAAAAGTAAGATCAGACAAGCGAGGCTTCGAAGAGATCATGGGAAAACATGGGCTTGGAGAAATGAATGAGAATGGAGAGAGCTCTTAATCAAATGAGCCTAGTAGGAACAATATTCCAACATAAAAGAATACATACAGCTGCATACGTGTCACCAGATCATAGAGCGGAGAATCAAATTGACCACATATGTATTAATAATAAGTTTAAGTCATACTTGCATGATGTAAAGGTATATAGAGGAGCGGGTGTAGCTTTAGATCATCGTCTTCTGCTAGCCAAACTTAAACTGAAAAGATATACTACAACACATAAGGATAGTATTTCAATGGAGGGTTTCTTCATGAGCATGGAATTAGAGATAAACTTGCAGTCACAGTATCAAGCAAATACCATGTTCTTCAACAACTACAAAATACAATAAATATAGAAGATCACTGAAAACAGGTAAAGGATATATGTAGAGACATGTGAAGAAGCCCTGGGCAAAAAAGAACGCCAGAATAGGCATGGCTGACCGCAGATATCGTGGAGAAAATTAAAGAAAGAAAAAGAAAGCAGACATAAATTGAGGCAAAACGAGAAGTACTAAAGCCAAGACACAGGAAACGTACACAGAAGTGAACAAAGAAGTGAGAAGATGCATTAAAAAAGATAAGAGGAAATATATAGATGAACTAGCTAAAGAGGTAGAGGAAGCAGCAAATAAAGGGAATATGAAAAAGCTGTACAACAGCACACATAAATTAAGTGGAAAATACAAACAGATCAATACCTTTATTAAAGATAAGGAAGGAAATCTGCTTAGTAATATAAGGGAACAAATTGAGAGATGGCAGGAACACTTTTAAGAACTTTTTAACAGACCCTGCCCAACAAAAACCCCAGATGTACTACCAGCAGAGTTACACGCTAACTTTGGAAAGCCAAGCAACGGACAAATAATGAAAGCCATCAAGCTATTAAAAAATGGTAAAGCCAAAGGACCAGATGAAATTCCTTCAGAACCCATCAAAGTAGATATTAACATCTCTACTAAGAAGTTACATAATCTATCAGATAAAATATGTGAAAGGGGATAAATACCTAATGACTGGAAAGAAGGTTATATGATCAAACTGCCAAAGAAAAGGAAGGAAGCTTATAGGAGTGCACAAATTATAGGGGAATTATGCTACTATCAGCGCAAGAAAAATTTCCACGAAGAATCGTTCCGGAGAGACTAAAAGATGCCATATAGAAACATTTGAGAGATGAACAAGCAGATTTTAGGAAGAACAGATCATGTGCTGATCAAATAACTACCTTATGTGTAGCAGTTGAACAAAGCGTAGAACTACAATGCCCACTTTACTTCGGATTCATAGATTACAAAAAGGCATTTGGTAGTTTAGACAAAGGAACGCTTTGGAAGTTGCAGAGTCATTACGGAATCCCCACAAAGTTTATTAACTTGATAAAAACAATGTATGAAGGAATGAAATGTAGTGTTGTGCAGGAAGGGTAGCTTACATAAGCATTTGAAATAAGTACAGGAGTAATGCAGGGACGCCTTCTATCTCCATTTCCCTTTCTACTAGCCATAGATTGTATTATGAAAATAACTTAGAACAACAGAAATGGATTCCAGTGGCGACTGACCAAGCAGCTTAATGATTTAGACTTTGCTGATCGCACAACCATCAACAGATGCAAGATAAAATGAGCATACGTGAGGAAAGATCACAACAGCTGGGACTGAAAATAAATAGAGATAGGACCAACATCATCCATGTCCAGAGCTACAACTACCTGGGACATACTATAACCAATGATGGAAAATGTAAAATTGAAATAAACAAAAAATAGGTAAGGCAACAAGTTATTTTAATGCCATGAAAAATATACTAACAACAAAACAAATATCAGCAGGGCTGAAACTAAGAATGGCAAAATGTTACATCTTCTCAATATTCCTGTATAGTGCAGAAACATGGACATTAGACAAGGACAGAAAATTGAAGCCTTTGAAATGTGGATTTAGAGAAGAATAGGTAGAATTGGATGGAAAGAAAAGAAAACAAACGATGGAGTTTTAAAACAACTGAATATAAAAAAAAGAACTACTAAATATAATTAAGACAAGACAAATGAAATTTTTGGGGCATGTTAAAAGACACAACATGCCTACTAAAAGTAATATTGGAAGGGAAAATACAAGGTAAAAGAGGCAGAGGCAGACCAAGACTAGCATGGACGAGTAACATCAAAAGATGGACAAGTCAATCTATGACAGCCTGCACCATCAAAGCAAGAAACAGAGTAGAATGGTGATCCATGGTAGCCAACCTTCGTTGCGGATAAGGCACTCGATGATGATGATGAAGACCAACATCATAAGAATTAATGCAGTTGGAAATAACCAAATAACAATAGGAGAAATACCTCTACTAGACGTGCAATCTTACATATAATTGGACAGTAATATAGATAGAGGAGGAACAGAGAATTATAGTAAAATAAGGATACAACAAGCAAAAGGAACATTCATTGCACTAGGAAACATATAGAAATTCAAAGAAATTAGGTTACATTTTTTTTTTTAATGTTCAACTCCTATGTTAAGTCAGTCCTAATGTATGGCTGTGAAACATGGAGAACAAGAAAAATTACAATCATTAAGATACGGACCTTTATTAATGGATGCTTACGCAGAATAAAAGGATGGAAATGGCAGGACAAAATCACTAACATAGAATTAGGCATAATAATTAAGTACCAGTCAAATACCAGCGGATACAGATATACAACGAAGACGGTGGAACTGGATAGGATACATACACGCTGCGAAAGCCAACTGAGAGTATTACACGACAGCTTTTTTTGGAATACCCAATGAAAAAGAAATAAAGGAAGACAAAATTTTCTTGGAGAAGACAGATGAAGATGATGGGGAAGACATGTAATGATCTTAAAAGAATGGCAAGAAACAGAACGGCTTGGAAAGTGTTTGTTGAAGACCTATGCTCCACAAGGAGTTGAATGTTAGTAATGAAGAAATGCTTAATATTTAAAGATTGTAAAATCCTAGATCTAGAAGTCTTCTAAATTGTTACCGTAATATATTAATGACTTCAGACACGCCCTAATAGCTTTTGGTGTATGTAGTTAGAAAATTAGAAATTAATTTAAAATAAAAACTTACAAAGAGAACATAAATACATCACATATAATAGCTACTTTGTTATGTCATACCGTGGGCGATCACATTTCTTTCATAACCTGACGTTATACAGTATAGACACAGCTGTTTGTTGTCATCTCCTAGTGGCATTTTACCTTAGAAACATTACAGCATTCAAAGATGAAACTGTTCTGAATCTAGAATATTCCACTCATTCTTTAGAAAAATAATGCGTGGCATCCTGGTTGCTGTGGTGCCCATTTAGGCAGGTTACCTCCGTCTTCAGCGCTTATACTTGCTAGAGCAGACGAGACTGTGGTCTTGTTCGAGTGTAGGAAGGCCTGGTCAGTCTTGGTTTTCAGTCCCTGGTGACTGTTAGTTAACCCCCATCCCCACGACAAGGAGATAGCCTTGATAGTGTTTTTAAATGTCATTTTAATGGAAGTGGTTCAGTTTATGACAAAACACAAAATGTTTTGCTAAACTAAAAGTTTGTGTTTGAATCATAATTGAGTGGAATAAAGGTAAAGGTAAAGTACGAGACTTGAATGGGTTTTTTTTTTCCCCAACCACGAGTACAACTCACACTGCTTCCAGCGGGAATCAAACATGGGTTGTCCGAACGTCGGTAGCCTAGTCGGGTGGTTTTCTCAACTAGCCTACCGAATCCCTCAACCTATTTTATTTGTGGAATAATACTAGTAAAATAGATTTTTTTTTTTTGATGGACAAGTCTGAGAGCTTCCTGGAACTGCAATATAAAATTATTAACTACAAAAGTTGTTTTTATTTTCATGTTATCATATAGCGTCATTAGTCATCTAATCACTTTCATTGTACAATAGACGAATGTGTGTTTTCTCTTCCTGGAAAGACACTAATAAGCAAATCAACTAAAGTATCAGAGAAAAACAACTGTGAGGATAATCTCTTTCGGTCCTCCTTTAACCCTTTCTCATGAATGCTGCCTGAGATCACAATGTTTTGTTGTTTATATGGTCGCATTCTGCTGGCTAAGGGGGAAATCCCAGAATCATACAAAGTTTGTGATGTCTTCAGCTAAGTAAGCTATAGACGGCTGACGTTGTTATACCTACAACCACCCTTGCTCACAAAGCTGAAAACGTCACAAACTTTTGGCAGATTTTTTCAGCCCTCAGGCCCTATTAATACTATAGATGGCTGTGGCTTCTGCGCAGAGTTTTACTTTTTATTTTCTCTTTATCATAAAAAAACCCTTTTTAGGCATCTCTCCAAAACAATCATTCAACACAAAAATTAACACATTGTACTTGTAATTCGATTTTTATTCAAATCGATATTGTCGCACAAATTGCCCAAACGCAGACAGGCAATAGAAAATATCACTGCGACATTAACATTATTGACTTCACGTTTTTTGTCTTTGAAATCAGACTGCTCTTTGTATCACATTTTTACATCCTTATTTTGTAACGACCAGTGACATTTCCTGCCCAGCTTTCTGTGTATCATTTTAAATTTTATTTTAATAGTCAGTGTTTCAATATAACAAGACCACTACAAACGTCTCTATGTCTCTCCATCTTGGTAACCTTTCAGTTGAATTTGAAACTGTGTTTTTATTAACTCTGTCTGTAAGGAATCAATTATATTTTCATGAATGCATTATATGTATTTTAATTTTACATTTCACTTATATTTCTATTACAATTCGTTTTTATATTCAGTATGTTTTTTTTAATGATTTCTTGATTTATTTTATTTGTTTGTGAAGGTATTTATTTGGTTTTTTTTTATCATTAGTGACTCAGAAGCATTCGTTTGATGAGGTGCATGCGTGTAGTCGTTTAAGTATTTCATGAAGCAACGAAGCGTTGTTGCTATTGAAAATGTTTTACAAAAAGCCTTAGTACGCGCATACAAAACTGGGGAAGCTTAAACGATACGATTCGTATGACTGCTTGTACTTTGTTCTCCTCACTCGGTACCATCTGTAGGCAAACAAATGAACATCAACGAGTCAGTCTCGATCAGTCAAAAGGAAGATAAAAATCAAATCAAAGAATATGTTTCAGAAAGTGTTAAAGTGACTTCAATTATATAAGAAGAAGCATTAAGAAAAACAAAACTATGTTGTCTATGTGGATGAATGTGATGATTAGCATCTGAAAATAAAGAATTATCAACGATATGTATATGAAACTCTGGCACAGAATGTTGTCTGCGAGTGATCGTGTTACATACCCAAATCATCACATTTGTTTGTTGTGTCCTAATATAATCAAGTTTTGGTATTACCCCAACTACTTTCTGTACATTCCTTTTTTTTCTTCAGATTATATCTCTTCATTTAAATCCAGTATTCTCCTCATGCATCCCATCTCTATAGTGACAATGTTTCTTTCTTTTCTATTTTCTCTATAAATAATAATGTCCAGGTTTGGCACTGATGGCAGTGTGTGTGTGTGTGCGCAGAGGGGGAAGAGGGGGTGTGGACGACGACGACACTCCATGCTACGATCAAAATCCTTTTACTAAGAATGCATGGTACTCATGTAACAACAGGGCATCTACGAGTCGGTTATGTCGAGTAACGGGGATAATCATGAAAACGAGATATTGATGAATAGGCGGTGCAGATGGTTGAACCGAAGTTGAAGAAAGGTGAGTGAGGTCGAGCTACAAAGTCGTATGGCTAAATAGGATGACAAGATGAGAACAGAAAATTGGAGAGAAAGGAGGACGCTAGAAGATTGTGGAGACAAAACCTTGTGAGCAGGGTTGAATTTATTTATATGGAAGGAAAAAAAACAGTTCCTTGGGGGACGGAGGCTAACAAATTGTTCTCGAATATAAGAGTAAATGGACATCTGTCGTTCGTTGAATATAATATGTGACTCGACTGATAATCTGATGATCATAAGTGTTAAGTGGAAGGACATACATATCCGAAGTGGAAGTAAACACATATCCGAAGTGGAAGAAAACAGGTTTCCGAAGTATAAGAAAACAGATTTCCAAAGTGGAAGAAATCAGATTTCCAAAGTGGAAGGAAACAGATTTCCAAAGTGGAAGGAAACAGATTTCCAAAGTGGAAGAAATCAGATTTCCAAAGTGGAAGGAAACAGATTTCCAAAGTGGAAGGAAACAGATTTCCAAAGTGGAAGGAAACAGATTCCAAAGTGGAAGAAATCAGATTTCCAAAGTGGAAGAAAACAGATTTCCAAAGTGGAAGGAAACAGATTTCCAAAGTGGAAGGAAACAGATTTCCAAAGTGGAAGAAATCAGATTTCCAAAGTCGAAGGAAAATTATTTCCAAAGTGGAAGGAAACAGATTTCCAAAGTGGAAGGAAGCAGATTTCCAAAGTGGAAGGGAAAAGATTTTGGAAGTGGAAGAAATCAGATTTATGGAGTGGAAGGAATCAGACTTCCAATATCTTGGCAGATGTCATAAAGCTTTTTCACGAAATCTCGACTTAAACGTCTGCCAATCTGGCCAATATAGATTTCACAAGAGTAAACGAGTGTGTACATAATGACACTGGACGCGCATAAGAAATTGTTCTTAACACCAAATGTCTCCTTGGGAATGTAAAAATGTCAATCCCAAATGAATACGGACAAGTCTCGCAGAAGTCGTGAATGCAATAAAAGAACTGCCCAATCATAGCTGTTACAGGTAATCAATCGTGAAGGTGTTCCTTATCAGCAAATTCCGGTAGTATGCTATCACACTTTTGCACAATTACAGGTTGCATAATTTTGCTATTTTCCAGCATGTCATTTAATGACGGTTTTAGGCAAATGCTCGTTACTACAGTTCGTTCACAAATTCGTGCCCACAGAGTTTATTAATTATCTCGGAAAATGTTTGATGAATTTTTGTAATTCTTTTCCGTGAAATCTTATTTTTTAACCAGCCTTCAGATTTTATAACATTTAAGTACAAAGGTAGTCTCAATTTTGCACAAATAGTTTTTTGTTATACAATTTTAGAAACATATCAAACCGCGCGCCCTAAACATTAGATTTTACTGTAAATTATGTTAATTTTCTAACAATGCAAGCCAAAGGTGTATCCGTATCACATTGAAGAGGGTACCATTTTTCATTTGATTTTATATTTTCGTCATAGAGATAGGTAAACTTTGACCAAAGTATCAAACACACATATTCGCCAAATAACAGGCGTGTCATCAACAAAATATATGGAACAACCAGAACATCAAACACACATAGTCAGCAAATAGTAAGAATGTCATCAACAAAAATTGTGCATATATCATACATATCTCATTCCGAATCAGAAGTCTCTAAGAGGTTAACAACTGTTATCGGTTGGACAAACTGCAATCCATCTCGTTGCCAGTATTGTTCCTCTTCTTTGAGCATACGGTCGTCACATTTTCTCCAGTATTCAATGTCTATCGTTGAGAGGGCATAACGCGTCAATTCTTTAACATCACAAATTTTAAACGTCGTATTCTACGCAGCAACTTGTCCTTTGACTTAAGCCCGCGCATGTTCTATAGGATTGAGGTACGAATGATAATGTGGGATGCGAAGAGATGTGTGGCCATACTTTGCAATTATTTTATCAATTTGATATAATTTTGTCTTCTTAGTTTGTCTAACAAGTTGCAACAATTCTAGTTTTAACTGCGTGTTTTTAAAGGAAACATTTTCTTTTCTAAGCCATGTGATGATTTGATCTTTTGTGCTTGACGAATTAGGAACTTTGTCCTCCAGTGCTATCGCATTATGATAGGATGCATTGTCCATTACAAGACATGAAGGTATATCCAGAATGGGGAGTAAAGTGTTCTCTATCCAGTCTCTGAAACTTCGTCCATTCATTTCAGTGTAGTAGTGCCTATTGTCTGTAGACTTTGATTTAAAAATAAGTTGTGTGTCATTATCAAGACCATTCTCTCTACTGCCAGCATGTACCAATATAATGCGTTGTCCTTTGTTGCTGGGAATGCTTCTTTTATTTTTTTTCTGTCAACTGATTGCCATTCTTTCTCATATGAATGATGAGCATTGACCCACGTTTCATCCAAATATACTATATCGTAGCCTTCCATTTGTCGCTCACGGATCTGCCTCAGGTATTTGCGACGGGCAGCTATCAGGTGTGGTTTTTTCACAAACAATATTTCTACCACTAGCAGATTTCGAAAAGTGAAACCAACGCCTCTTACGATCTTCCAAAGAGTCATTTTTGAGATTTCAATATCACATGCTAATTGCAGTCGAAATTTAAGTTTGCGCAGTAACAAGTTGATTCGATTCAAACATTTTCAAAATTTCACGTCTAATAACATCTTTGTCAAAATCATCAACTTTCATTTTTCTTCCTTGCTTGACCGTCGCCTCTGCAGAGTCAAAGTTCTGTCCTATCCATCGATTGAAAGACTTTCTATCTATATTTAGAGCTGTCCGTGTTCTGTTTTCTGTTTTTTTTTATATCGTAACATAACCGACCCCTTTTAGATTCCTTGCAAAAGTGTCTGTACAATAACACAGTTACCGTTTGCAATTTACATTTTAAACCCTTCATGGTTTTAAAGATCAAGTAGTCACTTCACAACAGCTTACAAATTATCGCATATAAAAGAATATACATTAATAGTAAATATTTGGTCAAAATATGCCTCTGGACCAATTTAACAAGAAACCGGAAATGAAACTACAAAAAAAAACCTCCGAGTGGCGCCGTCTTACAAGTTGCGAGTGCGAAACGGTGCTAAGGTTGTGTGGAGAGCACCTGAAATTTGCCTTTGTAAATGGTGAGTTAACTTAAAATTAAATTAAAAAGGTATACTACAACGAATAAGGGTAGAAAGTATTTCAATGTAGGGTTTCTTAAAGAACAAGGAATTAAAGATAAATTCGCAGTCACAATATCAAACAAATACCAAGTCCTCCAACAACTAGAAAATACAATAAATATAGAAGATCATTGGAAACAGGTAAAAAATATATGGAAAGAGACATGCGAAGAAACACTAGGGAAAAGAGAACGCCAGGATAAGGCATGGATGACAGCAGAGACCCTGGATAAAATTAAAGAAAGAAACAACAAGAAAGCAGACATAAATAAAAGCAAAACAAGAAGTAATAAAGCCAAGACACAGGAAGCTTACACAGAGGTGAACATAGAAGTGAGAAGATGCATTAAAAGGGATAAGAGGAAATGTATAGATGAACTAGCTAAAGAGGCAGAAGAAGCAGCAAATAAAGGGAATATGAAAGAACTGTACAACAGCACAAAGAAATAAGGTGGATAATACAAGCAGATCAACGCCTTTATCAAAGATAAGAAAGGAAATCTGCTTAGTAATATAAGGGAACAAATGGAGAGATGGAAAGAGCACTTTGAAGAACTTTTGAACAGACCCGGCTCAAATAATCCTCCAGATATACTACCAGCAGAAGAAGAGTTACACGTTAACTGCGGAAAACCAAGCAAAGAAGAAATAATGAAAACTATCAAACTATTAAAAGATGGTAAAGCCACAGGACCAGATGAAATTCCTTCGGAAGCCATCAAAGCAGATATTAACACCTCTACCAAGATGTTACATGATCAATTGGATAAAATTTGGGAGAGGGAAGAAATACCTAAAGACTGGAGAGAAGGTTATATGATCAAACTACCAAAGAAAGGAAGTTTACAGGAGTGCACAAATTATAGGGGAATTATGCTATCAGTGACAGGAAAAATATTAGGCAGAATCATTCTGGAGAGACTAAAAGAGGCTATAGAGAAACACTTGAGAGATGAACAAGCAGGTTTTAGGAAGAACAGATCATGTGCTGATCAAATAAATACTCTACGTATAATAGTTGAACAAAGTTTAGAACTAAAATCCCCACTTTATATTGGATTCATAGATTACGAAAAGGCATTTGATAGTTTAGACAGAAGAATGCTTTGGAAGTTGCTGAGTCATTACGGAATCCCCATAAAGTTTATTAACCTGATAAAAACAATGTATGAAGGAACAAAATGTAGTGTGGTGCATGAAGGACAGCTTACAGAAGCATTTGAAATAAGAACAGGAGTAAGGCAAGGATGCCTTCTGTCTCCATTTCTCTTTCTACTGGCCATAGATTGGATTATGAAAATAACTCAAAACAACAGAAATGGGATCCAGTGGTCACTGACCAAACAACTTGATGATTTAGACTTTGCTGATGACATAGCTCTCCTATCACACAGCCATCAACAGATGCAGGATAAAATGAGTATATTAGATGAGAGATCACAACAGCTAGGACTAAAGATTAATAGAGATAAGACCAACATTATGAGAATTAATGCAGTTGGCAATAACCAAATAAAACTAGGAGAAATACCTCTACTAGACGTACAATCTTACATATATCTGGGCAGTAATATAGATAAAGAGGGAGGAACAGAAAATGATACCAAAATAAGGATATCAAAAGCAAGAGGAGCTTTCATTGCACTGGGAAACATATGGAAATCCAAAGAAATTAGGCTAAATACAAAAATAAAAATTTTCAACTCAAATGTTAAGTCGGTCCTATTATATGGCTGTGAAACATGGAGAATAACAAAATTGACAATCACGAAGGTACAGACTTTCATTAATGGATGCTTACGCAGAATAAAGGGATGGAAATGGCAGGACAAAGTCACTAACGTGGAATTATGGAAATGTACCGGTCAAATACCAGTGGATAAAGAGATACAGCGAAGACGATGGATAGGACACACACTACGGAAGCCAACTGAGATTATTACACAACAGGCCCTTTTTGGAATCCCCAGGGGAAAAGACAAAGAGGAAGACCAAGGAATTCTTGGAGAAGACAGATCGAAGCAGGGATGAAGTTGATGGGGAAGACATGGAATGATCTTAAAAGAATTGCAAAAAACAGAACGACTTGGAAAGTGTTTGTTGAAGACCTATGCTCCACTGGGAGCTAAAAGGTAGAAGAAGAAGAAGAAGAAATGGTGAGTTGATTACAAGAAATGTGGGTATTGTAAAATCCTAAAATTTAAGACAAGCAAGAAAATCATATTTTATATACATGTACCTCAAATAAGCAAAAATCTTTCCTAAATGCATGACAGTGGATAAAAAAAATCAGATTGAAGCTCAGTGAATAAATAAGATTTCACAAAAAAGAATTACAGAAATTCATCAAACAGTTTCCGAGATAATTAATAAACTCTGTTTCCACGAATTTCTCTGTGGAAACTATAATAGTTATCACGCCTCCAAAATAGGACATGCCAGTCAAAGACAAAAGACGATCAGCCCGATCCCAAAATAGCAGATCTGTTTAAATCACTGCCAAAGTTCAACATGTATTAAGTGATAGTCAAAACACCATCGACCAAATATTCGAAGAAAAGAATATGTCGTGTATCAGTGTCTGCAAATCTTAACAGAAAATTCTGTTTTGAGAATATTGTACGAAAGTTTGCAAACATTAGTTATGACCCAGGCGGGCCTACCTTCCCTTGAGTGTCAAAAAGTTGAAGGGCCGAAACACTTGCTCCACAGGCCTACTGATGATGATCAGATTACCCCCAGCTGCGGAGTTCTGTATAAAGAGTTTCCTCTCTCTCTCTCTCTCTCTCTCTCTATATATATATATATATATATATATATATATATATATATATATATATATATATATATAGTTTAATTCATATTTGCTACTTTCAGATCTGACCTTTCATTCATTTGTGTATTTCAGACATTTTAAAAAAACATTCTTGTAATCTTCATTCCTTGCGGAACCATTAAGCCGCATCAAAAGCCTCGGTTAAGACAATTCTAAGGAATCCGTTTGTGTTGCTAGAAAGAGTTTCATTTCCAGGTGTAATTGCAGTTTTTGGGGTAACGTTAATTAGCTAAACGTGTTAATTTGCTTTCAGAAGCGACTTTTACGGTGATATCATGATACTAACACTATTTGCCACTTCCGTTATTATTCTGTGATACATTCTTCCATTTGATACAATATTGCCAACTTCACATCCATAAAAGCGATGATATATCCATCTGATGTGCTGCTCTGGTTCATGTCGTATTCATATGATTTGCTGTTGTGTGTGATAAACCATTCACGAGAATTTCTTTCATCGTGATAACTGTTATCTTGTTTATCGCTATATTTTTGTTTGTATGATTCATTGTCTGTGCATACATTGTTCGAAGTTGTTATATTTATCGATCTGATATATTATTTTGAGTCACATTTTTCTATACAAGATATGTGTATGTGATTCATACGTTCTGCGCAGTATCTTGTTATACATATTATGCAAAAACTATAATAAACACACACACTTATTGATTAATTTAAAAAGTCACATATGCATTTGCCTACATTGTTAATGTGTGTATAAACTGTTCCTTCAGGAATCGTCCAGCTACATCATGCTTTATTCTAAAGTATACCTGTTGTCAACAAACGTGTGCGCTCTCTCTCTCTCTCTCTCTCTCTCTCTCTCTCTCTCTCTCTCTCTCATACACACACACACCACCAAAATTTAAAAAAAGCTAATTCTTTCACAATATATAAAGCAGGTAATCTCCTAGTCAATACAGTTCTACTAATCCTATTTGGCACAATAACTTGAGGTATGTTACTTGTCACATGATGTCTACATTAAAACTTCAAAAGAGCTGATCGATCTCGAGGGTTCTTTATATCTGTTGCGGCATAAGGAATGTCGCAAGTGAAATAAAGTGTATTTAATGTATACTATTTGATTAATATGGGAACCGCGATAACTTAGTGGTTAGTGAACTGGAGTGCAAAGGACAAGAGGTCTGGTTAGATCCTGATCGACGTCTTCCAGATTCATCCAGCCTTACATAGGTACTGTATATTTTCTGGGAAGGTAATACCGACCACATTATCTCTAAGATCATGAGTCGATTAGATCATGAGTAACACCATATTCTCTATACGTCACGTGGTGTTACAAGGGCATTTTACTTACCTTTTTTAAAATTATGTATCTTGTGTCGAACATACTGTGTAAGCCTTAGAGCCAATGCAGCAGGAGGTCGACGCCTGGGAGTCATGACCCAGGCGGACTCACCTCCCCTAGAGTGTCAAGAAGCTAAAGGACCGAAACACTTGCTCGACGGTTGGTCCTCTTCTGATGATCAGATTACCTCCTGCTGCGAAGCTCTGTGCAAAGAGTTACCTACTACTATATTCCAATAACCCGTTACTAGCATTAATTATTAATTCTATAACCTGTTGTTAAAACCCGGAATTGTTGAACCCTAACGAATTTATCATATACTTGTTTAATTCAACGTTCAATCTTCGACATAATTCTTGCCTTTTTGTTTCCTACAGCCTTGAACAGCCTTATAATGGCTTCCATGATTTGTTATGTGGAACATTTATACATCAAAAGTAACCAATTTACAACTACAAAACTTAGATAAAAGATGGTTAAAATACCGCATCTCACATACATAAATCAGATATGGCCAGACACACAAGACTAGGAAAGCAGTCTAGAACAACTGCGGGCTGAATGTGAATGCAGCTGATCGATTACAAGGTGCAAAATGCATTGCATTGCAAGTCGCTGCGGGAATTAAGAAGGACATGAAGAAAAAAAAAGGGGGGGGGAGAGAGACAAATTGACAAATAGAAAGTTAATGAACAGAGACAATAAGAGGAATTTTAAACTGGCAATCTATTAGCAAACCCGATGGAGATGCACAAAGTAAGGAGAAAGGCACTTTTATCTTTGACGTACAAAAGTAGATGATATAAGATGTGACATAATGGCCAAGAAAATAATCGGAAAAGTCAAAATTACTTTAAGTGATCGTAAGATGCCTCTAACATATAAACAAAAAACCAATGGGTTTAAAGTGAGGAGTGTGTTATATCAGAGACACAGGCACAATGCAAACAGATAAAAGAGAGCACCGAGATCCGTGCAATGCGAAGGTAGAGGAAATAGGACACACACAAATGAAACAAGAGTAGACAGAGAAAGGACAATAAACAAACTCCTAACAAGACACAGTCAACCAACTGCCTCCACGAACTGCAAGATACCCAGATCCTGTATTGAAAGTGACAGGCCGTCCAGATTATGTCCTTCGAACATTCGAATTGTACTGACAGCTACAAACATAGGTCAGAATTCACGGGTGACAGCTATGAGGCACACATGAAGACCTACTGACAACTACATGGAGGCAAGTCATCTTTCTGTGATATTCCGAGCATACGAAACTGACCACAGAACAAGATAATGCAGAGCTTTAAACACTAGGAATTAAAATAGAAATACTGACGAGATAAATAACCAATAGGTTAAACGTTGTGGACATAAAGAGATACTTTGGTTATACGAGAGCTACAGATTACAAACATATGGGCAAGAAAGGGACAGTATTATAAGTAGGAGAGTAACGTTCAGGCTATAAAATAGAAGCAGTTTGTTGGAAAATGTTTTAACAAGTCAAGAGACATTGATGCTGCTGACACATTGCATCTAACCTTCGATGCGGAACAGTAATGGACCATATATATGGAGGTGCATTTCAATACATGTGTGTTGGGCTTCTCGGCCTCAAAGTCGACGGCCGGACTTTTACGTTACAAGAACAGAGCAATAAAAGGCAAGTCGTGTTGAAATTTATCTGCGCAATGCTTAATCGATGCCTGTCAAACAATGTCACACGGATCAATATATTTAGAATTGCTTGCGAAATTAGGCAGCGCTCTAAACAATAGCTGCTTGAAGCACAGATTCATTGTCTTGATATATTGTGAATCAGCTGTTTTTTTTCCAATGTCCGCTAGAATTCGTCTATTGCCGTGTGTACAATTGGACAGGTTCGAACACATCTACAATGAGAGAATGCGGGGTACCACTAATGCAATCCATAGACTATTTATTAGTAATGCTTCATTTTCAGTTTTCAAGATTCCACACTGCGATCATGACTGAGAGATCACTCACAAAACAATGCAACGCTGGAGATACCTCCATTGTTAAGTTACAGTACACGTGAGGATGCGTGGCAATAATATTTAATTTTTTAAAAAAGAGTAGGTAAAGAATTAAAAGACTTTTAAGACGAGTACTGTATTAATAATATAGTCTTGACTCGGATATATATATATATATATATATATATATATCCATCCTCAGCAAGACAATATGTAGAGTAATCATCATAAAGTACCATGTCTGCTGGCGTATGTGATAATGTCTCTCCACAACTTTCGATCTCGACAATTATTTATAATTTCTGTTGTTCACCTTCTGCTAAGCCATTCTCTTAAGCTGTCTGGTATCTTTTCTCGTTGCTTCCCTCTCTCTCTCTCTTCGTCCCTCAATTTTCTGCAGATGATCGAGAAGATTAAACTAGTACTATGATAAACAAGAGGAGGCCAATCCGATTCCCTTTATGGTAAATGTTTCTTAAATGTTATTTTCTATCTGGAGAATGGGTGTGAAATGAAAACCGTAACCGGTAACTAAGTGAGAGCATATGATCTTTAGTCCCAGTCACTCAATTAACGCCGAGGTAGAACTAATAAATAAAATAATGTAAAATACTATTTGTTTTTCCCACTAGCAGCTTTATATTTTATTCTTCATTCACTAAACTGACGTGCTGGTATATTCTTCATATCTAACATATCCCGTTGAAGAAAACAAGAGTTTAAACTAATAATTGTGAAATATTAAAACAATTCTAGCCAAGAGAGACAAATTGATGATCTACCTATATATCAAAACCGACCAGTAAAGATTCAGTGGCACCGACATCATAATAAACAATGAGAGAACAAGCATGTCAATATGATGAAGGAAGGCTCAATGTATAACAACAAGTCATCCAGTAATGTCTTCACGAGAGGCGCAGAGTGACGGCGTAGCTTTCCTCGATCTGTCTGAGAGACAAACTGTATGGCAACTAGGGAAACCAGAGACATGATGCTAATTACAAATTAGGCGGTGTGATCATGTGAGGAAACGACGATAACAAAATAATCATTCCACTACCCTCTAGCATGATCTCCTTCTCTTCCTGGTGTCTACGGTGTCCAGGCAGATGCAATATTCTGGTTCTTGCCTTTCTGGCAGCTTTACCAATTGCCAATTTATGTTGTTTCATTTCTTTGATGTCGTCTGTCCATCTTACTCTGAGCCTACCCCATTTTCTCCTCCCTTCTCTTTTAATATAGGCTTTGTATATAAAAGCATTCTCAGAAGAATGTGGAAAGTTCTCTGGACAGCTAAAAAGACCAATGAGGACATTCTCAAAGAGGCCAACACAAAAAGGGAGCTCATAAAAAAAACATCAGAAAGAAACATTCAACATTCTTCGGGCACCTCATGAGAAGAGGAAAGTTGGAATACTTGGTTACAACTGGCAAAATAGAAGAAAAGAGAGATCGCGGACGACAAAGAGAGAAAATACTGGATAGCTTGTGTCATGACATGGAAAACAGTCAACAATAGAACTGATACGATGCACTGTAGATAGAAGATTGTGGAAGGACATGATCGCCTACGCCAAACGGTAAAGCACACGATGATGATAGTAAGCAATCACACGGCATTCTTTCAAGATGGACAAACCATTTTATTTGTTGTTTCTGTTTGTAGTTTAGGATTGGTTCTAGCATATGTCTGCTCAGTCATCATAATTATCATACACTTTTGGACTTCACAAATTCATTTGAATAGTAGCGTTCACTAAAGTATACTTCTTAAGCAGCCGATAAACTCTCGTTATCTTTTACTTGCGTCATTTAGTTATCGATGTCAATTTGTCCACGATCTTATGTGCGTATATTTTGAATATAAATTGGAATTCCGAGTATTGTCTTTGTACTCGATACTAAAAGCTTCAGACAGACCACTACTATATGTAAACAAACCCAACAAGATGCCTGGACGTGAAAGAGCACGTAGTAGTATTGGTCGACACGATTACACTCCAGGAGTAACAATATAAAAACAGAATTCTGAGAATGGGCCTTTAAATGAGGAATTGGGGGGTGATCTGAAAATTCGCGCAAACAAACATGGCTTTATGGCTATCGTTGCACTAACAACGATCAAAGGCAACCTATATAGTAGCGACATCAACATACGAGGCTGACTCACACTTTTTAAAAATCATACATACAACATGTAATATGAAATTGTATGCGGAAAAATATATCTGCACTCAACTTTAAAGTTTGCAGCAAATCTGAGCCATTCTGACGTTCGATTTCGTTTGACACACCAC
The DNA here is from genome assembly GCA_032433765.1 of Megaustenia siamemsis. Lineage (NCBI taxonomy): Eukaryota > Metazoa > Mollusca > Gastropoda > Stylommatophora > Ariophantidae > Megaustenia > Megaustenia siamemsis. The sequence goes on along the minus strand of JAVIAB010000106.1, from coordinate 60,915,820 downwards.
CATCCCCCATTTAAAATGATACCAGGCTTGTAAGGTAGCTGTCTAGCCAGGTTCCATTAATGTTCGATGCTCAGCCGGATTAAGTGCTCTCTTCCTATTCGATTAAAACTGTAGTGTCCCTTGCATCCGTTTTCTCATTTGTCAATCACTTACACAAATTGTATAAATGGCAAGCATTAAGTGATAGAAAATATATAAAGAATGCGTCATGCCTAACTGCAAAGCATGAGATAGAAGTTGAGTGCGCGCGGGGATGGATCAGTGAGTGTGGCTGAGTGAGTGAGTGTTAGTATGCAAAGTGTGAGTAGGTGACAATTTGCAGTTGAGCAGAACTGGATACTGACATCTTCCTGTAATGTTCCTTTATGCTGGAACAAATGACAATGTCCGGCCGCGATCACTCTGGCGTAGTGGTTAGTGCACTCGCCTGATGATCACGTGGTGCACACTAACCTACGATTGCTGCGAAATATTCTCTAACCAAAAAATTGGGGGGGGGGGGGGGGGGAGAGGAAGAGAAAGACACCTTGTCACGCCTCTTGTGTAGTATATAAAAAATGTATCAGGCTTATATCCTTCTGACAATCGGCATATTTGGAAGAGGGGGTGGGGGGGGGGGGGGGGAGGAGGAGGAGACACCTCGTCATGCCTATATATAGAATATGTTTCAGTGCTTATATCCTTCTGGCAATCGGCATATTTGGAAGAGGGGTTGGGGTTTGGGGGGGGGGGGGGGAGAGACACCTCGTCATGCCTCGAGTGTTTATATATAGAATATGTTTCAGTGCTTATATCCTTCTGGCAATCGGCATATTTGGAAATGGGGGAGGGAGGAGAGATCTCGTCACGCCTAGAGTGTTGTATATAGAAAATGTTTCAGTGCTTATATCATTCTGACAATCGACATATTTGGAAAAGGGGGGGGGGGAGGAGAGAGACAGAGAGCTCGTCACGCCTCGAGTGTTGTATATAGAAAATGTTTCAGTGCTTATATCCTTCTGACAAGCAAAGGAGGGGAGGATATGCCGTTAGCAGCACGCCAGGCCTAGTTTCATTTTATGAGGAAATATATCCTATACTCGTTCAAGGCTGGGTTAACCTAGAAGTTGGTCAGTCAGAAGATATAACCTGATCTCTCATCCCCAGAAGACTAGCATACTAATCAATGCTCTACAGTGGGTTTTGACACTAAGATGCAATTATTGCCAAAGAATGAATGACCCAGCTAGCTGAATTAAATAATATTACGTGCGGTCTCTGCACAGACCGCTATGACAGATCTTCAACACTTTCAAAGTCATGTTGTGCTAGTAAATTAATATTGCCATTTTAACGAATGACGCGTTGATGTTTCATCCCTAGGGAAGAGGGGGTATGTTTAATGTAATCTACTTAACGTTGAGATAGTTTAGACAAAAACAAGAACAGGTATTCTATCTCACCAACAATTTACTTCCCTATTCATTAATCTATTCTATAAAAGGTAAAGATATCACATAGCATTACTACTGTTGGAGAGTCAGTGGTTGTAGAATCTCCACTTCTACCGAGCACCTTTTAGGCGGAAGCGGGCCAGTGCTCTCTTCAAGAATGTGTTTTGCTCCTGGATCAAAGGCTAAATGCATCTCCCCCTCCCCACGGTTGACAAAGAGTGTGTGCTTTAAACTCTAGTATTCCGCAAGAAAAGTTAACCCCTACGACTTCGCTATTCCCAATGTTTTCAATGTAGTAACTATTATATTATCCATTAAACTATCTATGATTCGTATTTATTCTATAAAGTATACAAATGACCCTACTCCATCAAACTTTGACTAGGACAACAGTAATAATATTTATTATTGTCTGCCAATCTGTGGACAAAGTTCTAATCCAACTGCTGTGCTCAATTTCGTGATCAGCCTTGCATATTACTCTCTGTTGTATTTATTATGTGTACATTTTTTTTTCACTTTCACAATCACTTTCTAAATATGTTTTTCTTTGTTGTGACTAATGACACTATTCACATATCTCCGTATGTCATCATCTTATTCTCACTGACCGGTGCACCTCTATTGAGACTATGTGTTTAAAAAGAAAAGCCTGATCCGTGAGCGCTCCAAATTACTAGAAACGACAGAAAATCCCAAGACAAATTAACACTAATTAAATTATACGAGAGACTAGCAAAGCAGTGTTCCGAATAAGTAAACTCACTTTTCCCAAGTCCCCAATATAGTATCAATCAAGCCCGTTAACTCCAATATATATTTATATCGCTTATTATTATCTGCCCTTAAAGTCTCACCGTCCCCCTCCCCCCTACTTACAAATCTCGTTAGTCTTGTTATATCAAGTCCTTTTATTAAGACCGCCAAGGCACTTGGCTACCTGGTGCCCACACACAAATTATTTCTTAAAGAAGCTACGTTGAACGACGTCTTAAGCATCTTGTTAAATCCTTCCACCGATTCCAAACTATACTACCAGCCGTTTTATTTATGTGACGATGGAAATGTTAGCTCAAGTCACAATGATCATTTACCAAAAAGCTTTTGAAAGCTCAACCTTATATTTTATTTTCATGGAAATCTGAAATGGGAAACATACCGAGCACCCATTTTCTGAGTAAGTTTAGATTAACCTAAACGTTTCTTGTTTCCTGTTATTAATATAATCCAAATCTGTAAGTTAAAAAAAACAAATTTAAAAAATCCAAACTGACGAGATTTAAACTGACCAAACCATCATAACACGAAATAATTATTATGATTTATATATAGCACAAGACACATACTACTACATAGAAATAAAAACAAATATCTTATAAATATACATTATAAAACAAATATAAAACGAGATTAGAAACGCAAAGCAAAAATCACGAAAAAAGCACTATCATTTACAATGAAAATGAAAGGCAAGTTACGTACAGCTACTTGGAACAGCAGCAGAGTTGGCGATTGGAGAATAAGATCAACTTAATTCTATAAATAAATAAGGTATGTTTACAATTTGACGTTGAAGAACAACAAAAGATGAGTTTCGAAATTTCGGCAGAAGACACTTTAATCAGAATAAACGCTATTTTATTGTTATGACCGATAAAGAAGAAGACAAATATAGGAGATAAGTAGTAAAGTATTACCATGGAGCTTAAAAAGAGCTGAAGTATTACAATAAAGGTAAAATCTTATAAATGTATTTTTATTTACACGTAATACGATGTAAATATCCCGGGCAAACATAGTATGAATTAAAAATTATCAAAAGAACTGTGCAGTGTGATATTTGCCCTTTTCGGGCCAACACATGTGAATTCAACGCGCATCCAAATCAATCAAAGGACCACAAGCCCCAAATCAGGATACCTTTCATAATATGAGTAGATGTGAACAAGTTATCATTATACGCCTCAGAACAGGACACAACTCCACAGTCGCATGTATATAAAATTCAAGATCGGCACCTCAACTACATGTACATGTGAACAGGCGTCCCAAATTGCTGAACACATATTTCAAGACTGCATTGAATATAGTAGACTGAGGAAAATTCATTGGCCCATAGATACAACACTACAGACAAGACTATATGGGCCACTGCAAGAATTACAAAAGACATTAAAAGTTATACAGGAAACGACATTGCAGATATAGATAATACGTCAGACGAACGAAAGAAAGATAGATAAAACGCGCATTATTTAGTCCCGGGTTGCCTTTCTTCGATCCCTACACCCGAAAAAGGGAAGTTTGTTTCAAGAAGTACCACTTGGGGGGTGCAGAAGGGTTTCAGTCAATTCTTTTCTCGTCGATCATGGCGCACAGTCAGCTGTAGGTCGATGACCGCTCTCAGCTCAGCTGCAAGTGAGCGTCTTCGTTCTTCATTTCCTCTACTTTCCTATGCATGATCAGTTGGTAATGATTAATCTAAACAGATCTAAGCGAGGTCCAGATGAAAGTGGTATATTTGAAATAGCAGAATAACACAAATTTAACATAATTTTTTTTTTTATGTACTCGCTCGTAAACAGCAAATTTTCTATTGCATATAAACATAATAAGAATGACGAAAACTACAGATATTTTACACAAGACTATATAGATGAACGAATAGAGCCATGCAATGAAGATCTTAAAATTGTTTAATATGAAGCAAGTGAAATCATCGAACATTTTGATTGCAATGTGTGATATCAATGCTAAAGTAGGTAAAGGTAGATATAAGAAAATTATAGGAAATCAAGGTTTAGGAAAAAGACATGAAAGAGGAAATAATAATACAATTTTGTGAAGAAAACAGGCTGTTAATATGTAACACTTACTCTGAGCAAGAGAAAATGAAACTATACACACGGAAAAGAACTGGAGATAAGAAGAGGAATCAAATATAACATATGATAGTATAATAATATAACATATACATAATGATAAAAGATAGGTTCCGTAATAGCGTCAAGAAAGCCACAACCTCAGCGTCAAGAAAGCCAAAACCTATCAAGGAGCAAATATTAACTCAGATCACAATCCTGTAATGTTTAAAATGAAAGTCAAAATAAAGAGAAACAAATAAAAAAACTAATTCATCAACAACATCACTAGATATAACAGCTTTAAATCAAAAAGATATTAAATTACTTATACAATACTAGTAAAGAACACATATCATAAGCTGCTAGAAGGGACTGAAAAGTACAGAACAGAAAATCTTGATGAAAAAGTTACAACCAAATGGCAATGCAAGTAGTAGGGATGGCGGTTAATGCCCTCCCTTTCCTGCGTTTTCTGCGTTAAATGCCCTGTTATTTTCCTATATAGAAAGTATACACGCAGCTGCGTTTTGTTAAATGCCCTGTGTTTTTGTCTATATAGAATGTATACACGCAGCAAGACGGATCGACCAACACACCGAGACCTCGATACCCTGTGTTATTGTCTATATAGAAAGTATACACGCAGCAAGACGGATCGACCAAGACAGCGATGGCTGAAATGCCCCCCCATTTCTGCGTTTTTCTGCGTTAAATACCCTGTTTTTGTCTATATAGAAAGTATACACGCAGGTGCGTTTTGTTAAGTGCCCTGTATTTTTGTCTATATAAAAAGTATACACGCAGTTGCGTTTTGTTAAATGTCCTGTTTTTGTGTGTGTCTATATAGAAAGTATACACCCAGCTGCGTTTTTCCTATATAAAAACTATACACGCAGCAAGACGGATCGACCAACACCGAGAGACCTCGATACCCTGTGTTTTTGTCTATATAGAAAGTATACACGCAGCAAGACGGATCGACCAAGACAGCGAGACCTCGGTGAGCATAGGTGACCTCGTGATGCGCACTGCCTCACGATATGTGTGTGTGTAAATAAATAGTGTGTTGTGATGATTTGAAAAGGGAGAAAAGCAGGTGCTAGCTCTCGCTTGCTCATCAGTAATAGTGGTTCGCTAGCTCTCTCTCTCTCTCTCTCTCTCGCTATCTCTCTCTCCCTCTCCATCGCTGTCTCTTTTGCTCTCGATCATTCTCTCTCGTTCTCTCTCCAATTCCGTCTCTGTCTCTCTCGTTATCTTTCTCCCTCTCCGTCTCTGTCTCTCTCGTTATCTCTCTCCCTCTCCATCGCTCTCTCTCTCCCTCTCTCCATCTCTGTTTCTTTCGTTATCTCTCTCCCTCTCCGTCTCTGTCTCTCGCTATCTCTCTCCCTCTCCATGGCACTCTCTCGCTCCCTCTCCAGCTCTGTCTCTTTCGCTCTCGCTATCTCTCTCTCGCTATCTCTCTCTCGCTATCTCTCTCTCGATATCCCTCTCTCCCTCTCCAAAGCTGTCTCTCTCTCTCTCCCTCACCATCTCTGTCTCTCTCTCGCTATCTCTCCTTCTCCATCGTGTTCTCTCTCTCTCTCCCTCTTCATCTTTCTCACCTATCCTCTCTTAGACGCCTAACCTATCAGGCCACCCTCCCTCCTCTCCCGTTATCTCTCCCACAATGTTCCGCCTTCCCGTATGCTTTTAGTGTCCCTCCTATTGTAACACTTGATTATTCTCACCCTTTATGTCTAGCACCTCGCCTTCCTTCTCCTAGACTTCTCTGTATCTCTCTCTCTCTCTCTCTCTCGCTCTTCTAACCCCTACTAGACTTCTTTCCTACCATTCGTACTTTATACACATCACCATTAATACAACCGAAATTCCTTTAATGATAACCTACCACATCGTTATGAGATAAGAGAAAAACAGAAAAGAAAAAAAAATTCAACTTACACCGTAAAATATTCCACTACAACACAGACCGGTAGACTGAACAGTACTATGAAAATAAACTTCCGTGAATCAATCGCGCTTATAACAAGAAGTTTCACATGCGACTAGTTTAAATATAATCTGGTAAATAAAAGTTGGACGACACTATTCCACTCTCGACTAACATCTAGGCTAACCAATCAGAGAAGAGGATTTCTATCGGACACCCATCATCGAAATAACTGACCTTTAGATTAACCAATCAGAGAAGAGGATTTCTATCGGACACCCACCAACGAAATGACTGCCTCTGGATTAACTAATCAGAGAAGAGGACTACTTTTATCGTGATATCTATCTATCTATCTATTGACCTTTCGAGCCGTAACCGGCCCATAGGGCGTAGACCAAGATACACTTCTCCTATATGAATTTTTGTTCTAGCAGTTTTCTTTTAAAGATATTTTATCAAATCTCGCCATCTGTCTCTGTTCTGTGCAAGCAGTTCTATCTCATTGAGGGAGCCGATTCCTGCTGCTCTTGCCTCTCTCATCAATGTTCTTTTCAGTGTCTCCCTGGGTCTTCCTCTTTTTCTTTTACCTGTTGTTTCCCATATGAGGGCTTGCTTTGCTATTCGATATTATCTCTTCTCATCACATGTCCAACGTATGACCATCGTCTTTTCTTTATTACTGAAGATAGTGGTTGATTGGCAATTTCTCTAATTTCCTCGTTTGTTTTGAATTCGTTCCATTCTATACCAAGTATTTTCCTTAGACATTTATTTTCGAATGCGTTCAACTTTGTTTCTATACCTCTTGTTGTTTTCCAGCTTTCACACGCATACGTAAGGGTTGATAGTACAACCGTGATAACTTACCTCATTTTCCACTTGAAGTGCTGTCGAGTCTGACGCATGGGTTACTTTAAAGCGATTCGGTCCTGATACAATCCACCTGTCGGGTCATTGGTGGGGAAATAATACAGGTGGCGGGTTACTTAAACGCGCTTTGACCCCTGATGCAATACCAGAGGAGTTCCATGACAGTCATAAATAGTTGGACACAACGAGCAGGAAGTTATATTCAAGGTCCAAAAAGTTAGGCCAAATCACACAAGTTTACCCACAGAATACGAAAATAAAGGCTCATACTTAAAAAGTCGACCTGAAAACCATACAAATCTACTCACATACTCATAAAAGTTAGACACATCGAACAGATAGTTACTTCCAAACTCCAAAAAGTTAGACCAAATCGTAAAAATATTACCACCAGATCACAAAAATTTAGGCTCATAAGCAAAAAGTCGATCTCAAAACCCTACAAATCTACCCCCATACTCATACTAGTTAGACACATCGAACAGATAGTTACATCCAAAGTCCCAAATAGTTAGGCCAAATCGCAAACATTTTACCCCCAGAACACAAAAATTTAGGCTCATACTCAAAAAGTCGACCTCAAAACCATAAAAATCTACTCACATAGTCATACTAGTTAGACACAACGAACAGATAGTTACATCCAAAGTCCAAATAGTTATGCCAAATCGCAAACATTTTACCCCAGAACACAAAAATTTAGGCTCATACTCAAAAAGTCGACCTCAAAACCATAAAAATCTACTCACATAGTCATACTAGTTACACAACGAACCAATCGTTATTTCTAAAGTCCAAAATGTTGGACCAAATCACTAAGATTTTACCACCATAACACAAAAATGTAGGCTCATATTAAAAAAGATCGACCTAAAAATTTCAAAAAACTACTCACATAGTCATAATTGTTAGACACATCGAACCGATCGGTATTTCTAAAGCCAAAAAACTTTGGCCAAATCACAAATATTTTACCCACAGAACACAAAAATGTAGGCTCATATTCAAAAGTCGACCTAAAAATCCCAAAAAGCTACTCACATAGTCGTAATAGTTAGACACAACGAGTAGAAAGTTATATTCTAGGTCCAAAAAGTTTTACTTATATTAAAAAGACTTAAGACTTATATTTAAAAAGTCGACCTCTAAACCATAAAAAAATCTACTCCCATACTCATACTAGTTAGACACAACGAGCAGATAGTTATATTCAAAGTCCAAAAAACTTTATTTTAGACATCCCCATAGCAAAAATGTACATATAAATCACTTTTGAAATTGTTACCCCCTTACTATTCTTTTAGGGATACACCCATAAAATAGGTAAAAATCGTACATTTTCACTCTAGGCATACCCCAAACCTTATTTTAGACATCCCCAATGCAAAAATTTACATTAAAAATCACTTTTAGGATTTTACCCACTGACTAATTTTTTAGGGATACGCCCATAAAATCGGTAAAAATCGTAAATTTTCACTCTAGACATACCTCAAACTTTATTTTAGACATCCCCATTGCAAAAATTTACATTAAAAACCACTTTTAGGATTTTACCCCCATATCATTTTTGAGGGTTACGCCCATGACATCGGTAAAAATCGTAAATTTTCACTCTAGGCATACCCCCAAACTTTATTTTAGACATCCCCATTGCAAAAATTTACATAAAAAACCACTTTGAGGATTTTACCCCCTTAGCATTTTGAGGGTTACGCCCATGAAATCGGTAAAAATCGTAAATTTTCACTCTAGGCATACCCCCAAACTTTATTTTAGACATCCCCATTGCAAAAATTTACATAAAAAACCACTTTTAGGATTTTACCCCCTTAGCATTTTGAGGGTTACGCCCATAAAATCGGTAAAAATCGTAAATTTTCACGCCAGGCATACCCCAAACTTTATTTTAGACATCCCCATTGCAAAAATTTACAAAAAAAAACCACTTTTAGGATTTTACCCCCTTAGCATTTTTGAGAGTTACGCCCCTGAAATCGATAAAAATCGTAAATTTAGCACGTAGGCTTACTTAAAACTTTATTTTAGACATCCCCATACCAAAAATTTACTTAAAAATCACTTTTGAAATTGTAACCCCTTACCATTTTGAGGGTTACGCCCCTGAAATCGATAAAAAAATGAAATATAACCTCAAGACATAATATTTGACACCCCTACATATCAAATTCCAACAAAAAAAAAAAAAAAAAAAGCTAGTAGTAGTGGTGGCTGTGAACACACTTTAAAAGTTCTCGAACAGTATCGGTGCCAAAACCGGACGAGAAGTAGTATGTTCGGGTATGTTCACCGCCACCACTACTACTACCTATTTGTTGTTTTTTTTTGTTGGAATTTGATATGTAGGGGTGTCCAATATTATGTGGGAGGTATGCCTTGAGGTTATATTTCAATTTTTTATCGATTTCAGGGGCGTAACCCTCAAAAATGGTAAGGGGGTTACAATTTCAAAAGTGATTTTTAAGTAAATTTTTGGTATGGGGATGTCTAAAATAAAGTTTTAAGTAAGCCTACGTGCTAAATTTACGATTTTTATCGATTTCAGGGGCGTAACCCTCAAAAATGCTAAGGGGGTAAAATCCTAAAAGTGTTTTTTTTATGTAAATTTTTGCAATGGGGATGTCTAAAATAAAGTTTGGGGTATGCCTAGCGTGAAAATTAACGATTTTTACCGATTTTATGGGCGTAACCCTCAAAAATGCTAAGGGGGTAAAATCCTAAAAGTGGTTTTTTTATGTAAATTTTTGCAATGGGGATGTCTAAAATAAAGTTTGGGGGTATGCCTAGAGTGAAAATTTACTATTTTTACCGATTTCATGGGCGTAACCCTCAAAAATGATATGGGGGTAAAATCCTAAAAGTGGTTTTTAATGTAAATTTTTGCAATGGGGATGTCTAAAATAAAGTTTGAGGTATGTCTAGAGTGAAAATTTACGATTTTTACCGATTTTATGGGCGTATCCCTAAAAAATTAGTCAGGGGTAAAATCCTAAAAGTGATTTTTAATGTAAATTTTTGCAATGGGGATGTCTAAAATAAGGTTTGGGGTATGCCTAGAGTGAAAATGTACGATTTTTACCTATTTTATGGGTGTATCCCTAAAAGAATAGTAAGGGGTAACAATTTCAAAAGTGATTTATATGTACATTTTTGCTATGGGGATGTCTAAAATAAAGTTTTTTGGACTTTGAATATAACTATCTGCTCGTTGTGTCTAACTAGTATGAGTATGGGAGTAGATTTTTTTATGGTTTAGAGGTTGACTTTTTAATATAAGTCTTAAGTCTTTTTAATATAAGTAAAACTTTTTGGACCTAGAATATAACTTTCTACTCGTTGTGTCTAACTATTACGACTATGTGAGTAGCTTTTTGGGATTTTTAGGTCGACTTTTTGAATATGAGCCTACATTTTTGTGTTCTGTGGGTAAAATATTTGTGATTTGGCCAAACTTTTTTGGCTTTAGAAATACCGATCGGTTCGATGTGTCTAACAATTATGACTATGTGAGTAGCTTTTTGAAATTTTTAGGTCGATCGTTATTAATATGAGCCTACATTTTTGTGTTATGGTGGTAAAATCTTAGTGATTTGGTCCAACATTTTGGACTTTAGAAATAACGATTGGTTCGTTGTGTAACTAGTATGACTATGTGAGTAGATTTTTATGGTTTTGAGGTCGACTTTTTGAGTATGAGCCTAAATTTTTGTGTTCTGGGGGTAAAATGTTTGCGATTTGGCCTAACTATTTGGGACTTTGGATGTAACTATCTGTTCGTTGTGTCTAACTAGTATGACTATGTGAGTAGATTTTTATGGTTTTGAGGTCGACTTTTTGAGTATGAGCCTAAATTTTTGTGTTCTGGGGGTAAAATGTTTGCGATTTGGCCTAACTATTTGGGACTTTGGATGTAACTATCTGTTCGATGTGTCTAACTAGTATGAGTATGGGAGTAGATTTGTAGGGTTTTGAGATCGACTTTTTGCTTATGAGCCTAAATTTTTGTGATCTGGTGGTAATATTTTTACGATTTGGTCTAACTTTTTGGAGTTTGGAAGTAACTATCTGTTCGATGTGTCTAACTTTTATGAGTATGTGAGTAGATTTGTATGGTTTTCAGGTCGACTTTTTAAGTATGAGCCTTTATTTTCGTGTTCTGTGGGTAAACTTGTGTGATTTGGCCTAACTTTTTGGACCTTGCATATAACTTCCTGCTCGTTGTGTCCAACTATTTATGACTGTCATGGAACTCCTCTGGTATTGCATCAGGGGTCAAAGCGCGTTCAAGTAACCCGCCACCTGTATTATTTCCCCACCGATGACCCGACAGGTGGATTGTATCAGGACCGAATCGCTTTAAAGTAACCCATGCGTCAGACTCGACAGCACTTCAAGTGGAAAATGAGGTCAGTTATCACGATAAAAGTAGTCCTCTTCTCTGATTAGTTAATCCAGAGGCCAGTCATTTCGTTGGTGGGTGTCCGATAGAAATCCTCTTCTCTGGTTGGTTAATCTAAAGGTCAGTTATTTCGTTGATGGGTGTCCGATAGAAATCCTCTTCTCTGATTGGTTAGCCTAGATGTTAGTCGAGAGTGGAATAGTGTCGTCCAACTTTTATTTACCAGATTATATTTAAACTAGTCGCATGTGAAACTTCTTGTTATAAGCGCGATTGATTCACGGAAGTTTATTTTCATAGTACTGTTCAGTCTACCGGTCTGTGTTGTAGTGGAATATTTTACAGTGTAAGTTGAATTTTTTTTTCTTTTGTTTTTCTCTTATCTCATAACGATGTGGTAGGTTATCATTAAAGGAATTTCGGTTGTATTAATGGTGATGTGTATAAAGTACGAATGGTAGGAAAGAAGTCTAGTAGGGTTAGAAGAGCGAGAGAGAGAGAGAGAGAGAGTGAGAGAGAGATACAGAGAAGTCTAGGAGAAGGAAGGCGAGGTGCTAGACATAAAGGGTGAGAATAATCAAGTGTTACAATAGGAGGGACACTAAAAATATACGGGAAGGCGGAACATTGTGGGAGAGATAACGGGAGAGGAGGGAGGGTGGCCTGGTGATAGGCGTCTAAGAGAGGATAGGTGAGAAAGATGAAGAGGGAGAGAGAGAGAACACGATGGAGAGGGAGAGATAGCGAGAGAGAGAGACAGAGATGGTGAGGGAGAGAGAGACAGCTTTGGAGAGGGAGAGAGAGAGATATCGAGAGAAAGATAGCGAGAGAGAGAGATAGCGAAAGCGAAAGAGACAGAGCTGGAGAGGGAGCGAGAGAGAGCCATGGAGAGGGAGAGAGATAGCGAGAGACAGAGACGGAGAGGGAGAGAGATAACGAAAGAGACAGAGATGAGAGAGGGAGAGAGAGCGATTGAGAGGGAGAGAGATAACGAGAGAGACAGTGACGGAGAGAGATAACGAGAGAGACAGAGACGGAATTGGAGAGAGAACGAGAGAGAATGATCGAGAGCAAAGAGACAGCGATGGAGAGGGAGAGAGAGATAGCGAGAGAGAGCTAGCGAACCACTATTACTGATGAGCAAGCGAGAGCTAGCACCTGCTTTTCTCCCTTTTCAAATCATCACAACACACTATTTATTTACACACACACATATCGTGAGGCAGTGCGCATCACGAGGTCACCTATGCTCACCGAGGTCTCGCTGTCTTGGTCGATCCGTCTTGCTGCGTGTATACTTTCTATATAGACAAAAACACAGGGTATCGAGGTCTCTCGGTGTTGGTCGATCCGTCTTGCTGCGTGTATAGTTTTTATATAGGAAAAACGCAGCTGGGTGTATACTTTCTATATAGACACACACAAAAACAGGACATTTAACAAAACGCAACTGCGTGTATACTTTTTATATAGACAAAAATACAGGGCACTTAACAAAACGCACCTGCGTGTATACTTTCTATATAGACAAAAACAGGGTATTTAACGCAGAAAAACGCAGAAATGGGGGGGGGGGGCATTTCAGCCATCGCTGTCTTGGTCGATCCGTCTTGCTGCGTGTATACTTTCTATATAGACAATAACACAGGGTATCGAGGTCTCGGTGTGTTGTCGATCCGTCTTGCTGCGTGTATACATTCTATATAGACAAAAACACAGGGCATTTAACAAAACGCAGCTGCGTGTATACTTTCTATATAGGAAAATAACAGGGCATTTAACGCAGAAAAACGCAGGAAAGGGGGGGGGGGGGCATTAACCGCCATCCCTACTACTAATGCATAAAGAAAAGCATACAAGAAACTTGCGACATTTTACCCAAGAAGGAGAAGAACAGAAAACAAAAATGGATAACTGGCACCATCTTGGAAAAAATGGAAGAAAGAAGACAAACGAAGAACACTACCCAATACAACAAAATAAATAATGAAATACGCAAAATCTTTTTTTAAAAAGGCAAAAGTAGACTGGATCAGCCAAAGATGTCTAGAAATCGAGACTATAGAAAATAAACAAGACATAAGAGGGATGCACACAGAAAAAAAAGAATGACTAGTACAAATTTTTTTGAAGCCATAGAAAGTGGATGTATTGCAAACAAAAAATGAAAAATACTAATAGACAACAAAGATATAAACAACATATGGCATTAATATATAACATAATTATTTTATGGCGAAAGAGATAAGAAATCAATTATAAAATGTACATCAGGCATTCAACCACTTCAATCAATTACACTATTATTTTTTTGGTAACGCAGTGAAAAGTTGATGTTTTTAGTTCATTCGGTATGCACCCTGTATGGTATATTTTGTTGTTTATGTCTGTGACCACTTCAATGAAAAAATTATCTAGTTCCTTTATCATCTCTAAGTGTATGTTGTCAGGTCCTGTTGCTTTTCCCTTATTCATTAAATGTATGGTTTTTTGCCACTTCCGATTTTAAGATTTTATTTATAATCAGAAAAATGTACATTAGACAGAGCAGAAAATGGAAACCTTTGAAATGTGGATTTATAGAAGAATAGGAAGAATTGGATGGAAAGAAAAGAAAACAAACGATGAAGTCTTAAAACAACTAAAAATGAAAAAGGAACAACTAAACACAATTCAAACAAGACAAATTAGATTTTTGTGACATGTTGAAAGACACAACAAACTACTAAAAGTAATCTTGGAAGGGAAAATACAAGGTAGCAGAGGCAAACCAAGACTAAAATGGACGAGTCAAAAGATAGACAAGTCATCCTATGACAACCTGCACTATCATAGCAAGAGATAGGGCGGAATGGAGGGAGCTCCATGGTAGACAACCGTTGCGGAGATGACACTCAATGATGATGATTTATTAAGCGAGCAATTGAAAGTAAATGGTACAAACTAGCCAATAGCATTATTGTGTAGAGAATTACAAATTTGATAGTTTCAAGCCTTCAAAAACGGGAACCGAAGATTTTTAATGGAAAGTAAAATTGCGTGATACCAACCGTCTTATCCAAAACTGTGCCGCGCTCATGGAAAATATGGTAACTAAAACCATATTACCCACACGTCTAGTAAATAGGCAGGGGAGGGAACATTTATTTACTTGACTTTTGTAGTAAGTCAAGTTATTCTGAATTAAGGTCATCCGCGATCTTCCTCATTGTTTTCTAGTTCCCTAACTGTTCAATGTATGCACCTTTTTCGTACATGTTGATCAAGTTAATAAAAAATGCCAGTACTATAACAAATTGAATTAAACAACCATTTAACTGCCGACCTTCTTCCACAATAAAATAAAGAAACAGAATATCTCAAAATGAATTTTTTGTTTCATTTTGTTAAAAAGATGTAAAACGCCCATTATAAGATATGAGTCTTTGCAATATACTGCTGACGTTCTGATTCAAGGATTGAAATCCAACAGACCAGAGGGTTAAAAATAATATATGGCATCCGCTATCATTGACAGAACCATTACCATGAAACGAACCATGAAAAATAATGTACTCTTGCAGAATACCAGTCTGATACATCTCATTAGCTACATTCAAAGACATAGGCTAGAATCAATATAACAATTCTATCCATACAATAACTACTTCTTGAAACCTTCAAAGCTGAAATGGATACAGAAATAATAAAACGAATTATAATCCTTAAAGACGTATTGAAGCATATCTCTCCATTGCTGGTTTAATTTATTATCCTCATAAACGGTCGATTTATTAATTGATTGTTAGTTATTTTATTTTTATCAAATTAATTGATAATTTTTTTTAATTCACATTGAAAATGAAACGTCAAGAATGTCTGCAATTTTACACCAACTGATTCCAGTGGAAAATTCAAAGTATCTTTTAGCCAATCAGCAAGCGAGAACAGCTCAAAAGCTGCAGCTAATACGAAATACACAGTTCTAATATATAGACTCTGTGGCTGAATCAGTCGTGTGCTGATAGGATATCCAGACATAATCACAAAAACGGCCATAAGTGGACACTGTGAGGCAGACAACGGAACGACAGACCAAAGACAACTTTGGGTTTTAGTAGAAGCAGACACAAATTGTGTGTGCCAACCATCGAGCGCTACTAAATAAAAGATGACTTGGAACCTAATAAAACAGAAAACGAATGCTGTCGATCTACAAGGCATATCGTATCTTCTATGGGTATCTGACCAAAGGATAAAGATTACGATCAGAAACCACATCCTCATCTGCGTACATTCCCAATGTCAAAATTAATTAATTGCAAGAAAGCGTTGGTCATATTAAAACTGGTGGCTTCTCCACACAGCTTGCCTCTGGTATGGTACAGAACCTCGGTGTTCAACATATGCTGGGCACAACTGTAGCAGATGTTCAACTGTTATATTTTCTAGGCCAAAGTCAATCAGTATGAATTGAATCACAGTTCATCTGCATCTCTGGCAGAGCTTGTAGAGAGTTAGTTTTAAATTAATTTGGTCTTCGTTTCTATGACTCCTCGGTAGTGCTTTAATTATTGAGAGAAAATTTGTGACGAATACGGTGTTTCTTATTTAATTTTCTCCTTTAAGAGAGTTTCAACTAGACATAACTTTGGGTACAAAGTGAAAGAGTACACGAGGAGAATCTGACCAGTCCTGGTATATGGTACTGCATCATCAGCAACAGCAACAAAGTCAAATATTGCGAAGGTCAATAGACTTCAAAACCAAGAAATAAGACCTTACAATTGGTGTTGTTTGAGCAACACTTATTTCAGAACGGGTCACAATAACACACCTCCACCCAATGGAAGTCAGAAGAGACAGTTGGCCCCAACAACAAAGTGAAAAATTCAGAACACTGACTATCTCCTATCTTCATCAGGTCGCATGTCTTTTGCAGAACGTAGCATTTATCACAGCCTGTCTGAAAAAATCTGTCTAGCCAGAATTCCAACTTCTTGTGTTGTTATGTTCAAGGTCTCTTTGATGTCTTGAAACCTCCTTCTTCTTGGTCTGCCCCTGAAGCATTGGTCTGCCCCTGAAGCATCGTCCAGGAACCATGTCTTCCATTACTGTTCTTTCCAGCCAGCTGTATCTTTTGATGTGGGCAAAGTATTTTAATTTCTTCCATAGAATGGTGTTTATAGGACAGTTATTTTAAATATTTAATTTGTGTAATATGTCTTCATTGCTCTTTTTCATTATCCAGAGTATATTAAGAATGTTCCTGTAGCATTTTGTTTCGAAAAAAAATCGATTTTCTTCCCTGCTGTTTGTGAGATTGTCCGTGATTCACAACCATATGTTGTTATCAGAAGATACATTTTTTCAGTAATTTGAATTTTACTGTCATGCATATATTGTGCCACAAGTTCTTCGTGGCGCTAAATGTTTGTGTTGCTATCACCTCTTGCATCAGAGAATAAATGGTTTTGGAAAAGGTAATCTAAAATAGAAAGAAGAAACATTTGTAGAATCAACAAAGCTATGCAGAAATCAGCCCCAATAAACTCTATCACGAGAGCTAAGCCATTTAGCAACAGTAACACCCAGTGAGGAGTAAACATTGCCTTCCTGATCTAGCAAACAACATTTCCGACATAATCCAAAAAAATTGGCCAGAATTGGAACAAACAAGAACAATAATAGTAAGGTATACAGACAAACACTGCTCAAACTCCTTCAGTACGATAATGCCTACACGGATGTATCATCAATCAATGCCATTTTTTTTTTTAATGGAGAAGCAGAAGTTTTCATTTGCCTACAAAATTCAACTGAAAACAAATAACGTATGTGGCAATATAAAACAAGAATCTACAATAAATGTTTGAAAGCATAACACATGAAAATGTATTTTAAAAATAAGAAAAGGGTAGAGCAAAAACACTCGTTTAAGCATGATGTGAAGGTAAGCACACACTTGAATGATTCAAGTGGCAGTGGATGGACACGATACAACGACAACAGCCCCATTTTATCTATTGCCAGATGATTGTATCTATCTATTGACCTTTCGAGCCGTAGCCGGCCCATACGGCAATGACCCAGATACTCTTTCTATTATCTAAATTTTTATTCTAGTAGTTTTCAATCCTTGTAAAGATCTTTTATCAAATCTCGCTATTTGTCTCTGTTCTGTGCAAGCAACTCTATCTCATTGAGAGAGTCGATTCCTGCTGCTCTTGCCTCTCCGATCAATGTTCTTATATACCATTATACACTTCTTATATATATTATACACATCTTATATTACCAGATGATTAGAAACCAGATAATCGGTAAAAAATAATCAGCTGTTATCATCATCATCAAGTACCGGGCCTGCTGGCGTAGGTGATCATGTCTCTCCACAACTTTCGATATCGGCAGCTATTTATCATTTCTGTTGTTGCCCTTCTGCCAAGCCATTCTCTTAAGCTGTCTGTTATTTTTCTCGTCTTCCCTCTATCTCTTTTCATCCCTCAATTTTTCCAGTTGTTACAATATATTCCAGTTGTTCTCTTCTCATTACATGGCCAGAATATGATGATGATGATGATGTTGTTAAGTCTATCTATCTATCTATCTATCTATTGACCTTTCGAGCCGTAGCCGGCCCATAGGGCGTAGATCAAGATACTCCTCTTATCTGAATTTTTGTTCTAGCAGTTTTCAATTCTTTTAAAGATATTTTATCAAATCTCGCCATTTATCTATGCTCTGTGCAAGCAGCTTTATCTCATTCAGGGAGCCAATTCCTGCTGCTCTTGCCTCTCTCATCAATGTTCTTCTCAGTGTCTCTCTGGGTCTTCCTCTTTTTTTCTTACCTGTTGTTTCCCACATGAGGGCTTGCTTTGCTATTCAGTTGTTATCTCTTCTCATCACATGTCCAACATATGACCATCGACTTTTCTTTATTACTGAAGATATTAGTGGTTGATTGGCGATTTCTCTAATTTCCTCGTTTGTTTTGAATTCGTTCCACGCTATACCAAGTATTTTCCTTAGACATTTATTTTCGAATGCGTTCAACATTGTTTTTATATCTCTTGTTGTTTTCCAGCTTTCACACGCATACGTAAGGGTTGATAGTACATTTGATTTGAATAGCCTAAGTTTTGTGTTTGTGCGGATGAGTTTTGATTTCCACAACTTTTCAAGGCTTCTGAAAGACATTGCTGCTTTAGCTATTCTGATTCTAATTTCTTTGCTTGTATCCCCTTCTCAATCAATGTGACTTCCAAGATAGATAAAGTGATCGATCTCTTCCACTGGTCTGTTTTCCGTGTATATTTTGTCGTCAGTTGGAATTAAGCTTTTCATGACTTTAGTCTTTTCATGATTGATCTCAAGCCCAATTTTGCTGGCTATTGATGATAGTTCATTTGTGTTTTCCTGCATCGTTTTTATCTGACTGCTGATGAGAACTATGTCATCAGCAAAGTCGAGGTCCTCCAAATGGTCTCCTTGTATCCATTCGATGCCTTTATTACCAGAGCAGCATTTCTTCATTATGAAGTCCATAACAACTCCAAATAACAAGGGCGATAAAATATATCCTTGTTTAACCCCAGTTTCTACTGGGAAACATTCGCTCAGTCCTTTCTCTGTTCGAACTGCACATGTGTAACCATCATACATGCCTTTAATAATATTTATGATTTTTTATGGTAAGCCATATTGCTTCAGAATTTTCCACAAAGAATCTCAATGAATACAGTCAAATGCTTTTTTGAAGTCGACGAAGTTAAGTACAAAAGGTTTTTGCTTTTCAATGTGTTCCTCCAATATAAGTCGAAGAGTGAAAATGTGGTCAAGGCAGCTTCTCCTTTTTCTGAACCCAGCCTGTTCTTCACGCATCACTGTATCTATTGTATCCTTTATTCTATTTAGGATGATTTTGCAGAATAACTTTGAGGCAACTGACAAAAGTGTCACGCCTCTCCAGTTGTTACAATCTCTAAGATTGCCCTTTTTTGGAATCTTAACAATGATTCCTTTTTTCCATTTATGAGGCGTCTTCCCTGCTTTCCAGATGATGTTGAACATTTTCTGGAGATGTATTAAATTATGGCTATTAATTGTCTTGTGGATCTCAGCTGTTAACTTATCCTCTCCAGAATGTTAAGTGGACAGCTGTAAAGAGTAACGAGGGAGTTCTATAAAATGTAAAGTGAAAATTGATTACCAACATCGGGAAGAAACAATAAGCAGTTAGTGTCATTGTAAAGAGATGTAAACAGCAGGAATTTTGTGACAACTGAAAAAATAAAATTATGTGAGAAAGAGATAGATGGAATCCGTAAGATTTTTATATCAGACAGTATAAGATAACGGTTTGATAGAGAGTCAACAGCAGAACTTATAAACAACGGTAAAGAGAAAAGTGTGGGGAGACATGGTAACCCGCGTACACCGTACACAATTTTACAATGATAGTGTCCATTTAGACTTCGACACGTGCACACATATGTCTGCATAATATACGAATTCATGAGCTCTGGCGAGTGCCTCGTGAGAATGTCATCATTCCAATAATTGTGGTACTACGCCTTTTAGGAATTATGCAGATCATCATTCAATAGCCTTAGTATAAATATCCCATAAATATTTTACACAGCAACAGCAAAGATTACACACGCACATGTGCAGATACACACCACACACAAACACGCACAAGCACGAATGATAGTGAGATACACAAGCAACCCCATCGGCACCAGTACACACACTCATAAATCAAACCATGCGCATGTTTACACCACCAAATACGTCCATAAAACACTCTAACACGTTTAGAATGAATTAAAAATTCAAGCATGCAAAGTTATAGTTCAACAAATTGAGATATTAGATTCCTTTTATTTGTTTCTTGGTTTTTGAAGCTGCCTTAGTCATATCTTTTGGAGACGGTTGTTGCTAAAGTCAATAACAAGATATACCAAAATAATATAGGAATATTAGGAAGAGACAATCATCATTTGTTGGCCATGTAATGAGAAGAGAACAGCTGTGATATATTGTGACAACTGGGAAAATTGAGGGAAGAAGATATAGAGGGAGGCAAATAGAAAAGATACCAGACAGCGTAAGAGAATGGCTTGACTGACGGTCAACAATAGAAATGATAAATAACTGTCGAGATCGAAAGTGTGGAGAGACATTATCATATACGCCAGCAGGCAAGGTACCTGATGATGATGATGACGATAACGTTGCCAGAATATAATTCTGATACAGTTCTTAATTTCCCGTATGATTCAAACAGACTCTTTCCCCGTTTGAAGTTTTACAGACTTGTACTTTACAGAACAGTAATTCTGAGTCATTCACTGTGACCTAAACTGTGCTTGGTCGATGAAAATTGGCTGCAGTTGTTAAAATGCATTTCTTGATACACACAAGCTGCTTAGAGTGCATATGCCATTGCCACAGAACAGTACCACAGACAGGTGACTGTCCCGTATAATTTCTGCTTATAGCTGCATCCACTCATTAAAACGCTGTCAGAATACAAGCTATACATGCTACTATGTGTGCCGAATTTAAAAATGCACTTTTTCTAACAATGACTAAAAGAATCAAAGTTGGTAGGAATAGACTCATTAGATAAGATCCAACATCTCGTCAAGAATAGAGATGGTTGGCGAAAAACAATACGAGCCTAGTACGACGTCTGGCAGCGCTGGAAAGATCAAGATCAACAATAACTGTCCATCGGTGTGTGTGAGAGAGAGAGAGACAGAGAGAGAAAGAGAGGTCCTACAAACCAAACATGAGCGTTGTTCTCTGAGATAAAGACGGACCTTTTTTTAAAAAAATATGGCGCCTTCTTGCAAAAAGAGTTCGCTGGTGCTTGAGAATGCACACGGCAGGTCGATTTCCACAACAAACGACAATTTGCCCCTTCCCGCTACGAACATTAGTCGTCGAGTTACATCCGTTGAAGTGAACACGTGCAAAATGTTTTCCTCGTATTAGAGTGCACTCCACGCCAACAGATAACGCCCATGTCTACAGACAAGATGCGCTGATTCGTAAAATTCATCGTTTAATTGTCTCGGTCGTTGCCGACAAAGTGGACATAACCATTAAGATCTTTACCGTGAAATTCTGGCCGAAAAAATGTCAGATGCGTAGACGCAAAATTCTTGCCTCGCTTGTTTGACTTGTATGTTGTACCACGACAATGCGTGTACGTGTTTGTTATGTGACTATTTTATCACAGAGCATATAACCTAACATGATACAGTCTATTTGTAAATGATGTGTCCATATCCTCTTGGTTTCATATTTGGTTTGCATGTTTGCACACATTTAATTCCGGGCGAAATTTGGCAGTCGTTTTCAAAAACAACATAAAAAAAATGAACACTACCTTTAGACGTGGACATCAAACCTTTTCACCTTGACTTTGGTACAGGATTGACATAAATGTAGCTACTCTGGACCTGATCACTGATCGATAGGTTCTAGTGAGGTTGATTTTCTGTGTTGGTTTAACTCAGCCATTTAGCTGCCGAGGGAAATTGTTTACTAGATGACTGTCGAAGTGATAGATTGAGATGGAACAGAAATTGTACCTTGCACTCCTCTGTTTAAAAAGTAATGGTTTAAACACACATTACAGTGGAATATTTTAACGACGAAAACATTAAATATGAGAGCATTTCCGTCTTATTGAGTTATTTGCGGGTCATCATCATTGCACTCCGATCATGTCCATAGGTGCTCAGATCCCCCTCCTCAGCAAGTCCCGCAGTGTCCAGCGACTGACGACTCAAGTTCTATGTTGGTTGATAAGTTTTCTTACTAACCACTAACTTTCTCAAGTTTCCGTGTTTATATTAACAAGGTCCGCGATGCGATGTGGCAATTTTATACTTCTTAGTTAAACTATAAAAGACGCTGATATGGCACATGAGAAGGCCTATGAGCAGTAAAGTTCGAATTTGGAACATTTCTTAATTCAAAATAGCTATCCAACTTCTCTATTCACTTCAGTGTTCATCAAGAAAATGAAAAATCAATGTTCATCAAGAAAATGAAAAATTGGTGGCAACTATAATATTTTAGTTCATAAACAAATATTGGCGCATAAGGCTGTTATAAACTTGATCATTAATGAAAATGATGACAGCAGGAATTTTTATTTTTTATTTTATTTTTTTTTTTTTTAGGTGGATCAGAAGACAGGAGAATTTCGCTAAAATGGTATGCACGTGTGATCACCACCAAACAGCTTCTCAAACAAAGCATTAACACTTAGAATCGGAGGGAAAAATGAAAACGACAGGCTTAGAAGACAAGTAACAATGATGAAGCAAATATCGCGATAAAAATCATGTATGAGGGGTATACATCGCAGAGCAGTGACTCGAACGTTCCATCTTCCCTTGGCGCTGTGATGCAATGGAGGCGGGGAAATTAAAGTGTTCATTTACTGCTGGCTGAAACTCGAGAGTAAATTTATTTTAGGTTTTTGATTGCACCATCTGAACTATTATGTTCATTACGGGATATGATATAAAACAATTCACTCAATGTTTAAACTACAATTTTATTTTGCACATTCATAATAATCTAGTTTGTAACATTAACCAAGAAGAGGTCTAGTAAAGTTCACTATCGCACGTAATAGACTTCTTCAAGCACTTGATAATTCTATGTGAGAGGAAACATTCAGTTCTTGGATGGAATTATTTGTCTAACAGGCTTATTTCACCAAACATTTTCAGCTATTTCTCAATCACAACATAGAAACGAATTTAACGTTTATTTTAACTATTGAATTTGTGCAGTCACATTCATAAAATGCAGATACAATGTTCATAAACCGTGTAATAATCGTAAAGGTAGAAAATGGCTATGAGAATGGGCAGTTCTGGCAACAAAAGAATAAATCAATGCCCACCCTCTCCAGAAATAAATAATAAAATCAATAATTTACATTATATATGTATATAAAAGCAATTGTGACTGCATCGAATATTCAAATGGTTCAATTTATTACGTTTGACAATGCACTGATTTTACTCGGCCCATTATCATAACTACGTGCTAAGGGGACTGTTTTATTTTTTTTTATTTAAAAAAAATAACATTTTCTTTGCCGCACTGAAGTGACATCAAGAGGTTACCTTCATCTTTCACACGGATTGACACGGTCAAATAAGGCACCGACATTCACGAAACAAAATAATTATTTTTACAACATTAACGATCCTATGGATTTCTATCCACACACAAAATAATTAATAATGATCGTCGGCTGAATCTGGGAGCTCAGCTGCAAATGTCAGCTAACAATTCAAACAAAAGAAGTAGTTAACTGTTATAAACCAACAATGAACTGTGATAAATAAGAGTAATGTTATTTACATGTGAAAATCAAGAAGATAAATGCCTATAGGTATAGGTGACCTTAGTAATGTTAAACTCTTCATGTAGCTTCTATACAGCAGAAGGCAATCTGATCATCGAAAGGAAAGCCATCCAGCAAGTGCTTCGGTCCTTTGGTTTTTTACACTATGGGGGCGTACCCGCCTGGGTTGAATCCCAGCCAGATGTCAGTCGCCTGTTGCTTTCTGAGCCTGGAAAGTCGTGAGACGTCCTGAATGAATGTATTATCACAAAACACCACAAGTCTATAAAGGTTGGGAGTGTAGCTTGCAAGAAACTGTTTAGATCGAGTCGATTATTGCATATGGTTGCAACTACCTGTCACAACCCTACCCTACTCGACAACATCGGCTGGTGCTGTTAATGTGGTGTTAACCATAAGTGATTTGGCACAATTTGGGAGGAAGGGCGCGATGGGTAATCTAGAGGCACGGTGTTGGCTTCTGTACAGAAATGGCCCGGGTTCAAAGTTCACTACAGGCGGTGGTGATTTGTATTTAAAAAATAATAATAATAAAATAAAATAAAAAAATATTCGTGATTCCTTCGTGACGTTACCCTCTCCCTGATCTTGTGGTGTTGTGAAATTATGTCAAGTCCTCTCGGATAACGGTAGTAATCAGGAGGCAATGTGTGCACTCGTACACGTTAAAGAACTCTTGGTAGTTAAAATCGAAAGAGTAGGTCATAAATCTGGCCGCTGCCTGGGCAAAACTGTCAGCAAAAACCTACCTAAACCGTGGATCCCAGGCCGTGCTACGGAGTTTATGCATGTGTACCAGGATTCTTGTCTATTTTTTCAAGGGCAATATTGGAGCACCTATGGTTTCGTCCGGTGTGCAATTTTGATGATCCTAACCATAACAACATACTATATTAAGAAAACAGCAAAAGAAAAACACAATAATGTATGACTGCAGTTAATTACTAATAATTACAGGTCTGAACTTTCAAAGTCCTAATGGTGATTTGCCAGAAGTAGAGAGAACATTATATCTCTTAACCTAACGAGGAAAAACTGACATCCACTGTTGATAGCTGTCAGATATAATCCATGGCCATATCACATCATGTATTTATCATATATATAGGTCCTAGGAATGTAAAACATAAGATATCAATGTACAGGCCACAGCATTTGGAGGTGAGCGAACGTCAGTGGTTTACAAGTAACGCGCTGGCTCGACGATGCAGTGATCGTTGATTCAAACTCAGCATACAATTCCTGACAAAGGAATGACTACCATGCTCACTGTGTAGGAGAAAAGTAATGCCAGTGACAGAGATACAAATTAGACCTCAAAGAATCTGTCATCGCTGTATCAATTAAAACGATTACTACATCCACGCATGTATACTGAGTGATTCGATGAGCATGATAAAAAAAGTGGAGGCGGGCTTTGTACGCATGCAATGGGTAGAGTCGTTGCAGAAATCCAAAATACGTAAGGTCACCTTTGTCTATGTCCCTGAACATGCGGGAGTACGGGGAAATGAGAGGGCGGACAGGTTGGCTAGCTGCGCTGTCGTTGAGGACGGGCAACCGATGGATCGGGCGGACGTCATCAATGCACTCCGAGATGTGGGAAGAGCACAGGACTTCGACAAACACAGATCAACGTCGCTTCTTCGGATGATGGAAATGGGAGTTAAGATGGGCACAGCCAGAAATGAGAAACTTGGTGGCCGTGTAAGAAGACTTATCAACCAACATAGAACTGGAGTCGTCAGTCGCTGGACACTGAGGAATTGCTGAGGAGGGGATCTGAGCAACTATGGACATGTTCGGAGTGCAATGATGATGACCCGCAAATAACTCAATAACTCAATAACGAATAATTACTCAAGACAGATCGCTTCTTTACAACTGACATGCGAGAGCTGTGTATTTTGTATGGATACTTGAGAACAACAGAAAGGAAGCAGACTATAACGATTTTATTCAACCTGCTCCCTGAGGAAAAGTTTGAATATTTTGACCAAACAACAAAATCTGCAAATCAAGATATGAAATCAAGAGGAGATAGACACAGCAAATAAAAACAGACTCTGTACATTGTTAGTTTGTGTGCTCGGAAAAAAATAGTCACATTTTTTAAAATGTCAAACATTTTATTTTTGAGGTAAGACAATAGGAGAGACCAACGACAACAAGGCAGAGAGAGATCAGTACAGGTAGAAATGACGTGTTTGATGTCAAACCTGCGACACTGAGCAAAAGTAACTTTGTTTTGACTCTACAAGACTGTCCTTGGCCTGATATTAAAATATTGTTTGTATTATTGCAAACTCACCTGGTGCTAGTTCTTGTAAAGAGATCGATATTTCAAAACTATTTTTGTGATCTCTATTGTGCACCTTTCGCTTAATGTTGCTGGCATAATTAGACAATGTATTTATTTCTTATGCAGTTTTTTTTAGTTTTATTTTCAATTTAAATTTTGCATCCAGCAACTGAAGGAAGCACAATTTAAACTTCGTACGGCTTTAACTGTTACTATGTCTAATCTCCTCTGTACAAGAAATGTTTGTTTCCACTTTGGGTTTTTCCATCAAGTGATGCCCAAGTGGAAACCCGAGAGTGCTATTTAAACATTGTATTTGTTATCACCAAGCAGTTTTCTGAACATAAAATTATTAACTTTCGTTCAGTTCTAGTAGGAAATGATATCTTACGCAAATGACAAATTAGTACGTGCTAATATACTAAATTGGAAAGTGTTAATATGTCAAGAAAACATGTGCTAATATGCCTAATTGGAACGTGGTGATTTCTCTAGTAATTTTATGTTCATAACAAGTCTGAAATCGATCCTGATATAACCATTTTCATTTAATAATAAGGAGATCAATTAAGCTTTCTCCACGTCAAGTAAAAAAAAAAAAAATAATAAGATGAATAACAAACACACTTGTCGAAACGAGCAAGAATGACAAAGGAAAAAAGATTTACTTCTCGCACATGCAATGTGTCCAACAAATAAGGATTAATGTGTGCATATGCAATGCAAAAGCAACATGTTTAAAGCTTAAAACGTAAAATCTTAGAAATAATTGAACGTCTAAGCTGCAATTTTCGTCAAGTGCCTTGCTCATATAATTTTATATGAGATGGAAAGATGAGAAACGAGCACAAACAGAGAGGGAGGGAGGGAGGGAGGAGGGAGGGAGGGAGGGAGGGAGGGAGAGAGAGGAAGGAGGGGAAGGAAGGAGGGAAGGAGGGAAGGAGGAAGGAAGGAAGGAAGGAAGGAAGGAAGGAAGGAAGGAAGGAAGGAAGGAAGGAAGGAAGGAAGGAAGGAAGGAAGGAAGGAAGGAAGGAAGGAAGGAAGGAAGGAAGGAAGGAAGGAAGGAAGGAAGGAAGGAAGGAAGGAAGGAAGGAAGGATTTTAGTCTTGCTCAAAGAAGTTTACCAATCCAATGGACAACGTGACCTTGTAACACACATACAATTTTCTGTCCAATGATATCTCATCTCTAAAAGCGCTGTAATTGAGCTAGCCATGAATATGTTGCTGCTATTAATATGAACTAACCTAATGTAACCGTGGGTTAGTAATTGTGTCTATTATTATGTCAACATCAAATTAGAGAGAGTTGTCGGCAGCTAGTAGAGCACTGGCATGGCGATTAAGTGAACGCCTATTTGATGTCAGCTTGACGTTTTGCAATCGATCAAGTTACGTAAAATGGTTATACCTGGCTCAATGAGTTGAGAAGATAAATGACGGCGAAAAGCACTACCACCTCAATTAAAAAATTATATAGGCAAAGTAGGCCACTTTAATACCTCACTCCCTACAACAGTAAAATATGTCACGTCACTCTTTTTTTTCTAAATCATGGTGGTTAATTTATGCCATTTTTACAAAAACGCGTCAAAATAATAAATTGTTATAGTCCGTTCAGATTCGTTTGCCGAGATGTTATGATTTATAATTCAAAAAGTTCTTGATGATTTCACATGATTTTTGGCATACGGTGTTAAAATGTCCATGTCACGAGAACATATGTGTTACTCGATGTCTAGCTATAACGGTTTTCTTAAAGCGGCGAATTCCTTTGATCTTTGCCCATGTAACTATTATTTTGACCCTATTCAAAATGTTTTACAGTAATCTAGTGCAACGATGACCCATAGGCGTGTCCATAAAATTTTACTTGGTGGCAAGTATACAAATTTTAAATTATATATAGAACTTTTGTTCGTAGAGTCAATTTGATATAGTTCCATGCTCTTGTGTGAGTTTCCCAAATGTTGTCGCTGCCTTTCAAATACGTACATTTAGTTCCTCATCTAAGGAAAGTGTGGCTGTAATAGTGGATCCAAGATAGCTGAACTTCTGTACTGACTCAAGCAGGCTTCCATTCAAAGTTAATGGTTGTTGGTTTGCTTATAACATATTTTTGATTGCTTGGTGGTCTTGAACAATAAACTGTTTAACAAATCAACTAGGAAATTTTGCAAATCAAACTATTTATCTGTAGACTTAATCAGAGTAATGATCATTCAGAATCAGACGAGTCAAATAGGTCGATTACTGCTTTCGGCTGAACAAACAACAAACCATCCTTTTTCCAATATTCCTCTTCTTGTCGTAACACATGATCCTCACATTTTACCCAGTAGTCTTTATTTATATTTGATAGAGCCTGATTTGTAAGTGTCTCAACATCGCATAATTTGAAAGTTTTATTTGTATATGCTACGTGTCCTTTAACTTTTGCCCAAACTAGTTCTATAGGATTTAAGTGTGCATGATATGGAGGTAGTCTCAAACATCTATGGCCATGTTCTTGAATTAACTTGTCTATTTTAAATATCTTTGTACGTTGTGTCTGTTTTACAAGGCTAAGCAATTCGGGTTTCAAGTAGCTGTCGTTAACTTGTATGTGTTCTTTTATGAGCCACGTTTGATTGCATCTTTTGTACTTGATGATGTTGGGATTCTATCTTCTACGTTAACTACGTTATGGTATGAAGCATTGTCCATTATCAGACAAGAAGGTCGATCTAATATTGGAAGGATACTTTTCCCGATCCAGTCTTTAAATGTGTGCCCATTCATTTCGGAGTGGTAGTCTCTATTGTCTATGGATTTTGAAATGAAAACGAGATGAGCATTCTGCAACAACCCATTATGTCTGCTACCTGCATGTGCAACTATCAAACGTTGCCCTTTACTGCTTGGTACTGATCTTTTAATACTTCCATCTGCTAACTGCCATTCCTTTTCATTTGTATGATGAGCGTTGATCCAAGT
Source organism: Megaustenia siamemsis (assembly GCA_032433765.1). Lineage (NCBI taxonomy): Eukaryota > Metazoa > Mollusca > Gastropoda > Stylommatophora > Ariophantidae > Megaustenia > Megaustenia siamemsis. The sequence goes on along the minus strand of JAVIAB010000106.1, from coordinate 60,886,635 downwards.
TTCATCTAAATAAACATATCATAAATTTGTATGCATGCCGAGACATCCAATGAAGGACAGATTCCAAAATCTTGCATTGGGACGACTTAAGAGAAGCAGTTTTATCCACCAAGCCAAGCGTATTAGTAGACAAACACCAGACATGCCAAGAGTTGTTAAACCCCTTCTGCCCATACCAGAATAGACTCCCTGGACAGATGAATCAGGATTATCAGTTCAAATACGGACAGAAGTGAAAGGAATAGTTGACAAAGAGGAACAAAATAGTCTACAGCGAAAAACAATAACTCTCAGTTTCCTGGATGAAGAATACCCACAAGACCTATGGATCCGTGTGTACACAGATGGATCAGCACAGAATGCAGTAAAGAATGGGGAGCAGGTGCATATATAGAGTACCCAAATAACACTAGGGATATGAATAAAATAGCAACAGGGAAATATTGTCACAATTATGATGCAGAAATACAAGCAATAAAGTTGGCAATAGAAAAGCTGCTGAACAGTAATCTTAGCCCACAGCCTGTAGTGTTTTTGACAGATGCAAGATCAGTACTCCAGGCACTACAATCCAGAAAATTACCACATCTACAGACCTTATTGACTGAACTCTGCAAGCACCACAGGGTTGCCCTGCAGTGGATCCGTCTCACTGTGGAATACCAGGAAATGAGAAAGCAGATCAGTTGGCAAAGGAAGGTTCAACAGGCACACAACTAGATACACCAGTCACATACCATCATAAGAAACAGATAATCAAATCAATCAGAGGACCACAAGCCCCATATCAGGATGCCTTTCATAATATGAATAGATATGAACAAGTTATCATTATACGCCTAAGAACAGGACACAATCGACTCCATAGTCACATGTATACAAAATTCAAGATCGGCACATCAACTACTTGTACATGTGGACAGGCACCCCAGACTGCTGAACACACACTTCAAGACTGCACTGAATATAGTAGACTGAGGAAAATCCATTGGCCCATAGATACAACACTACAGACAAAACTATATGGGCCACTGCAAGAATTACAAAAGACAGTAAAATTCATACAGGAAACGACATTGCTGATATAGACAATACTTCGAGCGAACGAAAGATAGATAGACTTCACGTAAATACTTGCTTCTAAGAGCTACTAGATGTGGCTTCTCACAAATAATGTTTTTTTCCACCAGCATACTTTCTAAAGGTGAAGCCTGCACTTCTTAATATTTTCCATAATGAAGTTTTTGATATTTTCAATGTCGTTGTTAGTTTTCAGCCAAAGCTTCAACTTTCTAAGTGTCACTTCTTCGTTTATATCAAACATTCGACAGATTTCTCTTTTTACTAGGTCCTTATCAAAACTGTCTAATGTTTCTTTCCTTCCTTGCTTTCTTGCATTTGTTGGCAATAAATATCCGCTTCCTTTAACTATTCGATCAAATGAACGTTTACACAAACCTAAAATATGCATTGTTCTCTTCTCAGGGTTTGATAAAGAACAATAAAGATGTCCCTTTTTACGCTCTCTGCAGAAGTATTGATAAATCTTTATAGCAATGTTATGCTCAGTAAAATATTTTGCCTTTATATTCATTCTCACATAGACTTGCAGAAGATAATATGGATAGTGCCGCCTCCTTTCTGTAAATATTGAGATTTGCCTCTGAATTATGACTCGAACTCGAGTCTACGGCCGTGATTTTGACGTCACATAATTTCCGGTTTCGGCTAAAATGTCATTTTGTGCTAAACGGGAAATTTCATATGTAACATTTCTTTATAAAAATTTATAGTGGAAACATAACTATTTTAGGACGGTGCGCATTCAGCCGTGAAGGTCATGCCTATATGTTAAAGAATCAGCTGTGAGATGTAAGCATCTACATAATCCCGCCGGTGTTTATAATATCGATTAACTTTTTTTAATATAGGTTAAATAAGGCATCTTTGAAACTGGATCACATTTCTTTGATAAAAAAAATATTTTTATAGCGACATTAGTATTCTAAACCTAACTTCAAAAGATCAATGCAAATGAACAATAAGTTTTTGAAAAAAATAAATTAATGTCTAGGCAAACGAATCTGAACGGACTATAGTTAGTCCCTATCGTCACACTCATAAGTTGACGCAGAAGTTCAGGGTCTTATATTTTCTGTTTGTGAAACTAGTCTAATCTGAACTATCCTCTGGCTATAATTCAAGTCTGCTGCATAGATCACATTTCCACAGAAAATACAAAAGTATATCTGAAAACCACTATTAACAGGAAGTGGAAAGACTAGAACATGTGGAAATGTCAGATATAATGACAAAAGCTCAAAGCAAATCTTTGCCATCAACATTACCAGTTTTTTTTTTTCCACTTCACAGGGCAAAATTGATTATTATTTATTTTATCCAAACTGCTCAGTGTTTAATGAACTGGACTACAAAGGACAAGAGTAGGGTTCGATCCCAACCGACGGCTTCCGGGTTCACCCAGCCTTAAATGGATACCGGATTTTTTTCTGGGAAAATAAAGCGGCACGGGCGTAATACCGGCCACATTACCCCACAAATCATGTACTGAAAGTCTGTAAAATGTATGGTCATTGATCCAATTCCCTATACGCCACTTGGCGTGACGGGGGGCTCTTTACTTTTTCTTTTTTTTATCCAAAACTAAGATTTTTTCCCTCCCTCCCCTCCCATCTCTCATTTAAAAACGAAGTAATAAAAGCCCAGAATACCAATGTTAAAAAATAAAAACCGTTTTAGATCTAAATATCTTCTAGTTGTGATTTACCATCATGAACATAGAGATCAATTATAAAACACGTTCAGTAGAACCAGAGACAAATATTCTAAAACATGATATAATTCCATTGATTTCTTCTTCATAGTTCATAGCAAAGTGACATCATACGACACAGGTAAATAATATCAAAATCAGAGCACTCTAAGTCGATCCAAAGTAATAGATCTTTAATACATTGATACTTAATATTTACTTATACGGTTTTCTTCTGTGGTACATTAATGCTTCGTAAAGTTTATCTATCCTCTCAAGATTGTTCTCCACTTAACTGGAAATTATATCACCTTCAGGATTACTGCTAAAATGCGATGGAATATGTGATTTCAATGCTTCCCTTTTCTCTTTTACAGGCTTAGAATTAGATAAAGCAACTTTGTATAAAGCGTATTGCATCATGAGTTAATCAAATCATTAGTAGTCCCCCTTGTCGAGAAAGTGTTTGGGCCCTTCAGCCTCTTGATAATTTAAGGGAGCAGACCCTCCTGGGTCATGGCTCCCAGACGTCGTCATGTTGATCACTCTGGCCCTCGTGAAACGTCTGCAATGAATATACTACTACCATTATTAGTTTGGGGCCTCAATAGCTCAGTGGTTAGTGAAATGGACTACAAGCGACAAGAGGTTGAGTTCGATTCTGATTAACGTCTTCAAGGTTTACTTAAATGGGTATCGGATTTTTTTATCTGGAAAAGTAAAGCGACATAGTCGTAACACCGACCACATTACGGGACGTGGCGTAACGAGCCTTTTACTTGTGCTTATTATTATTAGTTTACAGCGTAGCTGCACAAATAAAGCTAAATTATGCTTTGGACAAATCACAGGGATACAATTATCTACATCAGCCCTTATAAATTTAAGACAATTATACAACTGATTCAAGTCGCTGCAACCAGTTTTAGAAAGACTCCACACAGGTTACAGATTGGAGTATCAATAGTTCAATAATCTAAGGATAAGAATTTCTGATGAAGTTGACTGTAGCTCAAACAAAAAGACTGTCGAACACATATTACAATGGTACCCAATACAAGATGAGCAGAGAAGGCTATCACCATTACTATAACAAGATGTTTTATGGCAATATCACCAGCCATTAATAGATCAAGGCTTTCTTTGAACTTAATATCAAGGTCTAAAAAAAGTGGACAACGCAGTAGACGGTCTTTGTACCATATGTGTGTGTTCCACCTGTCAGTAAACTGTTCCCCGGGTAAGGTCATTAACAGAGTGTCACTTATAGGTGTAAAAAATGTGACATGTGTAACTGGCACGACTAAGCAATTTTGTTTTCCATACTTGCCATTTTTTCATAGTTTCGTTATTTGTGCCCCCCCCCCCCCCCCGTGAAATAGTGTGGGGTGGGGCTGATGGGTGGTTGCTCAGGGACAACATTCTTAGACGAAAAAATAATTTCTGGATAGGCGGTCGAGCACATATGGGTGAAAACTCGCGTGCTTAGACGCCGATTCAAGTCTCGTACTTTACTTTTACTTTACCATTTCATTCCATTTTACATTACTTGTGGTTGTATATAATTATGTACACCTGCTTACTAATAAGCACTTAAATAAACAATAATAATTTCTTCATAGCACATAACCCAGGATTTCATCTGATTTATTATGCTCGTAACCTTCCCACGTGTTATTTCCTGCCATTTTATTCACGTGTCTGCTGAGTTATGACCTTTCGTTCTATTTATGATTTAGTCTCCTCGCCCTCCCACCAATCATTATTACTGGTGGTAAAGCGCCACCAATCGCAGCATAGCGAAACTAATGTCACCCTACACATTAAACAAAGGAAACCATCAACTTTTTGAAGCTTTTTAAATCGTTTCGCCACGCTTAACGATAATGCACATCTCTGTGTGGGACGGGAACATTCTAGATGGCACATTATATTTTTTGTTGTGCTTCCGCAGTTTTTTTCTCTAATATAAAAAGCGTACTCATTAACGTTTTATTCTAAAGCCATTTCCGAGACTGCGCCAATATTTTAAACATTTATTCTTATCCCGTTAAGAGGAATTACACGGACGCTAAAGGTTCAATTATACATGTAATGAGATTTTTTGTTCTTTCTTGCCAAGTTTCATTACATATGTTCCTGATGAGAGTTTGCATTGTTAGCTGGTGTAAGTAACATTTTTTTTTTTAATTTAAAAAAGGATATAATTTGTGCTTGCTCTGACTGTGTCACATACAGAGCGCATGTGAGTGCAGCATGTAAAATGTGCACATAAACTGGCATACAATAATGGCTTTCACCAAGCAAAGGAATAAATAGACAGGGACAGGTCAAACATACAAGCAGACGACGAGTCTCCCTTGATCTACGTACACTAATAGATTTGACGAAAGCAATACCGATCGACTAATGTATAATGTACGGATTGATGCACGCCTGCAGACTGAATAGAACTTAATTAAATGAAACGATGAGGAAAAAAGGGGATAGCCGTGGTTAATGGATACTGAGAGTAATGCTTATTATACGAAAGGCGGGAAGAAAACATCATGTTTGATGAAGCAGGTGTATTTTAACCTAAACTGCCTTCCACCGTAAAATCTACTTTCTTTGATGGATAGAACGGTGAAATTGATCTTGCGAAAGTCACAGAAAACGCTAAAACTTATAGATATATTAACTGATGCACAGGCACAAGTCAAAGATTGTCAATGAGAAGCATCTAGTTGAATATATATATATATATATATATATATATATGGGAAATCGTACCTTCATTGGAACACTTCAAAGAGGAGCTGAGAGGGATTGAGTAGAGCGTTTTGGGCTAAACACTATCTATATATTATTTGAACAGGCATAGCAAGCAAACAATGTCAATTCCACCAGTTAAGACTCAGAAGGAAAACATCATCTCTCATACTCGGCACAGGAACGTTCGGACCATGTGTCCTTGATTAAATAATAATACCTATTACAGAAGGAAACGGTAGATCTGGCTGCAGATCGTAGTATATGGAGAACAAAAATAATAATACAAAATAAGGCGCAGCAACTTTCGAGGTAGATTTAACATCAAATTCATAGACAAAAGTAGCAGGAGAAAGCAGACGAGGCCAGGCACCACGAATACATCTTGTTCATTATGCGGTCGAATCTGTCTATCCAATATTGGCAAATTCAGCTACGAGAGAAGCTGTTCAGCAAAACAATATCCAGCTTAAGTCGCCAATATTTACCAAATTACTGACTTATCATATTTGCTTGCTACCAACAGTCTTTCAAAACGCCAAATGCCATATTATATATATATATAATATATATATATATATTATATATATATATAGAGAGAGAGAGAGAGAGAGAGAGAGAGATAGGCAAACAAGCAGACACTGTAGACAAAGACAAACAGACTAAAGACAGAAACAGAGGTAAGTAGACGGGCAGACTCTACAGAGACACAATTACTCTTGATAAAAACAAGCAGACAAACTGACTCTACAGACACAGGCAAGTCGACATATATGCACTAACATCCTCATATAAAAGCAAGCAGTCATACAACTATATTAATCAGAGACAATAAGCCGGGCCACAAATACAATCAGGCAATCACTGCCATGCGGACAGTAGTGATAAACGATACAGTTACAAAATCTGCTCTTCCCTGCTGTGTCTCGGACAAATACTACTACTCAATTAATCGTCCAGTAATGAATCTACCCATTTTCTCATTTCCCCCCAGCATACGCACACTCGTCTTCTTCCTAATAATGGTAATTGATGCGAGCGTAATCTTCAGTTTCCATCTACCCAATCATGTCGTTAATCTCCCCCCCCCCCCCCCGACCACATAGTTTACTGCTTCCAGATCCTCCTTTATACACAGACAAATAACGTTCCAAGGGCCTGGTTAGGCTGACCTTTTCCCTGGCACTTGAGCTCAGCGTGTGTGTGCCATGAATATTCGATTGTGTTTAGTGCCGTTACTTAGCTCGAATTAACGTCGATACTGACCACGAAGGAAAATGCAAAAATAAACACATAGTTGTCTTGAATGACGGACAGTGATGAGTCAGAAGTTTAGAGAGAAAAATAAATTGCAGAAATTGAGCTATGATTTCAAGGTAAAAACACGGCTCTCTTCTTACCTTCTTCTTTCTTCCTTATTTGCATTTCAGCGTAGAGGGAAGGTACAGTTTACGGTTTTTTGCTTTTCTGTTGGCTTCTCCTGTTTTATGTTTCCTAGAGTTTTTAATATTCCACCAATCCAGCTTTTTTTATTAGTCGATCCTTGGGTCTGGTGGTCTCACAACATTAATTGATGGCATGTTGTGTTGTGGTTTGATTTTTTTTTATCATATAGCCAACGTTTTCCCATTATCTTCTTCAAGTTTTCAACGGCGAAATTACTTATAGCTTTTTTTTTCCTTAGTTGTTCGTTTCTGATCTAATCTATCAATCTATTTCCTGTCATGCGTCTAACACATTACATTTCAGTGGTAATTTGTCTATTGTTCATGAGTGTAGAGCCCAGGCCTAGTATTGGTAGCACAACGCTGGAATGAAGATCGTGTTGTCAAGTGCCCGTATTGCTTCTAGTGTTACTCCTTGCCCTCAATACTAAAAATAAACAGTGACGATTTAATCTGATACCAGACAGCATGTGTCAATGAAGGCAAACTCTCTCTCTCTCTCTCATACATTTTCTTCAAGATGTGTCATCTTTCTTTGTCAACAACCTTCCTTATACATCTGTCATTTAACAGCAGCAAGGAAAAAAAGTATTTATTTACAATAAGAGCAACAAAAATAAAAACGCAAATGCCATCGCTTTTTTGCGCATTTTTTAAGACAACCCTAATTACAGGAAATGCTGCAAATGAACAAGGAAATATAATGAAACGCCTATCGACATTTTCATTTCGGTTTGGTTTTTTTTTTTTTTGGGTGGGTGGGGGGGGGGGGGGCAAAAGCGGGATAGGGATGTGATGGAAGCTTAAGAAGAGAGAGAGAGAGAGAGAGAGAGAGAGAGAGAGAGAGAGAGAGAGAGAGAGAACGATTGAAGGGATGAGTTTGGCAAAAACACAATCATACTTTTCTGTAGTGATTAAAAAACTTGAATGAATTTCTTCAAGGGACTTTTTTGTTGTTTTCAATTTTCTTATATAATGATATTTACATATTTTGTATTTATGTTTGTTACGATTATTTTTTATTTTAAAGAATTTCACGCCGTATTTTAAATATGTTAATATTTTTAGGTATTTAATTTCGCATCGCTTCACACCCCCCCCCCCCCACACACACACAATTCCTCATTTTTCTACTTAGGTTCTTTCTTGATATCAGACTCAAATTTTAAAATAGTCTAACATTCAACTATTCTAAATGTTAATTTTCAGAAATGACAGACGCATAACATAACCGGTGAAAAGTCCAAGGGATTTCCCATAGAAAACACAAAGTAAATTAAATGTATACTACCCAGATCATCAGGGAGCCGCGATAGCTCAGTGGTTAGTGCACTGGACTACAAAGGACAAAAGGTAGTGTTCGATCCCAACCGACGGCTTCCGGTTCACCCAGCCCTTAATAGGTACCGGATTTTTTTCTGGGAAAGTAAAGCGGCACGGGCGTAATACCGACCACATTACCCCACAAATCATGTGCCGAAGGTCTGTAAAATGTATGGTCACTAACACCATATTCCCTATACGCCACTTGGCGTGACGGGGGTACTTTACTTTACTTACCCAGATCATCGGAGAGGTGGAGGGAAAAGGTGGGGGGGGGGGGGGTGTCTATTGCAACTCACTAATGTTGGAACTTCAGAAAGAAAGAAAATAAAAGAAAGAAAGAAAAAGAAAGAAAGAAAGAAAGAAAGAAAGAAAGAAAGAAAAGAAAGAAAGAAAGAGAAAGAAAGAAAGAGAGAAGAAAGAAAGTGTGAGGGAGGGAGAAACCAGTGTGATGTTTATCGTGTTTGCGTTCTTCATTTTTGTTTAACCTGTTACACTTTTTTTTGAGTGATAAGGTCAGCATTTACGTCTTTCTAAGAGCACATTTCAGCATTCATTTTTATGGCTATGTGAACCAAAAAAGAAATCTAACGGGACCGAACATGACTTTTTGTCCTCGGTAGACAAGCTCATTAACCACTACTCTACCGCGGCTCATCTGTCACAGATTTCTAGTAAAGTACAGAGGAGTCATGCAGAAGTACCGTTTCACGACAATATTCTGATTGGATGCCGCTGGCCTGGTGGGCTAACTAATGTTCTATTTTGAATAACATTTATCGCACAGCACGGCGTTCATGCAGGACAATTAATTTTAAAAAGCAGAACGGGGCCGAAGAAATACCAGGATACTACACAACAACGAAACAACTTAGCTAGACCCATATATTTCTAACAATCATATGCTATCAGATATTACTATTCAACGTATGCATGGACAGAATAACATAGAAAAAGAATGGAGATAACGTTATTAAAGAATATTAATACTATTTTTTTTTATTTTCGCCCGACGATTAACGTTATTAGTCGCCCGTAGTGGATATAGCTGTGTTGTATCGTTATCTAAAGCTTCGATATTATCGCCTTTCGACCCACAAGATCCGATATGTACTCGTGGAAATTGCAACCAAGTGTTTCATTACAATGACATATAGCATCCATATCTGCCTTTACAATTGCTTAGTGAAGTGCAAAACTCTTTGACCGACACACGTACATTTTTACATCTAGCATCAAACACGTAGAAAACAGAAAATAAAGTTGTCCCCATTGGTTCTGGTCATCTCATAAGAAGCTTGACTGGCAACAAATGTGCGCCACATCAGTCTACGATGTGGCTTGTGGAAGGCAACAATTAGATGGTAGACAATTTCAAGAATTCTGTGGCGAAACAGTCTTAAGATCGAGGGTGCGATACAATTTATCTAGGACAGAAAAGTGCAGCTCTCTACAACTTTTCATGACACATATAGGCCGGATAGTTAAGTAGACATCAATATGGAAACGACTAAGACACAAAAATGGAATAGCACTATATGTAAAAAGAAAAGCTTTAGAAACGTAATTAAAGCCATATTCACAACTGATATCCGGATTTCGCAGAAAGTGTATTTCGTATATGACACACGAACAAACTAAAAATAAAATGGCTCAGCATGAAAGAAGAGTGAAGCTGTCAGCACCACTACGGACTGCTGCAACGCGTGTTCTTGCTGAAAATCACCATGGAAATCGTGCGAGACGTGTTATTATATATGCTACAGACATTTGAACAACAGATATATTGGCACATAAAAGACATAAGGTAAGAAATGTGTTTTTAATGTTCAACAATGTTGCGGGATTTCAGTGATTGAGCTAGAATAACATATTGCCAACATTACAAATTCATTCTAACCATTTCATCCTTTTCGCGTTCAAGCGTTAAGTGATATTAAGAATGCTTTGTGCAGTTAATAACAAGTAACGTTGTTTGAGTCTTTAGGCCCGACACATTTTTTTTCGCCGTTATCCGAGAAGGTTAGACATCGGATCTCTCAACCCATAGAGGAGAGGAGGGTACAGTAACAAAGAAACAACGGAACTGACAAGAAAAGAAATGCTAACCGCCTAGGACCTTATTGTCCAGAGATCAACGTCTCACCACTAGACCGCCCAGTTCTCAATTTCCAAACCATTAATATCGGGCGTGTCTTGGAGACTTCATAAAATAAGCTTCCATAAGTTCGGTTTAATTGAACCGTCGTTACAGAAATAAGGATAATTAACAAGTGGTTGGACGGCAGACTACAGATCACAACAGAAATAAGGATAATTAACAAGTGGTTGGACGGCAGACTACAGATCACAACAGAAATAAGGATAATTAACAAGTGGTTGGACGGCAGACTACAGATCACAACAGAAATAAGGATAATTAACAAGTGGTTGGACGGCAGACTACAGATCACAACAGAAATAAGGATAATTAACAAGTGGTTGGACGGCAGACTACAGATCACAACAGAAATAAGGATAATTAACAAGTGGTTGGACGGCAGACTACAGATCACAACAGAAATAAGGATAATTAACAAGTGGTTGGACGGCAGACTACAGATCACAAAAATAATCATATGCAAAAACATGTTCCTACATTAAAATGAAAACAAAGAAACTGAAAATATTGGATTGCTAGACTGCACACTACGATGGCACTATTACAATGCACACAAATAACAGGAACAAATATATAAAGTATGAACTATATATATATATGATAGTATATCCAGCTTTGCTACAGAAAAAAATATGATCAAAAGTTCAAACTTCAAGTTGCGAAAAGAAAAAAAAATATAATCTATAAAGGCATCACATGAGTAGCTCGGTTCAAACCCGATCTGCTATAAAAATTGATTTTTGTTTGAGAATACTAATTCTTACTTCATTTATATTATTTAATTCTTCAATGAATGTTGGGTTTTCTCAGATTTTGTTAATATTTATTTTAATCTCATCATCATCATCATCATCAAGTCGCATGTCCTTAGCAGAACGTTGCATTCGTCACAGCCTGTCTGGAAAAATAAACTCTAGCCAGAACTCTAACTACTTTGTGTTGTCATGTTAAAGGTCTCTTTGATGTCTTGAAACAACCTTTTTCGTCTGCCCCAGATGCATCGCCCTGGAACCATGCTTTCCATTATTGTTCTTTCCAGCCTCATGTATCGTTTGACGTGGTCATAGTATTTTAATTTCCTCTGTACAAAGGTATTTATAAGACATTTCTTTGTAATGTTTAAGTCTTTTAACATGTCTTCATTCTCTTTTTCGTTGTCCAAGATATCTATTGATAATAAAACCTTTTGTACTTAACTTCATCGACTTCAAAAAAGCATTTGATAGTATTCATAGAGATTCTTTGTGGAAAATTCTGAAGCAATATGGCTTACCATCAAAAATCATAAATATTATCAAAGACATGTATGATGGTTACACATGTGCAGTTCGAACAGAGGAAGGACTGAGCGAATGTTTCCAATAGAAACTGGGGTTAAACAAGGATGTATTTTATCGCCCTTGTTATTTGGAATTGTTATGGACTTCATAATGAAGAAATGCTGCACTGGTAATAAAGGCATCGAATGGATACAAGGAGACCATTTGGAGGACCTGGACTTTGCTGATGACATAGTTCTCATCAGCAATCAGATAAAAACGATGCAGGAAAACACAAATGAACTATCATCAATAGCCAGCAAAATTGGGCTTGAGGTCAATCATGAAAAGACTAAAGTCATGAAAAGTTTAATTCCAACAAGTGACAAAATATACATGGAAAAACAAACCAGTAGAAGAGATCGATCACTTTATCTATCTTGGAAGTCACATTGATCGAGAAGGGGATACGAGCAAAGAAATTAGAATCAGACTGGCTAAAGCAGCAATGTCTTTCAGAAGCCTTGAAAAGTTGTGGAAATCAAAACTCATTAGCACAAACACAAAACTTAGGCTATTCAAATCAAATGTACTATCAACCCTTACGTATGCGTGTGAAAGCTGGAAAACAACAAGAGATATAGAAACAAAGTTGAACGCATTCGAAAATAAATGTCTAAGGAAAATACTTGGTATAGAATGGAACGAATTCAAAACAAACGAGGAAATTAGAGAAATCGCCAATCAACCACTAATATCTTCAGTAATAAAGAAAAGACGATGGTCATACGTTGGACATGTGATGAGAAGAGATAATAATCGAATAGCAAAACAAGCCCTCATATGGGAAACAACAGGTAAAAGAAAAAGAGGAAGACCCAGGGAGACACTGAGAAGAACATTGATGAGAGAGGCAAGAGCAGCAGGAATCGGCTCCCTCAATGAGATAGAACTGATTGCACAGAACAGAGACAGATGGCGAGATTTGATAAAATATCTTTAAAAGAAAACTGCTAGAACAAAAATTCATATAGGAGAAGGTGTATCTTGGTCTACGCCCTATGGGCCGGTTACGGCTCGAAAGGTCAATAGATAGATAGATAGAAGATATCTTAAGAATTTTTTCTGTAGCATTCTGTTACGAGCGAATCGATTTCTTCCTCTCTGTTTGCGAAATTATCCATGATTCACAGCTTTCTGTTCGGCTGTCATAATTTCTCGGCGGTCTGCAATCACTAGTCTGCCGTCACTTTCTGATTGTTCTGGCCACTTAACACCTAAGGTCCTTGTTGTGCCCTGAAACCAATATCAGGCCGTTCCAGCTCCTGCCCTCAAGACCGTTGTCGACCCCCCTTTCCGCGTGTACAATACAAGTATTGAGCCGTAATACGTAGTTCAGTGGTTAATTAACTGGACTATAAAGCACAAGAGGTCGGGTTCGATTATGATCGACGGCTTAAAAGTTCACCTAGCCTTAAATGGTACCGGATTTTTTTATGGGAAAGTAAAGCGGCATGTGTGTAATACCGACTACATTACCCAAAAAAAATCATGTACCGAAGGTCAGTAAAAATCAAGGCCACTAACATCATATTCCCTATACGACACTTGGCGTGACGGGGGTACTTTACTTTCTTTTTTTTTTTACTTATACAAATATATTTTAATTTATAAAAGAAATATTGTAAGGGAAAACTTTTCAATTGTATTTTTTATCATTGCTCATGCATGTTTTGCCAACGGGTTCTGTCACTTTAGAGGTCGGAACATGCCTTGAGGGAAAGTTGGGCGTCCCCACGTGCCTCACCGCATCAGTGACTCTACTAGACATCTCAAGCATTATAACGGCCCAATATGTTTATATATATATATATATATATATATATATATATATATATATATATATATATATATATATATATATAACACCTCGGCCAATTAATTATGGATTTTAAAAAGAGTGTGGAAACAACAAAGTTTAAGAGACTGTTGTAATATCGACAATAGAGGTGGGAAAATTGGCACTGACTTGTTCAATGATAATGCCACTGTCTACTTCAGAAACATCCACTAATGTCGACAACACCAGACTGCGTTGATGAGTTTCTTCTCCGACGTTTCTTCTCACTTGAAGCAGTGTGAATTGTACTTGTGATTGAAAAAAAAAATATTTACCCCCGCGGTCGACCAAGCCGCTGACAGATATGGGTACCAGAATAGTACTCTGGGAAGGTGAGGAATGCCGCCTCGCATCGTGAATTTCGAAGCTTGAAGCGACACTATCCACAATGTTCGGAGATAGACGAGCACATATGGGCGAAAACTCACGTGCTAAGACTCCGATTCTAGTCTCGTACTTTACCGTTACTTTCTGCGTGGAATGGATGGAAAGTGAATCAGAACCTTAACCCTAGTGCTATGGTGCAGAAGAGAGATACAAGGACACCAGAAGTACAATTATTTAGTGTATTTATGTAATAGGACTTCAAACGGCAACCTTTCTCTCACCAGCAGGTAGGACATAACTCATACGCAGGTAGGACATAACTTATACGTTGCAGCAAATGCAAATTCCATTTTTTTTTTAAATAATACTTATGTATTGTATTTACTTTTTTAACGTCTTGTTTAGTGCATTTAGATGTGTTTTTTGTTTTACTTTATATAGGTAGGTGGTTTAGCTTATTTTGAGTATACCAAAAATTATTTTGTAAGAGTCCTGGGAACGTATTAATTCACTTCTTTTTATTTATAACGCAGAAACTCATTCGGACTTCAAACAACTGAAAATGCAAACGGGTTACTGAAACGAATTAAATTCGAAGTAATAGGCACTATATACACACCCACACCATACAACACTAAAGAAGCTCATACTAATAAAAACTCTAACCTTTACTGCGAACTTCATGTGTTCTGCTACAATCGTTCTTGTTCATCTGGCAAGTGATATGAGCATTAAAGAACACTCACCGAGCACAACATGATGGTTCTACAGGCAAGTACAAGGTCTCAATGGAAAAACTAGTTGTACTAACTTGATGAAAAGTATATAAGATTAATACACATAGATTTAAAAAGAAGGTTAGGTTAAAAGACAAACAAATAGCATCCGAGCTACTAGATAAACACAGAACGTGTTGGAGATCAATGACAGTCAACTTTCGTCACGTAGTTGGTAATTGACTAGATACAAATACTAAAAGTTAAGCACGATCTCATGAACGCAATTATTCACCCCACCAGTCTCTCTTTATTCGTCGTCTTCAGCAGTCAAATCCATTTATTACGTTAATGTATGTCACGATCGATGCGCTTCGATGTTAACTGACATTTTCACAAATAAAACGCTTCATTTTTTTTGCTCACATTTTCTCGGCCCAATCTTATTTTTCCATTACTATTTTTATACCGTCCTTCTTCCGGTTCTGTATGTCCATGTGTCAATTTCGCCAGATTAGCATTCTTTGACATAATTCTTTTACGTCTTTCTTATTTTATTCGTTCATTGATTTTCATTTGTGATGTCATCGTTTGTTTTATCTCTCAAAATTGCGTTCAGAATTAAATGAAGTAAAAACTTCCTGTTTTAAAATAAAGCACATTGTATTACTAAATAGCTTGATTGCGTGACCTATTGTCAGTGGTAATTTATTTTGCATTACTTCATGCTCTACTTCATGCGTGTATGTATGCAAATATATATATATATATATATATATATATATATATATACACACACACACATATATATATATATATATATATATATACACGCGCACAAATAAACTCACGTGAAAAGTTAATGTTGATTTATTGGATGACATGAAATAAAACTTGGTGCATGTTTCAGTGTACATGGTGTACACTTCCCGAGCAGTTACATGTGTTTCGCACTATTCATGGGAGATAGTCACAGTGAAAGTCAAATCACGTGAACCGTGTCGTAGGTGAGAATTTATCACACACAGATAGACGGATGGTAACAGTGTAGATAATCACATGACGCGTGGAAAAACGTAATTGTACAAATATAGATTACCCAGAGTCCAATAGAAGCAACCTTTTATCACAATGCCAAGCTTGAATCAACAGCTGCGGGTTACAGCTGTAGAGATGTTTGCAGGATTGACTACATCAGCTGTATTACAACATTTCAATGTACACAGGAACATTATATCGCGCATTAAAGCTCGTTACCACCAAATTTGACCCATCTTTGATTGCCACAAAAGTGGCTGACCACGAGTTGTTAACCCTTCACAAGACCGTTTTATACGCCTAATGACCTCACAAAAATCAAAGTGATCACATGCAATGGTACTCTAAAAATTCGACAATATTTTTGCACCAAGTGTTATTTCATATACTCCAAGTAATCGTGCGCAGTCACCTATATAGTGTTACACTCTAACTTTTCTCAGTGAATAAATAAATATGCATGCATTGTCATCTATGCAGCCCTAGTCGCTCATAGTGAGGCCACCCTACAGTCGCTGATCAACAACCTGGATAAAGCATGCGACCTTTTTTCACTGTCAATTAATGTTCAGAAGACAGTAATACTAAATCAAGGTGACTTCAAACCTATATCTATTACTCTAAAAGACTGCCCACTAGAATCAGTACAGAAATTTACATATCTTGGATCCACAGTTACGCAAACCATCTCTCTTGATGAAGAAATAAACTGTCGAATTGGTAAGGCAGCTACGACCTTCGGCAAACTCACAAAAAGGGCATGGAACAACACGAAACTAACTCAAAAGACTAAACTCTTAATATATCAAACTTGTGTGCTTAGCACACTACTATATGGATACAAAACCTGGACAACATACTCAAACCAGGAAAAAAGACTAAATGTCTTCCACATGCGATGTCTCCGCAAAATAATGCACATCAAATGGCAGGACAAAATAACCAACTTAACTGTCCTGCAACGTGCTAAGACCCTAACAATCATGTCGATGCTCAGAAGTCGAAGGCTAAGATGGCTGGGGCATGTCCAACGGATGGAAGAAAAAACGCATTCCTAGGCAAATACTATATGGCGAGCTAAAACACGGAAAACGACAAATCGGCAGACCTAAACTACGATATAGAGATATCTGCAAATCATCTCTGAAAGACTTCTCCATCTGTGAAAACGACTGGCAACATCTGGCAAGTGATCGCACATTATGGAGAGCACGTATAAGGAACGGTATAACAACATCTGAGACTGTTCTAAGACAGGACTTAGAAGAGAAGAGACTCATGAAAAAGGATGGTAAACCCTGTGGACCAGCGAGCTTGACCTGTTCATTATGTGACCGCGTGTGTTTGTCAAACATTGGTAGAATTAGCCACGAAAGAAGCTGTTCGGCAAAAACAATACCTCAAAAAAATACGCAATAGCCTCCATTAGACCGTCTGACAAGACGAAAAGGCCATATATTGTCATCTCGAATATTATTTCCGTTCATATTCTTGCCCCCAAAAATGGCAGCTGCCAGGGACAAAATTGTTAGCAAAACCTACCCACACTGATGAATCCTAGGTCGTGAACGGATTTCGAGTTTGAGCGCGTGGTATACCAGAGGGTGGCTTTCTTCCCCTTCTTTACCGCCCACCAGCGGCGCTGTTAACTCTGATCTTTGAACTTTGCGACTGCAGCGAAGAGGGCTCGTTCAGACCTGAGCCCTCTAATATAGCAGCCTGGCGTGAAGGCTCGTGAAGACCTGAGCCTTCACATATTGGTTGGTCGGCGTTTGACTTCAACGCCCTGTTTACCTTGCATCCCAGGAACGCATGACCAGCCACGATCATACAGCACACTTGCCCTGAACTTGAAGAGGTCGGACTTCACCTACCTCGAGGCGATGAAGGGGAATCCCCCTACTGCATCTACCCGTGTCGTGTCGACCTTGCCCTTCGTATAGTAAGTACCCTTGGCCGGATGATCGTTTCACTTAATACTCTCGTCGATTGTTGACATACCAGCGTTCGTCTTCACTAGGGACAGACAAATACAGCTAGCGCTTGAAAAAACATCAATGGATCACCAGGTAAAAGCACACACCTGAGGTTTTATTCTCACAATGTCGACTTCACATATTACATTCTCAATTACAATTACAGTGGTAGTACAGCCGCTTTGCACACACAGCCTGCTCACTTGGCGGCTTCCCCTAGCATATCTACCACCCTACACAGTTATTTGGCATTAAACTGTTAGTTGTTACGGCTGCACAACTACATTATCTTTATGCTTACCATGAAGCTGAACTTAGTGAGACTACTCACGACTTGACATTAACTGTTCGTTGAGAATACCGCACAACTACATTATCTTTATGCATCTCCTGAAGCTAAACTTAGTGAACTACTCACAACTTGACATTAAACTGTTCGTTGTACTACTTCACAACTACATTATCTTTATGCATCTCCTGAAGCTAAACTTAGTGAACTACTCACAACTTGACATTAAACTGTTAGTTGTTACGACTGCACAACTGCATGATCTGTATGCTTCTCATGAAGCTGAACTTAGTGAGACTACTCACAACTTGACATTAAACTGTTCGTTTTACTACGTCACAACTACATTATCGTTATGCTTCTCATGAAGCTGAACTTAGTGAACTACTCACAACTTGACATTCTAAGGTTGGTGCTGTTAACTCTTACACTATCCTAGCATTACTCTACACATTTCTACATACCACTGCTCCTGGAATAAAGTCCGTTCCCTGCCGTGTCCACACACCAACTAACTTACTGGACCACTCTCGGGTGACTAACTCGATTCCCGGTACCGGCTGCCACATAAACCCACATATCCGGATAGAACCCTCGCTACATCTCGAATGATCTTACCAATCCATCCTTTGTCCTACCTTTTCTTTTTCCAACCAATCGCTTCCCTTGTTACAATTTCCGCCTCGTTCCTACACTGTCCTACAATTCTCGTGATCCACCCTGTGTTCACTTTCTTAACTTTCCACGTGGCCCCCTGATTCTATGTTACTCACCTTCTTATCTCCCCTTGATTTCTTACTACTTCACTCCCATCTTGTCTTGCATTATTTTATCACTGCTACCTCCCTGCTTTAGTGGGTCTGAGTTCTCCTCGTACTTTCTCGATTATTCTAGGGGAAAATCGCGGCAGCTATGTATTCGTTTATCCAAAGTTCAGCGATGGTGATCCTAACATAACATATTCTAAACACTAAAACCCCTTAAATGTTGCAGAATTAAGTAGAATAATTTCGCGTCCAGGATCTCCCCGGAAAGGGAGCAGAGATTAACTGATGGGCTAGTAAAATACACAAACACAACCACTCGACATGAATATTTGAGTTATCGTTCTCATTTTTTCAATTCAGAATTTATAACCTGGACATGGTTCTTCTGAACTGTTATAAAAATAATTGGAACAAATTACATCTTAAACGTTCAAAACATTTGTGGTGATAAGTAGAATGAAGCCATTAGTGGGGTGTAATGTACATTCCTATCTACAGGATCTCCTTTTATAGGAGTGTACGTTGCACACCTCTACTGGCTCCTTGCTACCAGCTTTACCGCAGGTTATTTGCCTCCCCCCCCCCCCCCCTCATAAGTAGAATAAAGCCATTAGTGGGGTGGAATGTACATTCCTATCTACAGGATCTCCTTTTATAGGAGTGTACGTTGCACCCGACTTCTGGCACCTTGTTACCAGCTTTACCGCAGGTTATGTGTCTGGCCCCCCCACCCCCCACCCAATATGTTGAATACATTACACAAGGTAGTGTTGAAACTCATTCTTTGAGATGTTTCTTCTTCCTATGCATTGATCTTTAAATTAACACTATCACAAAAACTGTTACGAATGGGAAAATGTAGTAGACTTTGAACATCTCAGCAGATAGAAAGTTCAAACTTTCTAGGATTATAGCTAAGATGCCTCTTCAAGAACAGAACAGATTGCCGTGCGCAGTCTAGTTTAGGGTTTGTATTCATCCCCGACAGAAAAAAATTAAAGTAGTGAGATCTGATGTCTAACCCTCTCTGGATAGTGAAATCCGATGTCTAACCCTCTCTGGATAGTGAGATCCGATATCTAGCCAATTCTAGGTAGTGAGATCCGATGTCTAACCCTCTCGGAAAACGGCGAAAAACAGGATGTCCCGTGCGCACTCACGCGCGTTAAAGAACCGTTGACAGTCAAAATGAGATGGCCAACAACAGCCGCTGTCTGAGCAAAAATTGTTAAGCTAATCTACGCATCCATGCCGAAGATGGATGTGTCTGGTCGAAAGGCGCAGATATCGCCGTTTTGCCACAAACTAGCGACACGACGCATCCACGCCCACTTAACCGTTGAACGCTAAAAAGAGAGAAGAATTTAAAAAAACTGTAGATACCGAAGTTGTGGAGCGGCGTGATTATTGACACCATTAATTAAACATGGCACATGAAATGATCTATTCATAAAGAATGTTACGGTACGGAGAACATATTAATGATTTAACAGAAGCATTGGTCTCTGAAAAGAAGAATTGTTTTAATTATTTCTACACATTTTTTTTCTGACGCCAAAGATGAAAACTATTTGCGTGATTCTTCGATTGCTATTTTAGTTAGTTCGCAGAGATTAAGTCACCTGAGCAGAATGATAGTGCTTGAGGGACTATTTTGTCAAAATAAAAACCGTGGGTGAATTTAGAAGTTGCTGAATTATTTTCAATTATTTTGAGGGTCAGTTGGCTGAGTTTAATAACAAATTACGAGTCGACCATTTCCAATGCAATTTATAATTTAAACAAAAAAAAGTATTTGGTTATGGAAGGCCCCGGTATCACTGCAAACGAATTAAAATCCATAATTGTTCAACCGCCCGTGCCAGAGTAATCATCCGAATTAATATCTCATCTCCCAAACAAAGAAAGGTAACTGTAGTCACCATCGTAGCAGTCTCAAAAAAAAAAAAAGTATTGTCAATGGTTAGGATCATGGATTGTTTAAAAAAAAAATGTACCAGCATTGTATCATCCCATTCTTTAACACGGTAAAATCGTGTTATACCAGGTCTTTGAAGCTTTTGGATAATTAGGATTAATTGTGAAGAGAAGAATCAAAAGAACGATACATTGTATTTGTTGATTGATTGTATATCTTATTCTTCATGACCACTCTCTCTAAGCTGAAATTTTAAACTACTACAAATTCCTCGAAAAAGGGGCCCACTGTTTATTTCCCAAGCTTTCCAACAGTCAAACTATATGGTGTATTTGATAATGGGAAGAAATAGGAAACACTTCTTTCAGTCTACACAGAGTTTCTCAGCAGGAGTCAATTTGATCAACAGAAGTTATCCCGTTGAGCAACTTTTTTCGGCTCTTTAGCTTCTTGAAACTCTAGTGGAGGTGGGGCCGGATGAGTCATGGCTCCCATGAGTCGACCTCTTGCTGCATTAAACTTGAAGGCTCACACTTTATTCGGTATGTAATAACTAAACTTATTCTGCTCAATACTTCTGGCCGAGTCTACTTTCCACACTGCATCGCATACGACTGTCTTAGCTTTTAGCACATTGGTGTCCTCTTCGTGGTTGCAGCAGTCTAAAATGACTATTCTGCATGACGTCCTTTTAAAATACTCACATGGCTGCATTTTATCATGGGAGTAACTCGGCACGGTTGGGGCGGGGAGTGTTTTAAGACCTTTAAAGTCTTCAGAATCCAAAGTGAAACAGTTATATTATTAAAGTTTAACAGATTGATGTCGCTGTGTCGTCAGTATTAATTTGGGGAAGGTAGACACATGTAAATGGTAGGTACTTTTGAAAAGACATAGCGAGCATCCAGGTAATGTCGATCACTGGGTCCAGTTACTTATCTTTATTATAAATTTGGTGCGAATACCACTGGTAGTTATAACTACAATAGTAACTGTGTCATAATACAAATACATTATCAAATATGTTATCTCAGATAGGTTAACATCTTACAAGTATATAGGAACGCGTGCTCGAACTCTGACTGTTCTGTTTTCTAGATAATGGCATGTCCAATAATAAATAATTCGCCTATTCCTAGTAATAGAAACTTTATTTTACTAACCTATTTTTTTACAGACACCGGAAAAAAGCCTTCTCCTTGTCTACCTATACCACTGGAGCCAGTAGTGGAGTGCAACGAACATTCCTACAAGACCCTCATGTAAGACCCTCAGTATTCTGTTGTTCCTTTTTATAAAGTTGTCATCATACATTGTAAGAGTGTACCAGACACCCCACTACTGGGTCCTTGCTACCAGCTTTACCGCAGTACTGCATTTATTTGCCGGTTCCTTACCTATACTACTGTACGAATGTGAGTCTTTTCTTTTCTTTTTTTTAATTTCTTGAGAAGCATCTTCAACATACTAGACAACTTGATTTTCTGTCAGTGTTGAAAAAAATTCAATATTTTGAGTATGAGTTAGTTATTTTCATTGCAGCTGTCACATATTTTTACCACTGACAAGTCTGTATATTTGCACATGAAAGTGGTAAGACTGGCTGATCTGTGGCTGCGTGGGTTAAATATATCCATGTTTTGATTCAGAACGGGTAGTATTATTATATATAACTGACAACTGTGTTCTCTAGCTTCCTTTCACTATTTTAAAAAAAAACGCCTTATTAGCTTCAGGAACCAATTACATATATAAAACTTGTTATAATTTCTTTAAGACTTGCAACTCCCCACTTCTCTAGGTTAAAGTCAATTCAAGAACCAGAGAAGTATCAAACAGAACTTAAACATTCTATGGCAGTGCCATTTTTTGGTACATTCTGACGTTGTTTCAATCTCACAATATTACACATTTCCCGCCTTCATTATGTTTTACTTCAACCGTTCATTCAACTAAATATGTTTACTGCACTCGGAAAAATCCTAGTCTATTGTTCTTTGTGTTTTCTGTTGTTTATTGGTGGATTTTTCAGAGCGTTGTAAACATACTAGTCCCTCGGGATTACTCGCTGATCTGTCGCCCCGGGAAGTTTTCGTTCGTAATAGTATTTATTTACAATTATTATTTCTCTTTAGTCCATTCAATTAGCTTAACTTACAAGACACAGACCCTTTTCTATTCGGTATTTTGAGCGGATTCTCATAACTTTATTATGTATTCCACGTTTATTTTTCTTTCCTAATATACAATCTAATTTGCTATATTTTGTTTTTGTCTTTGTGTAAAGGCCATTTATTTAGCATCAGAACAAATATAGCGACCATTCAACTTCACAAAAGTCTCAGTTTTCTGTAATCGAGCACGCTCATTTTCCTCTCGAGAATTATTGCTGGCCGGCGTTGACGTCAGAGGCTGGACGTCAGGGGAATGAAACCTACAGTAACCAAATGCATATACCTGACGACGTTAGTTGATGTAGCAATGTTGCAACAGATTGACTTTCATGTATTTTGTCAGCACAAACATAATGTGGTTGGTCAGCTCGAGTTTTTGTTAATTTTATGAAGCCTATCCTTTGAAGCAATAATAAAAAGTGCATATTTCAAGCGCAATATATACACTTAGGAGTAGCGAAATGGTTAAATTCTATCTTCGTGAATCAAACTAAATATGACGTTATTTCAGAACACACTAGTCCCAGCTGTAAAATGGCGGTACCTGTCTCAGCATTAGGAAGGCAATAATCAAGAAGGAGTATCAGACTTCGTCATCAATTCTTACCTCTTAACAATGAGAGGCAAAAGAAAGCAATAATTCATACACAAAACGGCACTGAGTGGTTGTTATAATTCTGTCTTTATCTTTGTACAGTAATACGACCTTTCTCCTAATAATTCTCTCTTTTTCTCTGTTTGTAAAGAATTGGTAAGGGATACAGTTATTAATCAATAGGTAGTCCAATAGAAATTATATTAATGTTGAGATATTGTGTTGTATCCCACGTGATTAATCAGAGTCACATATTCACAAAATAAGTCTCAGATACTCTGGCGTCTGTGACTGGCTTCTGTCCAAGCAGATTTCTGAGTACTCACTGTCAGAGAAAAAATGTTCACCCAACAAAAGTAAGTTTGCATGACTAACTTTGGGAGTTGCAATTGATAACTCTTGCCCGTCTAATGGTCCAGCAAATATTGATTGCTGAAGAAGAAGTTATAACAATGTTACGGTGTGGCTATAAAGTAATCTTGCTCATTTACTTCTCCGAATTGTAAGTATATATTTGTTTTATTATTTGCCACAATGACAGATGCGCATCCGTCTAGAACATTTCACTAAAACCAGAATCAAAGTATGTCGATGGAATATTAGAAGCACTAGCAACATAACAGCAGCAGAGGCGAACAGAGGAGCAAAAGACCGCAAATTATATCTCCCCTCGACGCTGAAAGGCAGATGAAAGAAGAGAAGAAGAAGAACAAGTGGAGTCCTGATATCTAGACTACAAAAAAAGGGTAAAGTGCCAGTCTAATAACATTTAAGAGCTGTCAAGGCCGACTCGTCCACGCTCTAATAGGACAATCTTAAGATGGTTCATCGAGTGTGCATGGTCGGTCAGCAAATGCTACATTTATATGGGATAACAACGAAACAATGTTTCAAATAGCAGGGGTTTCAATCAGACTAGAATTAAGAATTCGAGTTTGAGGTAGAGGAAATCTGACTAGATCAATAAAATTATGTGTTGGCTCAATTTCATCTTCAACTATATATCTAAAAAATAATCTACTTATAAAAATCAAGTGAGACTCTCTCTAAAATTTTATTTAGTTCATCATGATCACTCTTTCCTATTTTCTTTCACTTTTTTTTGGCAAGCTTCTTTGCAAGATACATCTTTCGTATAGTTTCGCTCACGCCAATGGCTGAAATGTTTTTTTTTTTAAAAACTCATGTATCACTTTAAGTAGTATTTGCAAGTATTTGATGTATTCTCCGGAGCATAAATCATTTGAAACTTTGTATTTCGCATTTTTGCTCCTTTCTGCAAGCCACACCAATAAGACAGCACTGTCTTGAACACCTGCGAATAAAACCGAAATACTCACGATAACTGCTAAGATCAATGACGTCATCTGTAGTTTCCGGACAAGCTATTAGCATTCAGACGACAAGGTCAGTATACAAAATCCCATGTCTCAAAATCGGTTCCCTCTTCCAGTGTTTAATGTTAGAGATATTGCCCCACTCATGCGACCGAGTGTTGGAATCACCTACCACTAACCTCATGTGCCAAGCTCATCAGACAAAACCGACCGACAAAAACATCACCATACTCTGATGCTCTACATCGGCGTACATGTGACAAGAGAGCCAACTTTAACCACTTGATAATATTTCCATTCATTGTAACACCAAACCATATTTGCTGGGAGAGCTTGTAACCAGCACTTCGTCGTGCTTAACATATATGCCAATTCTTGTCTGCCAGGTCCACGTGGAATTGAGTGGTTTACGTAGCCAAGAAATGTGATGCCATTAATTGCTAGTTGGATCTCCAGGTCAATAGCAAATATCAAATGAAATCGAACTTTTTAGTATTCAAAAACTACTTGTCTAGCACTACGGCACTTCCAGTAGCAAACACGTACGAGAAGTCAATTTTTTTAATTTATTTAGCTATTACTTACAACCATGAATTCTTAAAACAACTAAAAATTAAAAGGGAACTACTAAATACAATTTAAACAGGACAACTGAGATTTTTGGGGCATGTTAAAAGACACAACAGTTACTAAAAGTAATCTTGGAAGGGAAAATACAAGATAAAAGAGGCAGACCAAGATTAACATGGACGAATAACATCAAAAGATGGACAAGTCAGCCTATGACAATTTGCACCATCAAAGCAAGAGACAGCGGAATAGCGCTCCATGGCAAAATATTTACTTAATACCACTGCAACAATAACTAATGCGTCATGTAGAGCGTTATTATTGGCCTGCACTATTTTGTAACGCCGCCCATATAACAATATAATTTATTTCATCATGATGAAGTACCATGCCTGCTGGCGTAAGTGATCATGTCTCTCCACAACTTTCGATCTCGGCAGTTATTTATCATTTCTTTTTTGACCTTCTGCCAAGCCATTCTCTTAAGATGCCTGGTAACTTGTCTCTTTGCTTCCCTCTATCTCTTCGTCCCTCAATGTTTCCAGTTGTTACAATATATTCCTGTTTCCTTCTCATAACATGGCTAAAAAAATGATGATTGTTTCTTGCTAATATTGGATATTAGCTCTCTTTTTGCTTTGGCATCTTATCTGTCCATGGTATTATCAACATTCTTCTGTAAAACCACATTTCTACAGCCCCCAGTGATTTTCTGTTGTCCCATTGTCCATGACTCACACCAATATGTTAAGACTGGCTCTACATAAAATTTAAGAATTCTCTTTTTTTTTTTTTTCTATTGTCAAATTGGATTGCACAGTACCTTCTTCATAATTTATTTAGGCAGCGATAAAATGTTACAATAATGTAGACAACTTCACCACTGAATGAACAAGAGGTTCTAGTCAGCCGATGCCTAACATACATATTCTAATAGCTAAATCCTGGGAGCAGAGAATGAAATTGTTAAAACTTCTTCAGATATATGTGGCTCAAATAACAATAATAGTGGACAGCATTTTATGGATTTCGATCTCCACTAACGATCCAGCTAGGTGCATACATCATAACTGAATGATAACTAAGGTTGAAATGTGTCTGTTCTAGCCAATTGTGAAATTGTGCCAGAACCAGATGAATTATAGTATCGCTTACATTGAGCAAACGCAACAACATGGGCACGAGAAATATGGTGATTGAATGCATTAACGTCAGCTTCCAGATGGATTAGCCCCGTGATTGACTGCAAGATTACCTGTGGCCAAATGTTAAACCTGGCAAAAATTCCAGAATAATTAGTAACAATCGAATAATCAACATGAAGAATGTCTATGGCAAGTAAGACATTAGAGATGGGGGGGGGGGGAAAGAGAGAGAGAGAGAGAGAGAGAGAGAGAGAACTATCTTTACGGCATTTTCCCATTACTTGGGTCTGCCGGGGAGACTTGTAGGACCAGAGAATAAAGGCCGCTTGTCAAGTGCAGTCGCCGCGAGGTGTTCGATCTGAATATTTATATCACCCCCAAAAGAAAAAAAAAACGTTTGACCCCACCAGGACTGGAACCCGCATTCTCCTCTAGAGCTGACAATGGCCAGAAAAGTTTATCTAATCTTGAGCATCGTTCCTGACACTTTTAGTAACTACATCCTAACGACGTTGGTGACATATGTTCAAACTAATATATAGTTGTAACATATTGCGTTTGCAGAAGATTTCAATATAAACACCAAACCGTGGCTGTGTCCACTGGTCCTGGGAATGTATACAATAGACGACTAAAAAAAAACTTGCTTGTCTTAGTTTAATGTAGGATTGACCCGCGACTTGTGCACCAAAGAGCTGCTGCGTTATTTGAGAACAGTCACTTGTTCTGCACAACGTCTAAATCCCCAGGAGAAGTAAAAATCCAACACACGAGGCCGGAGCTTATGTTAGCTTCCGCTGATGGCATCCTCGTACACAATACTGGATCTGGCATAAATTAAAAGTTCAAGGACACTAAAAACACACTGCATACATTTTGTTGGTGACGTCATTCCAAGAAAGATCTGCTTTTTATTTTGGTCTTTTCCACTAGTGAAAGTTGACCCTCTTAACGTCAATTTAATGAGCAACCCATTATAATTTGTGACAAATAGACACACCTGAGAGTTATATTTGATCGAGGCTTTTCTTTCAAGTGCCATGTTGTAGATAGAGCTCAAATAACGATACAGGTTTTAGTAACACTATAAGTGATATCAAATGATACTACAAGTAGGAAGAGAAACTGGAAGGACCAATCATCAGTGAGTATAACCAATGCATACTTATATTTAGCATTGGCTATTGAGACGGACTGAATACCTATGGATCAATATATATATAAGAGCAATGAGATCATTTCTTGCATTTAGCAATCACGATCCAAGCAAACAGAAATGTTTAATAAAAATTACAAATGTATCCTATCTATGTCTTATACTTCTTCAATCCTCCATCGATCAACTTTTGCTACACATATAGACCGACAAGGACCAACAAAAAGAACAGTGCGCTTGGGGTATATCTTTCTGTAGATCAAATTTCCTATCTTTGAATGTTGAAGGTGATGCGGTTTTGTTGTGCGCGTTCGACAGATTGCTAGGTTGCACAGCTGTCCCATACGGTACAGCCTCTGAGACAATGTCTTATAACAGACATATGGAAAGATTGGCAAATTGACAGACAGCCATAGATGGATATTTGAATGGATGAATAGAAAGCTACGTTACAAAGTAAAAAATAAACAACCCGGGGAGTAACCTGGTTAATCCACAGGAACTGCACTAATAAATGAAGTTATACACGCGCCCGCGAACTAGTTTGAAAAAAAAATTGCTGCTGTAAAATCACTCGCTGCGACTGCCATAACAAGAAGGCCAGCAGCCGATAGCTATTTAGCGTGAAAAATGTTCCCAAGCCCAGGCTTTATATAAAATAAAGTACGACATTCTTATGTTTCTTCCAAATGAAGCAGACACGAAATGATCCTTTTTATCTTTCTGAAATCTGCTGACTAGACAGCTCATCCTGATCACAATCTGTTTAATTATTACACAGGAATTGACATACTTTACACACGTGCTCTTATAAGAGAAAGAAATATATAGCTATTCATTCAGTCGATTTTCATTTAATCATTAGCTGTATATTTTACAATTCCATTAACAAAACTTGTGTACGCACATACAAAATACAAGCATACGCGTATATATATTTCATTGAATATATCTACTACACAACAAAAACCATAACTCATTCGACCTTTTAAAGATATCTCGTATACATGTGTGTGTGTGTTTTTTTCCCACCGTTAAATATATAACTGTATAAAGACTACCTGGATCTATGTCCTATGGACCGGCCACAGGATGGGATGAGATGGACGGACGGACGGACGGACGGACGGGCGGGCGGACAGACAGACAGACAGACAGACAGACAGACAGACAGACAGACAGACAGATAGATAGATAGATAGATAGATAGATAGATAGATAGATAGATAGATAGATAGATAGATAGATAGATAGATAGATAGATAGATAGATAGATAGATATATAGATAGATAGATAGATAGAACAGTACCATCTATATCAACGGCCTACAGTGGAGAGGAAGAGATGGGGGGAAAAAAGGAACCAAAATTTACAAACTACTAAACTGTCACCTACTCCAGTTCCCCACTCCCACACAAAATGAAAGTATAATCAGTTCTGATACAATGTGGCACACAGAAGAGTGTCTGCTGCTGACCTCTCAACATCTATCTATCTATCTATTGACCTTTCGAGCCGTAACCGGCCCATAGGGCGTAGACCAAGATACACCTTCTCCTATATGAATTTTTGTTCTAGCAGTTTTCTTTTAAAGATATTTTATCAAATCTCGCCATCTGTCTCTGTTCTGTGCAAGCAGTTCTATCTCATTGAGGGAGCCGATTCCTGCTGCTCTTGCCTCTCTCATCAATGTTCTTCTCAGTGTCTCCCTGGGTCTTCC
This sequence comes from Megaustenia siamemsis, assembly GCA_032433765.1. NCBI lineage: Eukaryota > Metazoa > Mollusca > Gastropoda > Stylommatophora > Ariophantidae > Megaustenia > Megaustenia siamemsis. The sequence goes on along the minus strand of JAVIAB010000106.1, from coordinate 60,857,294 downwards.
TCTTTTTCTTTTACCTGTTGTTTCCCATATGAGGGCTTGCTTTGCTATTCGATTATTATCTCTTCTCATCACATGTCCAACGTATGACCATCGTCTTTTCTTTATTACTGAAGATATTAGTGGTTGATTGGCGATTTCTCTAATTTCCTCGTTTGTTTTGAATTCGTTCCATTCTATACCAAGTATTTTCCATCTCAACATCTATTTGGTGTTATTTTCTCCTTGGACTTTCACTCTCTCAGAACGTCAGAAAAGATCATTTCTAACTATTATTAATATGTTATGGATCAGGACTATGAGTATTTCAAAGAAAGTACCAATGTAAACATCTATAATATACTAAATTGTGAAAAAAATAACAAACCATGGTTAAGGTAAATATGTCTACAACTATAGAAACAAAAAAGTTATTACTTAGATACTCTTAGATTACTTAGATAGATTACTTAGATCCAATAACAATACATGTCATAAATATATACGGAAACACGTTATATCAATATATACAATACTTGAATATTGTTCAGAAAATAACTTCGTTATAATTTTGTTACACTCTTGTGTCATCTTCATTTCCTTTAATTATGTTGCACAACTTCTCTGGTGTTGTACATTTAATACAATTCGTGTCCTTGAGCAAACTTTCATACTGCTGGAGGGCACTGCACTAATTGCTTTAATTCTGAGAGATGATTGATTTCTCACTTTGATGTTATTTAGTAATGGTAAAGTTTCATCGTTTGTAGTTGATTAATGAGTTAAGGACAGCAGATTAATCATTTCCAGTAAAATTTAAAACCAACATTTCTTAGCACAACCTCAGTAGACAAAGCACCCACAACAATTGATGTCCTCCATTCTTTAATCCCATTTTTCAATTGCCATTGACTTTAGAAGCAGTGATCTTTGCAATGTGCCATTTTGGCACGCAAGGTTTCTGTTTTTGAGATTGTGGATCTGCCCTATGTGCCGTGTTCGGCTCGAAAGGACAATAGATAGATAGATAGATAGATTCTTTAACCACTAAATTAATATGTCCATCTTCAACTAGGTTTGGAAATTTGCTCGCAATTTTATTACAACTTTGGACCCATATGGTCATAAGAAACACCCCTATCAATTTAATCTAGTGATATATTAGTTTAATGGTTTTGCTGCCAAATGGTTTTCTATCAATCGTAGTGGTTCTCAAAGCTCCATTAAATAATAACTATGATTAACATTGGCCATCTTTTCTTAAGTTAGGAGACACAAATAATAAGTACGTTCATAAGCTAGGAGAATGAACGAATTCATTCGTTAATTATCTTTGTAGAATCCAATTGAGGACTAATTAGCGAAGTTAGAGGAAGACTTGCTTTTCATTCATCACCAGGGCTCGAACCGCACTATTCAGCCCACCCAAATTTTAAAAAATCTTTCGTCATGGAGGGAAAGACATTCAGGAAGAAAGCATTGGGTCATGTCTTCCCAAATAACACGTCCAAGAAAAGTGGAAGCTCTGAAAGTCCACGCAATGTTACAGAATACATTTACCGTGCTTATCCTTTACGATTACTATATGAATGTTACAATTTGTTGTGCTACTTTAGTTCTAACATAGAAATCCTGCCAGAACAAATGTAATTATTGAAAAAGCAATTTCGGAGATTATTAAACGCACCACACGCAGATTGTATGTCTTTATTGCTAAATTGAACACTCGGGCTGTGCTAAGTACATATACTTGAACGAGTGAAAGCGAGAGCTAAACATTAACATTCTAATGAATATATATTCTACCTTTTAGCTCCCAGTGGAGCATAGGTCTTCAACAAACACTTTCCAAGTCGTTCTGCTTTTTGCAATTCTTTTAAGATCATTCCATGTCTTCCCCATCATCTTCATCTCTGCTTCGATCTGTCTTCTCCAAGAATTCCTTGGTCTTCCTCTTTGTCTTTTCCCCTGGGGATTCCAAAAAAGGGCCTGTTGTGTAATACTCTCAGTTGGCTTCCGTAGTGTGTGTCCTATCCATCGCCATCGTCTTCGCTGTATCTCTTTATCCACTGGTATTTGACCGGTACATTTCCATAATTCCACGTTAGTGACTTTGTCCTGCCATTTCCATCCCTTTATTCTGCGCAAGCATCCATTAATGAAAGTCTGTACCTTCGTGATTGTCAATTTTGTTATTCTCCATGTTTCACAGCCATATAATAGGACCGACTTAACATTTGAGTTGAAAATTTTATTTTTGTATTTAGCCTAATTTCTTTGGATTTCCATATGTTTCCCAGTGCAATGAAAGCTCCTCTTGCTTTTGATATCCTTATTTTGGTATCATTTTCTGTTCCTCCCTCTTTATCTATATTACTGCCCAGATATATATAAGATTGTACGTCTAGTAGAGGTATTTCTCCTATTTTTATTTGGTTATTGCCAACTGCATTAATTCTGATAATGTTGGTCTTATCTCTATTAATCTTTAGTCCTAGCTGTTGTGATCTCTCATCTAATATACTCATTTATCCTGCATCTGTTGATGGCTGTGTGATAGGAGAGCTATGTCATCAGCAAAGTCTAAATCATCAAGTTGTTTGGTCAGTGACCACTGGATCCCATTTCTGTTGTTTTGAGTTATTTCATAATCCAATCTATGGCCAGTAGAAAGAGAAATGGAGACAGAAGGCATCCTTGCCTTACTCCTGTTTTTATTTCATAGACATTCAGGAAGAAAGCATTGGGTCATGTCTTCCCAAATAACACGTCCAAGAAAAGTGGAAGCTCTGAAAGTCCACGCAATGTTACAGAATACATTTACCGTGCTTATCCTTACGATTACTATATGAATATTACAATTTGTTGTGCTACTTTAGTTCTAACATAGAAATCCTGCCAGAACAAATGTAATTATTGAAAAAGCAATTTCGGAGATTATTAAACGCACCACACGCAGATTGTATGTCTTTATTGCTAATTGAGCACTCGGGCTGTGCTAAGTACATATACTTGAACGAGTGAAAGCCGAGAGCTAAACGTAACATTCTAATGAATATATCATCATCGTGTATCTTAAAAATTGTAATCATATATCATAATCAATGTAATCATATCCCTATACAACTTCCTGTATCTCCAGCTGTTTTTAACAATTATGTTGTTAACTTCCTAACGGGAATGACGTTCGCTGACCGAAATCTTTTCTTTCTATTTACCTCTTCTTCCATCCATGTTTCCTTCTCATTACATCATCATCATCTTATACCATACCGGTTGGCGTAGGCGATCATGTCCGTCCACAATCTTCTATCTACAGTGCATCGTATCAGTTCTGTTGTTGACTGCTTTTCATGCCATGACACCAAGCTATCCAGTATTTTCTCTCTTTGTCGTCCGCGATCTCTCTTTCCTTTTATTTTGTCAGTTGTAACCAAGTATTCCAACTTCCTCTTCTCATGATGTACCCGAAAAATGATGATTGTTTCTTTCTGATGTTTTTTTAGGAGCTGCCTTTTTGTGTTGGCCTCTTTGAGAACTTCATCATTGGTCTTTTTAGATGTCCAGGGAACTTTCAACATTCTTCTGAGAAATCCCATCTCTGTGGCCTCTAATCGTCTTTTCATTTGTTTATCTACTGTCCATGATTCGCTTCCATGGGTCAGAATTGGTTCTATATAGCACCGATGAACTCTCTTTCTCACTTCTATTGACATAGATTTGTTGCATAAGATATTTTTTTCATTTTCTGAGATGCTATTTTGGTCTGAGCTATTCTACTTTTTATTTCCGTGGTGCATCTTCCGTCCGATGTTATTATTGTGCCCAAGTATTTGACGCGTTGCACTTGTTTCAAATTTGTCCTGTTTATTTTTATGCTGCATGCTGGTGATGATTGTTTCTTCGATATGACCATTACTTCTGTTTTCTTACTATTCAGACTGAGACCTTTCTTGGTGCTTTCTTTTACTATTATGTCTATCATTCTTGTAGTTCATTTTCTGTCTCTGCTATTAATACTGTGTCATCCGCATATCGCAAATTATTTATGTTGTGACCGTTGACTTCAATTCCTTTTTTGTCTACTATTGATCTCATAGAATAGTGACACTGTGACCTTCCAGGCATGTCGTAAGAAGCGACTAAGGAGGTTGATCGATGGCTTGACAAGCTGTCATTGTAAAAAGTATTGTTATGGAAACAGCGCCATATATTTTATAACTCGTTTCAAATCACGTGCCCAACTTCAAAACGCTATTACTCAGTAACCGTTTGTTAAAAACTGTTGAAATTTTCCAAATGTTATTAGAATGCAAAAGACCTTTAATTGTATATTTAACAAATATCTTGCAGCTGCAGTTTTCTTAAAGCGGCGAATTTCTTTGATGTTTGTCAAAATTGTAAATTGTGAACCCTAAATAATAGAAATTACCGTAGTTGCTGGTCTATGATTAATTTTCACTAGGTAAAGGCGTGGCCGTAATGGGAAATAACTGAATACGACAAAACACCAGGAGAATTATTGTCTTCTCAGTTCGAGGACGGACGATAATATCAAGGTATACCTGTATGTCCACTTTTCATAGTTGAAAGTTTGGTTCTGAAAAGGACCGTTTGTTGAACTAATTTAAGGTAATATAGGGGCCAACATTGTGAGGGCTATATACTTTCATTCTGAATCAGACGAGTCTAAAAGATTAATAACTGTTTGGGGTTGAACATTCCACAAACCATCATTTTTCCAATATTCCTCTTCCTGTTTTAAGACGTGGTCTTCACATTTAGCCCAATAATCTTTGTCTATATTTAATAAAGCGAGATTAGCAAGAGTCTTTACATCGCATATTTTGAATGTTGTATTTTCATCTGCCACTTGTCCTTTTAATTTTGCCCAGATTAGTTCTATTGGATTTAAACGAGCATGGTAAGGTGACAGCCTCAAACTTATATGACCGTGCTCTTGGATAATCTTATCTATTTGAAAAATCTGTGTCCTTGTTTTTGCTTTACTAGAGATAGTAATTCAGGTTTTAAGTACATATTAAATTGTATGTGCTCCTTTGTGAGCCATATCTTAATAGCATCTTTGAACTGGATGACGTCGGGACTTTATCTTCAAGTGCAACAATGTTGTGGTACGCTGCATTGTCCATTATTAGGCAAGATGGTCGATCTAGTGATGGGAGAACAGAATTTTCAATCCAATGTCTAAATATGTGACCATTCATCTCAGAGTGATAATCCCGATTGTCTATGGATTTTGAAAGAAAAATGAGCTCTGCATTCTGCATTAGTCCATGTTGTCGACTACCTGCATGAGCAATTATCAAGCGCTGTCCTTTGCTGCTAGGTATTAATCTCTTAATCTTTCCATCTGATGACTGCCATTCCCTTTGGTTAGTGTGGTGAGCATTGATCCATGTTTCATCCAAGTACACAATATCATAACCTTGCTTGCGCACCTCTTTTACTTCACGTAAGTACTTGCTTCTCATGACTACTATATGTGGCTTCTCACAGATGATGTTTCGTCCATTGGAATACTTTCTGAATGTAAAGCCTGCAGCTCTCACATTCCTCCATAATGTAGACTTTGATATTTCAATACTGTTGTTCTTTTTCAGCGATACTTTTAATTTTCTTATTGTAACAGTTTTATTCATACCCAACATTTTGCGAATTTCACTTCTAATAAGTTCACTGTCGAAATTATCCAACATTTTTGCTCTTCCTTGTGATTTTGTATATTTTGAACATTGACGGTCACGTGCTTGAATTCAGCGATTAAATTACCGTTTAGATAAATCCAAAATGTGTCTTGTCTATTCTCAGGGTTTTCTAAAGAATGAAATAATCTTCCTCATTTAGCCTCTTTGCAAAAATAGTCATACATTTTTATTGCGATATTTTGTAAACTGCAGAATTTCATTTTAAGACTCATGATAAATGTTATCGTTCCACGTCTCTACCTCTGAAAGAACGGAAATGGAACACACAATTTCTCGTGTTTTTTACAAGTGTCTAATTGTGTCAAAAAACCACGGCGAAAGCGTGTAAACACGTCAATTTTACCGTGTATGGATTTTTACTCGCTTCTTCTAACTTAAAATTCTGTAAACATTAAGTTTTGACTACATCAATGGGTAAAAATTTATATAAATCAAATAAGCAACAATAATAACCAAATGTTTTTTTTATGAAATTAATTCCCTGTGGGTTCTAATCATTATAACTTTACATGCAAATTTTGAACAACTTACAACAAGCGGTTAAAAAGATATCGATTTTAAAAGTTGGGCACGAGTTATGAAACAAGCTATAGAGCAGTGATCTCTGCAATATGTGCCATAAATATATCACGGACATTATAATTAAATTATGGTTCAGAGCCTCCTTAAAAATGCTAACATGTGTTCAGCACAAACCAACTTGAAAGACTCAAATATTCTAGGCTTGTCATTTATTAACTTTTCCCTCCAAATTTTGAGAGTGTACATTAATACACTTACTATCCTTGTTATTTACTGTTTTAAAGTAAAACAATTTCTTCATAATATAATTTTTGGTTTTGCAGTTGCATATGATTGCAGTAGGTTTTAAATCCAGAAAGATAAATAATTTTCTCACATAATAAATAAATGGCAAATGGCAAATTGTAAAACATTATCTAGAATTACACTTCTATAACATAATAATAATGTCTACTTGATGTCACCCCAAGATGAATTGTTAAAGACTATTACTTAAGCTTCCAGGCATGTCGTAAGAGGCGACTAAGGAGGTTGATCGATGGCTTGACAAGCTGTCATTGTAAAAAGTATTGTTATGGAAACAGCGCCATATATTTTAGAGCAGTGATCTCTGCAATATGTGCCAATCTGGCACGCAAGGTTTCTGTTTTTGAAATTGTGTTTCTGCCCTATGTGCCGTCTTCGGCTCGAAAGGACAATAGATAGATAGAATGATCTCATAATATGTTCGCTGTAATGTGAAAACAAATCCGGCGACAGAACACAGCCTTGTCTGACTCCTTGTTTTATCAGTTGAAAATGTCATGTTTGGTTGTTAATTCGTATTGCTGCTGTTTGTTGCCAGTACATGTTTTTTTTATGATTCGCATATCCTTGCCATCAATGTTTAATTTCTCCAGCATATTGATCATTTCCACATGCCTTACTTTGTCAATTGATTGTGTGTAGTCTATAAAGCACATATATATATCTTTCTTTACCTCTATAGATCTTTCTATCAATGTTCTTAAGATGTATATTGCATTATTGGTGCCCTTTCCTTCCACAAATCCACATTGTTCCTCACTTATTTCTAGTTTTATTTTGTTTCTTACACGTCTCATGATGATTCTTAGTAATATGTTCGTCATATGGCTCATGCGACTAATACTGCGATGGTCTTCACAATCAGTGGCGCTTGACTTCTTCGGTATGGCTACAAAGATAGATTTTAGATCTTCTGGTATGTGTCCAGTGTTATATATGTCATTAAGTAGTTTGTTATGATTTGTACTCCCAGCTCTCCTAATGCATTTATCTCTTCTATTGTTATATTGTCGGGACCTGGAGCTTTGCCTCTATCATGTGTTGAATTGTGTCCTCCACTTCGCTCTGCATAATTGGTGGTCATGTGTCTTTGTTTGAATTGTTTAACTTTGGTCTTCCATCATCATAGAGTTGAGTGATATATTCTGTCCATCTTTCCATTGTCTTCTCCTGTCCCATTATTATATTTCCTTTCTTTGACTTTACACATCCTGAAACTTTTGACTTCTTTTCTTCCTGTTAATTCATTTACTGATTGTGCATAAATTTTGAGTCTTTCTTTTGTTGTTTTTCCATTTCTTCACATTTCTGTTTTAACCATCCTTCATTTACTTCTCTGCATTTGTTCTGGATCTCTTTGTGCAACATTTTGTATGTTCGTTCTTCTTTCTTATGTTTTCTTTCTCATATGATAGCCAAACATTATTGCCACCTTCTTACTGTGATAATAAGCTTTATTTTTTCTTGACCTCTAACATAACGTTGTCATTATTCTTTTCAGCTTTTCTTGGTCATGGTAATTCTTAATATTCTGTCAAATTACATTTCTCTAGCCTTCAATTATTTTCTTGTCTCTTTTTTTTTATGTACATGATCGTTTTTACACGTCAGGACTGCTTAACATAACGCTTATTAAGAATTCTTTTATTAACCTCTATTAACAAAGGCTGGTTGTGTTATGTATTTTCTTTTTTCGCTCTTTGGAATGTTGTCTTTGCCTGGACAGTTATGCGCCTCACGGCTGCTGTACATCAAGAAAAATAGTGTGCTTAAAGTACCACGAGTGATCGGGGCAAATATATCAACTCTCGAAATGCAATCCACGGAACAATTATAGAATGGAACATCAAATGGGATATTTTTTTAATGGCGTTTATACTAAATAAAATCTGAGTGAGAAAGGTCTGGACAACACTACTAACTCGACCTCTTGAGAGCTAGAATTTAAGAAAACAAAACCTGATTGCTAGAAAAGATACGTTTATTTCAACCAGTGCTATGTTACATAAACTTAATAATAAACAAATAAAGGTATTTTTTTCTTTACAATTTATCAAGTGACATTATGACCTAGCTGAAAAAAATGGCACGATCAGCGACCCAGAGCAGACCAGCACGTCGCATATCCATTTCGCGGCGTTCATTAGAATAGTCGAGCCTCATTGGGCTGGCTAATGAGATCGGATCAATGTTATGCTAACAGTGGTGTGAATTTTATATTACATATATATTTTTTTAATTACACTTCTTTCATGTCTCTCATTACTTTGTTAACAAAAGTAAAGTTCCATTCAGGCATATGATGGGCGCATAGGGACTGTGTTTGTGACCATATTTTTCCATGACCAGCGACACGTTTTTGTGTGATGTGGTAGGTATCACGCCACACCGCCTTTCTTCTTCTACCTTTTAGCTCCCAGTGGAGCATAGGTCTTCAACAAACACCTTCCAAGTCGTTCTGTTTTTGCAATTCTTTTAAGATCATTCCATGTCTTCCCCATCATCTTCATCTCTGCTTCGATCTGTCTTCTCCAAGAATTCCTTGGTCTTCCTCTTTGTCTTTTCCCCTGGGGATTCCAAAAAAGGGCCTGTTGTGTAATACTCTCAGTTGGTTTCCGTAGTGTGTGTCCTATCCATCGCCATCGTCTTCGCTGTATTTCTTTATCCACTGGTATTTGACGGTACATTTCCATAATTCCACGTTTGTGACTTTGTCCTGCCATTTCCATCCCTTTATTCTGCGCAAGCATCCATTAATGAAAGTCTGTACCTTCGTGATTGTCAATTTTGTTATTCTCCATGTTTCACAGCCATATAATAGAACCGACTTAACATTGGAGTTGAAAATTTGTATTTTTGTATTTAGCCTAATTTCTTTGGATTTCCATATGTTTCCCAGTGCAATGAAAGCTCCTCTTGCTTTTGATATCCTTATTTTGGTATCGTTTTCTGTCCTCCCTCTTTATCTATATTACTGCCCAGATATATATAAGATTGTACGTCTAGTAGAGGTATTTCTCCTAGTTTTATTTGGTTATTGCCAACTGCATTAATTCTCATAATGTTGGTCTTATCTCTATTAATCTTTAGTCCTAGCTGTGTGATCTCTCATCTAATATACTCATTTTATCTTGCATCTGTTGGTGGCTGTGTGACAGGAGAGCTATGTCATCAGCAAAGTCTAAATCATCAAGTTGTTTGGTCAGTGACCACTGGATCCCATTTCTGTTGTTTTGAGTTATTTTCATAATCCAATCTATGGCCAGTAGAAAGAGAAATGGAGACAGAAGGCATCCTTGCCTTACTCCTGTTCTTATTTCAAATGCTTCTGTAAGCTGTCCTTCATGCACCACACTACATTTTGTTCCTTCATACATTGTTTTTATCAGGTTAATAAACTTTATGGGGATTCCATAATGACTCAGCAACTTCCAAAGCATTCTTCTGTCTAAACTATCAAATGCCTTTTCGTAATCTATGAATCCAATATAAAGTGGGGATTTTAGTTCTAAACTTTGTTCAACTATTATACGTAGAGTAGTTATTTGATCAGCACATGATCTGTTCTTCCTAAAACCTGCTTGTTCATCTCTCAAGTGTTTCTCTATAGCCTCTTTTAGTCTCTCCAGAATGATTCTGCCTAATATATTTTCCTGGCACTGATAGTAGCATAATCCCCTATATTTGTGCACTCCTGTAAACTTCCTTTCTTTGGTAGTTTGATCATATAACCTTCTCTCCAGTCTTTAGGTATTTCTTCCCTCTCCCAAATTTTATCCAATAGATTATGTAACATCTTGGTAGAGGTGATAATATCTGCTTTGATGGCTTCCGAAGGAATTTCATCTGGTCCTGTGGCTTTACCATCTTTTAACAGTTTGATGGCTTTCATTATTTCTTCTTTGCTTGGTTTTCCGCAGTTAACGTGTAATTCTTCTTCTGCTGGTAGTATATCTGGAGGATTATTTGAGCCAGGTCTGTTCAAAAGTTCTTCAAAGTGCTCCTTCCATCTCTCCATTTGTTCCTTTATATTACTAAGCAGATTTCCTTTCTTATCTTTGATAAAGGCGTTGATCTGTTTGTATTTTCCACCTAATTTCTTTGTGCTGTTGTACAGTTCTTTCATATTCCCTTTATTTGCTGCTTCTTCTGCCTCTTTAGCTAATTCATCTACATATTTCCTCTTATCCCTTTTAATGCATCTTCTCACTTCTTTATTCACCTCTGTGTAAGCTTCCTGTGTCTTGGCTTTATTACTTCTTGTTTTGCTTTTATTTATGTCTGCTTTCTTGTTCTTTCTTTCTTTAATTTTATCCAGGGTCTCTGCTGTCATCCATGCCTTATTCTGGCGTTCTCTTTTCCCCAGTGTTTCTTCGCATGTCTCTTTCCATATATTTTTTACCTGTTTCCAATGATCTTCTATATTTATAGTATTTTCTAGTTGTTGGAGGACTTGGTATTTGTTTGATATTGTGACTGCGAATTTATCTTTAATTCCTTGTTCTTTAAGAAACCCTACATTGAAATACGTTCTGCCCTTATTCGTTGTAGTATACCTTTTTAATTTAATTTTAAGTTTGGCTAACAGAAGATGATGATCAGAAGCTATATCTGCCCCTCTATATACTTTTACATCCTGTAAGGATGACTTAAACTTATTATTAATACATATGTGATCAATTTGATTTTCCGTTCTATGATCTGGTGACACCCATGTAGCTTTGTGTATTCTTTATGTTACACCGCCTTTACCGCCCACAAAAATATCTGATATATATTTTTTTAGAGGCTGAGTGGATATCTAAATCTTGTGGGTACAAAAAAAAAACTTAAAAAAAAGAGCCCAGACTCTTCTAATCGGTATCAAGCGCACTAACATTCAGGCATAGAGGCTTTACTTCGTTAATGCTACTAATGTGTATACGTAATGTGATGAGGGTCCGATAGGCAGTGACTTCGATGACGATTCTTCTCTGGTTGACAAGTTTGACCTGCCGGGATGTCTTAGCACCCAGCATTCATATTTAATAGTAACATATCCTCTAGACACAAATAATATCTTGTGTCAACACGAATCAGGTATGCAGTCATGTGACCATTGTGAGGTTTACAATCCTGTCCAGGTCTTGATGGCTGGCCCATATCTTCTACCTCAGTTCGGCATCCTCTGGTCAGGTCTGGGACAAGATCAATGTTGTCTAGACAGACTTGGATATATTTCCGGCAGGTCTGGCACGTTGTGAGCGAGGCCGTCGGAGCTGGTAACAGTACAACTCTAAAGATAACGTTACTATTAAGTTAGGTTTCTTGCATTGAAATTTGACTAGTAACGAATCTATATAATTTTTTTTATTTCAATATGTGCAACGGAGTTCGTGCACGTGAGTCAGGATTCTCCTCGAAGTTTCACAGTATTTCAAGGTGAAGATCGGGGCACCTATGGTTGTGTCCAAAGTGCAGTGATGATGGTTCTAACACTATATAACATTTCCGTTTCATTTAAAAATTCATGCATATATTATTTGTACTAAAAATTGGCACACTTTAAAAACCATTTAAGGTCTTTCTGATTTCTCTGAGTTGAACTGATACGTAAACACACTCCTAAACAAGACAGAGAACCACTATATTGCTCATCGCACAACCCAACAATCCGACCTTGTTATTGGTTATGGAAGGCCTCGGTATCACTGCAAACGAATTAAAATCCATAATTGCTCAACCGCCCGTGCCAGTGGAATCATCCGAATTACTAACACATCTCCCAAACAAAGAAAGATAACTGTAGTCCCCATCGTAGGAGTCTCAGCACACGCCAAAAGACATAAGGCGAAACCGCGCAGAAAGTGAACACAGCCAACTGTTCCCTGTCATACGATATCATCATTCATCGTAAACAAGCGGGATATCGAAACAGGATCAACACGGATGAGACACACAGCTCACGGCCTTCTTATTTATCCTTATGGTCAACTAACTCATGATAGCTGTATCATCCCATCATTGTCCCTATCTCTTGTGCCATCTGTCTTTACTCCTCATTGTGACAGATAGCGTCATCGTCCAACCACATCCTCCCCCTAAACAATATACAATTAAACTGCTTCAGGAGATGATAAGACTCTTTGCCCTTAGCCTATGTTGTCGGACTGGTCACTTTTATTAAAAGTGTGTATATGGTGCTGAAGAAGGCACAGCAACAATAATCATCAAGTACTATGCTTGTTGGCGTAGGTGATCATGTCTCTCCACAACTTTCGATCTCGACAGTTATTTATCATTTCTGTTGTTGACCTTCTGTGTAAGGTGTCTAGTATCTTTTCGCTCTGCTTCCCTCTATTTCTCTATGTCCCTCAATTTTCTCAGTACAGTAGCAATAGTAACGTTATTTGTGGAGACTTCAGTCACTAATAATTGTTGAAGTAAATTTACCATCAAGTGCACTGTGATGCCTATCCATAACTATCTCTCTGCTGTTTATCGATTTCTCTTGTTGGCTTCCAATCGACTTAAAATTCTCTAAAAACGTAAACTGTTGAGAATCTTTTCTCTGTTTTCCTCTATCTCTTCTTCTCTCATATTTTCCAGTAGTCCCTTTATTTTAAATGGCGACAAAAAAGCACATTTCAATTATTAACATTAATATCGCATTAATAATTTGTAGGAACAGCAGCACTGGCAATTGCACCAATGACTTTGAATAAAATAAAATAAAAAGAACTGAAGCTTTAATTACACATTCTATTGTTCAGAAACAAATGGCTGCTCCCTTAGCTTACAGTTTATCAACTGAGACGGACATCTATTGTCAAAACTTCAAAACTTGGGTGAACGCAACAAGAGCCGTTATATTTGTAAAACCTTTAACTGTGACGATCGATATGTCAAGAGAAAAATCTTCAAGCGTTTGGGTGTAATCGTGAAAGTATTCAATATTGACAAAGAACTATAGAGTGCTGGCTAGCTGGTACTTGTTATGGAAGTGAAGATATTTTCGTTGTTATTGATTGATGTTTAGCAAACTACGAATCTGATGGATTAACCGTGTTTTCTGTGCAACCAACAATAGCAATGAAATGCGTGGATATTTTAAAAAATAAATAAATAAAAACTATAAGCAAGACTCAACTTTGTAAATCGGTGTGTTCATAATCGGCGTAATTTTGGATCTACTACTATTATTATTGCTTAGACAACTTAAAACTACGACAAGAGAAAAGGGCGTTTAAACCTTACAATACTATTACACTATTATTAAACGTGCACGGCCGATTGGATTTTATATACGAAAAACGTTTGTTGTTTAATTCTATTCTGCTCCAGTTACATATTTTAAATTCATGAGGATGTGAAAATTTCAATCCAAAATATCAGTTATTCAGATATCTCTGAAATAAGACTTAGACTGTGGTTACTCCCAAAGTGTGCTAACTCTGAAAAATGATTTAAAACACACTCAAAACTAATTGTTTCAGGGGCGCCTTGGTGTCGAAACGGTCTGTATCTTCAAAGAAAACAATATTTTTTGTGTAGATAAGTGTCTAGGTAAATCAAAGTGGCCAGACTTCTTTCTCTGGTGGGAGATTCACATTCCGATGCTAGCTATCAGCAACATGCTTCACTACTGACCACAACACCAAAGAATCGTTCAAAACAAATGAAGGCAACAAATGAATCTTTTGCAAAGATACGATAATTTTGTTTTGCCTGGAGCACACTACTTTTGCTCAACTCCTTCATTCGTTTCCACATTTTATAAAAAGGTAATAAGATGCAGGTAATCCTCTTAGTAGTGAAGGTTAAAAAAAAATACACAAGTATGTCCTACATGTGGACACATTTGCTGGGTACTGAACAAAAAATGTAACCTGGACACTGATTTCCGAACATGAGTCCCTCTTATCTTTTAAAATTAAGTTGACTAATTAGTTATGGATTGACATCGTGTATTTGACAACTTCAAAGATTCTCAGCTAATTTCAACACTGATGAAATGTAAAACTGTTAATAGCTCCAGTAGCTATACAAATAATTTGCCCCTAATTTTCACTTTCTGTTTGTGAAAAGCTGAATGTTACAAGTTACATGTTGTAAAAACAATGAGTTTTGCTCATGTCTGCAGTCCCTTTTACAAAAACCATGACTATATGTCTGCAGTCTATTTGTAAAAATCCTGATTTTTACATGACTGTAATATATTTGTAAAAAAAGCATGATTTTTACATGTCTCAGTATATTTATAAAAATTCTGATTGGAAAAGTTTGCAGTCTTAATTATAGTTTCAGTTGATGTGCCATCAATTTTTTTCAGTTATCCCAGTATATCTCATCTTCATAATAAATGTATCGCATTGCCCTAGTCATGAGCAAGTCCAGAACACTAGATCCATGCTACTAAAACAGCTAAACACAGTAAATATTTATCAGTACCAGAATATGGAATGCTAGCTTGGTTAACTACTTCAAAACTCAACTTTGAAAGTACTACCGAAACACAAAACTGGGTGCAGACAGAAGTATACAAAGAGCAATGAAATTAACACCACTAAATAAAATAAACAAGCCAATAAGACCAATGACTGGTCAGGTGGATTTTTGGAGGACTACAGAATGTAGAAATTTATAATGGCTTCCAGACCATACAATGAATAATATATCAAAACTGATATGGAAGGCCTCTTTTCAAAAAGCTAAGGAATAGACTGTGCAGTGCAGGACTGGCACAGAGAGGCGGAATTCTTCCAAAATGAACAATACATCATACATCATAGTAAGGGAGATTATTTCCTGGGAAGATTGACAAATACATATATTTATGAACAATGACAGTGAAACAGGTATAGAAACAGATAATAAACAGCACACACTATATTGTATCAATGAAACATTAAAACAAATATACATATACACCAGCTAAATCCACAAAGAATAGTGATGGAGAGAGTAGAGGTGAATAATCAAAATATAAAAATTATTTGGAATTTAAAGGTCAGCTGTCAAAGGAAAATTTTCAAAAGAATTAAAAATCAAAGAGACAAGTAATACCATATGTCAACAACAACCCTCAAAAATAACATTTTTAAAGATCAAATATGATTCCTCATAAATTCTGTATCAAGAACAATAACAAAAAAAAAAAAACGATTGTTGGACACAGAGATTAAAGTATGTCAGTCTTAGTTTAACAAAAGAAAAAGTACAATGAACCACTGCTCAATTTTTAAAAAAATCAAATAAAATAGAAAATAGCAGTATGTTGGTAAAATTACATAATCTCATCATTTTATTTTAGTTATAATTTTAAAACTCTTGCAGCATTTTGTTGATAAAGTTGAACTAAGTCTCGCACACTCTCCTCATTCTGAAATTTAATATTTTATGGAAGTGGCTTTAATTTGTTACCTACATAAAAATGTGAACTTGCTAGCTTAATTACTTTTTTGTTGGCGATATTATCGCATATAAATTCTTAATAACACAACAAAGAGTGACTAAGTTGACACTTTTGTTGTAAAACTGTTCATCACAGATTTCATTAAATGTAAGCTGTAAATGCTTCTAATAGCTACAATACCAGAATCATATTATATTGTTTTTAAAATGACAAAATAAATACAACAACAAAATCAGTGACAAACAGTTGTGCGCAGGATATAAGAGGCTAAAACAGAAAAGACACATTACTCCTTACAAAGAAGGGACTCAAGTTATGATCTCCAATCAATGCCACTGCAGATCAAACTTTCATGTGCAATAAACTAAAGATGGAAACAAACAAAAAAATGTAACATGTATGAGTTTGTGCAGGAAGAGCAAACAAGCAATATAATACTTTTTTCAAGACTTCTAGCTCCAAAAAAGGAGCAGAGTGATTCTTGACCTTCTCCAATTTCTCTGAGTGACAAACATTATGGCAATGATGGATGCTTGAAAATGACTGCAAACTTTGTGAAAGAAGTTGATGAGTCATATAATGTAAACAAACAAAATCTACACAAGTTTTTTTAAAGATCTAAGACACATTTATGTTTCATCTACACCTATTTCAGCCATAAATTTTAAACCTTCCATATTGTAGATTGAGAATCTAACACAATGTCGCTTCTTTAATGATCTATCAGAAAGTTGTTCTATAACAATATTTATTATAACTTCAATATCCATAAAACATTTTCATTATACTAAGGGTTATGTGGTCTCCAAAAAGCATTATAATTTTTCATTGAGAGCATGAAGAAGTCTTATCTTAATGTTGCACTCAACACAATACAAATACACTGATGAATATCACAGCACTGTCTATTATTTAGGAATGTTTAATTCCATGACCTTTCCATCCTGCCATGTTCTGCAGTTGATAGACACCAAATGCAATGACTGCTTCTTTTTACAAATTGTTGTTTTTATTCCCACTCCAGGATTCATTTACTTTCATTATTACAGGAATCACAACTATTTTAATGGGGATTTTCTTTTAAAGAGGGGTGGCCAATGTTGTGATTTTTTTTATTTAAAATGTTTTTTTAATATCTACAGTTTCTTTTTTAACTTGTTTTGTTATTGAGCCTTTTTTTTCTGCGGGATGTTGGTTGACTATGATGAAGAAATGACATCTAAATCTTTGAACATAGACTAAACACAGGTTCAGTTCAGCAGACAACAAAGGCTGCAAGGTATATAAAATATGATTTATGGTTGCAAACAAGCCTTAAATTTCTTTTCATCCTACATTCTCCCACTCCCTCCTTATATGCTCAATTTTAAATTCATGCAGTCTGAGAATAGATTCATCAAATGCAGTCCATTCTCCGGTACTTATGGTTTGGGTTTGGAAAGGGGAGTTGAAATTCATGTTATGAAATGTAAAATGTTGCGTTGATTAATTGAGGAACCTTAATTTAAAAATAAACAGGTGTTATTCAAGCAACGGTATATGTAAAATGTTACAAATGATGAAGTCTTACAAGAACTAAAAATGAAAAGAGAATTATTAAACACAATTCAAACAAGACAAATGAGATTTTTGGGTATGTTACAAGACACAGCAGCCTGCTAAAAGTAATCTTGGAAGGGAAAATATAAGGCAAGGTAAAAGAGGCAGTGGAAGACCAAGACTAACATGGACAAGTAACATCAAAGTATGGACACGTCAGCCTAAGACAATCTACACCATCTCAGCAAGAGACAGAGCTGAATGGCGCTTCATGGTAGCCAACCTTTGATGCGGCACTCGATGATGATTACAAAAGTGTTGGTTCCTAAATTAGTTGTAGAGTTATTAGGTGCAAATGTGTTTGAGTGTGTGTAGGTGTGTATATATATGAGAGAGAGGTCTATATAATTATATTAATATTTAATATGTGTGGGAGTGAATTGTGATTATTATACAAGTGACATTTTGATTTAATAATACAAAACTGAGTGATGTGATGAAATAACAATAACGTGAAGCTCAACATTTATTAACAACTTATTCTTACACGATTACGACACATTGATTATCGTTATTAGTTATGATTAGCAAGATGAATAACATTGCCATTCACTTGCAGTTGATTCAGTCATCTCTTAAATTTTGTAAAGTGTTTATCATCAGTATCACCATATTTACTTTTGACTTTTAACGTGAATGAGAACGATGGAACACAATTACACATGTTTGACATAATACCAAAGCCGGTCTACCGGTCTAAATTGGAAAGTAATAATCATAAAATGCGCGTTATTATCATTAAAACAATAACACCATGCTCAATATATAATAAAGTGTGGGACAGTGAACAGACGAAAACACGAAAAATGACAAACCTACCTCCATTACACTTTACTTTACTTTACACTCTTTGCTTGAATTGTATATCGAACAGTCTCTCTATATATACCACTCATGCACTGTCAGTGTCTAGATGACGGCCTAGTCGAGTCTTATCACAAATGTTCAAACTCAGTCAATGCACATGAGTTTGAAATTCGTTCACCACTTCTAGAATTTGTCGTGCGACTGAGGTCGACACACACGACAGCTCTCTCTCTCTCACTCACTCAACTCACTCTGCTCTGCGCGGCTCCAGGTTAAAGTCATTTTAGCGCCATCTGGTTCTGGTAGATTAGCAGACGTGAGTCAGTTTGTTTTGTCCAAACCAGGGAGGGGTCATTATCAATGTGTGGTTATTTTTATTTTTAAATATAAAATATCAATGATTTAACTATTAAATATTTGTTTTTAAAAATAATCTATTATTAAATGTTAAATCATATCAAAATATACAAACTATTAGTGTTAACTTAAATATTAATAAATGGAACAGTGAAAATCTTATCCAGTTTACCATATTAACGAATAGTTTTACAATGGCGGAGACAGAAGCAGCACAGGTATTTTATTACTTTTATTGATAGAAGTAATTATAAATTAACATGTATTTATTGGAATAAAATCCGAGTCAAAAACAAATATAAATTATAAGAAATTCGAGTATTTGAACAACATTAAGAACAAATTAACAAACACCAGCAAACAACAACTATTGTAAAAAATATAATTGTTGATTTATTGTAACTGATTGATTGTACTGTAAGTTACAGTAAGTAGTGTAATAGAATTATAGATAGACTTCTTAGGACTTCTTCTAAGACTTGATACTTGATTGAAAAATTAAATTAAATGCACAAAAAACTAGAAGCAGATACATAAGTTCGTGCGGTCAGTCATGGGAGATCACTTGTTTAGCAGAAAGACGCTAAACTAGGACTTTAGATTACCCGTACTTACACAGTGCAGTGTAGATTTTTCCCCACCTCAGTGTTATTTTAAAAATGTTAGCTTAATTAGACTTGTAACTGATTGTTCTCCACTGACTTTACACAACATTTGTGGAAAACATTGTTTTGTCTTGAAAATTGTTTTCTTTTTCTTCACTTCAGAATAATCATTTAACAAATAATATTGAAATATTTAATTTCTGAAAACGTTAATATAAGACAGCATATGAAGAACAATGACTGTAGTGTAGTGAGGTCACATAGCATGTAGTGAGGTCACATAGCATATAGTGTAGTGAGGTCACATAGCATGTAGTGTGGTGAGGTCACATATAATGTAGTGTAGCGACGTCACATAGTATGTAGTGTAGCGAGGTCACATAGCATGTAGTGAAGTCACATAGTATGTAGTGTAGTGAGGTCACATGTTATGTAGTGTAACGAGGTCACATAGTGTATAGTGTAGTGAGGTCACATAGAATGTAATGTAGCAAGTTCACATAGTATGTAGTGTATTGAGGTCACATAATATGTAGTGTAATGAGGTCACATATTATATAGTGTAGTGAGGTCACATAGCATGTAGTGTAGTGAGGTCACATAGTATGTAGTGTAGCGAGGTCACATAGCATGTAGTGTAGCGAGGTCGCATAGCATGTAGTGTAGCGAGGTCACATAGCATGTAGTGTAGCGAGGTCACATAGCATGTAGTGTAGCGAGGTCACATATTATGTAGTGTAGCGAGGTCACATATTATGTAGTGTAGTGAGGTCACATAGCATGTAGTGTAGCGAGGTCACATAGCATGTAGTGTAGCGAGGTCACATAGCATGTAGTGTAGCGAGGTCACATATTATGTAGTGTAGCGAGGTCACATAGCATGTAGTGTAGCGAGGTCACATAGCATGTAGTGTAGCGAGGTCACATATTATGTAGTGTAGTGAGGTCACATAGCATGTAGTGTAGCGAGGTCACATAGCATGTAGTGTAGCGAGGTCACATAGCATGTAGTGTAGCGAGGTCACATAGCATGTAGTGTAGCGAGGTCACATATTATGTAGTGTAGCGAGGTCACATAGCATGTAGTGTAGCGAGGTCACATAGCATGTAGTGTAGCGAGGTCACATATTATGTAGTGTAGTGAGGTCACATATTATGTAGTGTAGCGAGGTCACATAGCATGTAGTGTAGCGAGGTCACATAGCATGTAGTGTAGTGAGGTTACATAGCATGTAGTGTAGCGAGGTCACATATTATGTAGTGTAGTGAGGTCACATAGAATGTAGTGTTGTGAGGTCACATAGCATGTAGTGTGGCGAGGTCACATAGCATGTAGTGTTGTGAGGTCACATAGCATGTAGTGTAGCGAGGTCACATAGCATGTAGTGTAGCGAGGTCACATAGCATGTAGCGTAGTGAGGTCACATAGTATGTAGTGTAGCGAGGTCACATAGTATGTAGTGTAGCGAGGTCACATAGCATGTAGTGTAGCGAGGTCACATAGCATGTAGTGTGGCGAGGTACCAAAGCAGCATTTTCAGGACATTCAGTCATCATATTTTTCTGTTTATTATCATAATGATTGTATTAGCAAAGTGCCAACAATTTAGTATACTAATTTTAGTTTTGCTAAAGACAAATTAAAGTGATCTTTTATGTAGATTGTACATGGCTGTGAAAGATAACCATTTACTATCTTATATAATCTGCCAAAGAATTTTTAGTTTCAACTCTGACAGAAAAATCTTTGACCCTACCGTGATTTACATTCACCTTATTGGAAAATGACAGGTTTTTATGTCTTCTTTTGACTGATGGCATAGCATTTGTTATTCTTCTCCAGGTTTTTCGCCAGCTCTTCTTTGGTATCTCTGTCTCTCTGTATTTTTCTCCCAACACCCAATATTAACCCTAGATTATTATACTATCGTAAAAATTACTGCATGAAAATAAAAATTCTTCAAGATTTGACACTTTGCCATGGTCAAACATCCCCCCTCCCCCCCTTTCCTCAAGTGTACCTTCCTAATTATTACTTCTGGTTACCCTTGAGTGTTGGATTTGTTTCCTTTGATGGTGCTTTTTTTTTTTATTGCGTGAAATACTATCTCTTATAATGCAAAAAAAATTTGCTAGCTTTCAACAAATTGGTTATTTTTTTCTTTTTAATTCATTAATTTATTTTTTTGCTGCGACCAAGGAAATTTCCTCTGTCATTGGATGACATCAAACATTCCTTTGTAATTCGAGAAACACAGCAAATAACTCTATGAGGTAGCCGAACATACTGACAGACCTACAGTGGCCATATCAATAGACAGTGTAACATGTCCAGCTCATGCAGTCAAATCTCAGTTCATAAATCAACCTGAGCTAGGAAATCAGAGTTCCCATGTTTCTCCTAATGTAAACAGATAGCTATGTATCAAAAGTTTTTTTAATGCTATTTTTAGAGCTCCTAATGTTACAATTAAGTAGTACTAATTTTTACTACTGTATCGTAAACACATGAGTAACAGATAGGTATCATAATCTAGAGTTAAGAGTAACAGTTAATGTCTACAACTATAACACTGTTGTTTTCAGTATATCATCCACTGCAATACCATTTTTCTCCTTGCGAACAGTATGTGCTATATATTCTATTATCCTTCTGGTTACATCCATGCCTACTTTGGTAAGAAGATCTGTATAATACTGTTCCTTTACCATGTTGTAATGGCACAGGTAATCTTTCAGTAGGATTCCTTTGGCATCCCAAAAATCAGTCAGCATCACTTTTCCTGGCGGTTTCTGTCTTCTTAACTGAGTAGGTGTTAGAACCCAGAGTTTCCATTCTATCTATTGATCTTTTGAGCCGTAGCCGGCCCATAGGGCGCAGACCAAGATACTCCTTCTCTTATCTAAATTTTTGTTCTAGCAGTTTTAAATTGTTTTGAAGATATTTTATCAAATCTCACCATTTGTCTCTGTTCTGTGCAAGCAGCTCTATCTCATTGAGGGAGCCGATTCCTGCTGCTCTTGCCTCTCTCATCAATGTTCTTCTCAGTGTCTCTCTGGGTCTTCCTCTTTTCCTTTTACCTGTATTTCCCACATGAGGGCTTGAGTTTCCATTACATGCTGGAAATTTTTTATTTCATCAGGTCCATCTCTGTGTGTGTTTATGTAGGTGTTTTTTCTGTAACATAGGAGTTTACCTCTGCCCTGGTCTCTGACTTCTCCATTGTTTTGGCAAATCATCGAATCAGCAGATTAGTTCAAAACTGTATGTTGTGCCATGTACTATAGTAGGAACACCTGTTGAAGAAAAATACTTACTTAAAATGTTTGGTATTAAGATGAGGAACTTTGAATGTGCCATGTTTCAACTTTCTCCTGTCATAGTCTGGATAAAGACCTTAGATTTAGCCCCTTGCATTTTTAGATCAGATGATGTTTAAAGTTAAATAAATTTAATTCTTGTCCTTGTGTTATGCAACTTTTTTAAAATAGAACATGTGTATTATATGTGTATACTTGAAACAGAGTTACATTTTTATAAGAGTTAAGTAGGCTTATAATGTTTTCATGTTAACTTTAATTAGCGTTTTAATTCAAAGGATCCAGATGAAGGAGAAACAGAGAAGAAGGTACCTTTGCA
Organism: Megaustenia siamemsis; assembly: GCA_032433765.1. Lineage (NCBI taxonomy): Eukaryota > Metazoa > Mollusca > Gastropoda > Stylommatophora > Ariophantidae > Megaustenia > Megaustenia siamemsis. Next base: position 60,834,359 of record JAVIAB010000106.1, on the reverse strand, counting down.
GAATATGCCCAAAGATGCCCCTAATATCCCTAGTGTGGCAGCTATGCCACCTAAACCAAAACCAAAGAAAGGTATAAATGTCACAAATTAGTATTTATTTTTGTCATGTATTATTTTTTAGCTCACTCATAACATTTATATTGCATAACTTCTATATGATACAGTTGGTCATATTTTGTATGGATTTTATTTTTTTTTAATACAGCATATTTTCAATTTATATGAGTAAAGGACCATTGTGTGCAACTCAGCATTTTTTTCCTTCTTAAAATTAATCTACACATACAATTTTTTGCAAATAAAATATATGCAGATAAAAACAGGCTCTGATTATAATTCAGCAAGCCAAGAAACTATACCAAAGTACTTTTAGCCTGCATTATACATTACATCCACACTGACAAATATACACACAGGACTGAACGGATCATGTTTCTTCAAGTAGAAGGCGAAACCCCCAAGCAATCAATCAACAAATGCACATTCTCATAGACCATGTGACCAATTTAGTCACCTGCAGTCAAAAGTAGTTTTCACTTTCACTCTTGGATGACCTAGAAGACTTAGTCTGGGGTTGAATAGATAATGCTTCTGCCAGAAGTAAACAAAACCCCAAGACAAGACATTGGACCAAACAATCAGTTAAATTATTGAGTATTCAACCAAATTTATTGTGTTAAGTCACAATTAGATTAGGAATTTTGTTTATTTTACTTATCAGTTCTAATGCATTTTTATTTTGAAATTAATTAACTGCAGTCTATTTGAGTGAAAATTCAATGAATTCATGAAACTTTTACTGAAAACACAAATATACTAAAATTGTATTTTTATTAATAATATTTATACAATTTAATTTTAGGTTTAAAGTGTTTGAGTTCCTTTTTTTTTTCTTTTTTGCTGATATGTTATGTATAATTTTTTTTAATGTGAAAATAACTCCATTTTATGATTTAACAACCATTAGACCTGCTCATTATTAATTCCAATCTTGAACAATTGAAACTTCCTTCAAAATAGAGGTTTCCTTGTAAGATAGCACATGGTTTTATTTTGCACATTGAACAAACTGACCTGTTGGAATGTTTTGAGTTTTTAATCACATTTAAACACACTAGAAGGGCATTTTTCAATATTTTAATAATTCATTTATTGGATGTTTTTTTTTAAAGTTGTTTTAATTTAATACTCATGTAAACATAAGTGCGGTGCGGTAAAATATTTTAAAGAGATCTGTCAATCTTAAAATTTTTTTTAAGAGACTATATCCACTAATGATGAAATCATGGCCTTAATGACTAAGTGGTTAGTGTGCTTGCTTCCTGATCAGAATGGTCCGGGTTCACTACCCAAAGTGACAGATTTTTTTTTTTTGGACTGACAAGGCTCTATGGTTTACCCAGCCTCTAGAAATGGGTACCAGAGATTTTTCTGGGATATAAATGTGGCCTGGCATGATACCGACCACATCACCAAAAAATATGCATTGGTCATAGAAAAATATGGTCACTTTTAACACCATCTTCTTCATTACTTCTAGTAAGACATTGAGGGAATCTTCACTTTTTACTTAGATCTTTCATGGGAGTTGCTGTGAAAGAATAGCTAATGTTCTTGTAACATGGCCATGTAATTTCCTGGTGTGGCAAATTCTTTTCAGACTGAGACAGATTCAGTTTTACCCATCCTCTAATGATTTGTACCAGAGATTTTATTTTTGGAAAGTAGAATGACCTGGATGGATGCAAATGTTGGATATTGTGTCCCTTCATAACTCTTGAACTTGCACCAATGATCTTTTCCCATCCTACATTATCAAACCTTCCAGCATGTTTTCCCTTTATCTGCTTCTATCCCTCTGGCCTTCTGTTGTTCCTGTTGTTATTAAATATTCCAACACATCTCTTCTACACACAAGCTCCACAATTCAAGACTGTCTTTTTTAAATTTGCGCTATAGTCTTCTTTATTTCTACAAATAAATATTGAGTGATACTGACCACATTATGTGTGGTGTTCATTTTAACATATGGATATGTAAACTAGCACCATATTCCCTGTATACCTTAAAGGTATGGAGAGATCCTTTACTCTACTTATCATATGGGAGCAAGGCGCCTTACAGCAACAGAGCTGGAAAGTTGTAAGTGATTAAATGCTGATGGCTTGCGCCAGGATCGGTGGACTAGAACCATCCAGATCCTACTCTACCTCTTCATGGTGCTTCTAGATACAGACTGTCCAATCTGGCCAGGTGAGTAGGCATTGAATAGGGAAGGCAACCTGGTACTTAAAAATGTGCGCTGAAGTCAGATGTGTTGGGCTGAAGAGAATAAATATAACATTTCTACTGCAAATCTCAGCACAACACATTCACGCCCAGAAACATCCTTTTATGGATGGGTGACAAAGAAGTCAGTGATTTCCTTTAGTAGTCATTGAGTGAATATCACAAAGAAAAAAAAAGACTAACCATGTGCACAAGATAGGTACAACAACATTGGTCTGAAGCTGTTGTTATCAGTGCTTGTAATGAATTTTATTATTAAAGTTTTCTATTAACTGCATACCTTCTATGTGTGATTAAGCTTGAATTTCTTCCATGTTTCTTCCACAGCACCAGAAATTCCTGTGTATGAGCGTCGCAACTGGTTAATCCACCTTCATTATGTGAGGAAAGAACTTGAAACCTGCAAGGTTCTGATTCGAGAACAACTGTCTGAAGCTGGTGGCATGTGTGAATATGCTGTCTATGTTCAAGGTACATGAAGTCCTGACCACATTATCATTATCACCGTTTAAAAATAATTCCTGGGGAATTTCTTCAACAAATCATTTCCAATTGTTCAAGTCTGATCCAACATTTCCAATTCTATAAATATTCTTGTTGTTTCTCCTACATCATGTTTTCAGCAAACAATCTCCATGAATTTCATGGGCTTTGTTCTGAAGTAATTAATGAAATTATTTTGTTGTGCTTTTATTATTTATTGTAAGAAGGAAAATCAACTGCAAACACTACCATTTAATATATTATTCAGTAAAATATTTAGACATCAGGAAACATTAAAAAAGTCAACAGCAGAACAAATATTCACCAAAAGAAAAAGAAAATATGATTATCGTAACATTACGCAGCAGTTAGCATAATTTTTTTTTAAAGAAGAAAATAACAAAACACCTCAACCTCTTGACCAAATTAAATGTTATTTTCAGAAAAAATTATCCCATTGAATTAGCAAGCTTTCAGCAACAACAAAAATACATTTCTAACCCATGTAACCTCAACGTTTACTCCTTAGGGTTGATTCTGAGACAAGAAGGCAAAATTCAAGAGTCGCTTGATCTGTTTCAAACATGTGCTCTCCTAAACCCACAGAATCCTGAAAACCTCAAGCAGGTTGCACGATCTTTGTGAGTCACTCAAGCACATATTTTTTTAAGCTTTTGTAATAGCAGTCTTAATTTTTGTAAGACCATTGTGAAGTATCTTTGATTCATTGAAAAATGTTGCAGCTTATTTCAAAGATATACTCCTGGAGTTATTTTCTAATTTTTCAATTTTTTCTTAGAAATTAGAATGCTTATTATTCAATTTTTTACAATTATTTCAAAATCTCTCCATATTTTTAAAACATTTTTGATAGTTATTCTAATATTTAATCCTAGTGAACGACACCTTCGTAAAATGTACTAATTCAAAATACAAATTTTTGGAGTTCAACAGTTTGCCTCGGGCGAACATTTCCCCTTCCTTATACCTTCATAATTATTGTTTCCAGTGGCCTATGAATGTTATATTCATTTCATTTCATGCTGGATTTTTTTTTTTCAGACACCACATGCGCTTTATAAAAATTAGGAAGATGTAAGAACGCAGCTGTGTTTTTTATAAATTTTTCAAATTTTCGGGAAATTCTTTTTTTTTGTTTCTTATAATCGGGGAAATCTCTTAGTCTGTCAGCGAGGCATCAAACAAACCTTTGTTACATGGGATAGTCAGCGAGGCATCAAACAACACTTTGTTACATGGGATAGTCAGCGAGGCATCAAACAACCCTTTGTAACTTGGGATAGTCAGCGAAGCATCAAACAAACCTTTGTAACTTGGGATAGTCAGCGAAGCATCAAACAAACCTTTGTAACATGGGATAGTCAGTGAAGCATCAAACAAACCTTTGTAACATGGGATAGTCAGTGAAGGATCAAACAAACCTTTGTAACATGGGATAGTCAGTGAAGCATCAAACAAACCTTTATAACATGGGATAGTCAGTGAAGCATCAAACAAACCTTTGTAACATGGGATAGTCAGCGAAGCATCAAACAAACCTTTGTAACTTGGGATAGTCAGTGAAGCATCAAACAAACCTTTGTAACTTGGGATAGTCAGTGAAGCATCAAACAACCCTTTGTAACATGGGATAGTCAGTGAAGCATCAAACAAACCTTTGTAACATGGGATAGTCAGTGAAGGATCAAACAAACCTTTGTAACATCGAATAGTCAGCGAAGCATCAAACAAACCTTTGTAACATGGGATAGTCAGTGAAGCATCAAACAAACCTTTGTAACATGGAATAGGCAACAGGCATCAAACAAACCTTTGTAACATTGGATAGTCAGCAAAGCATCAAACAAACATTTGTAACATATGATAGTCAGCAAAGCATCAAATAAACCTTTGTAACATGGAATAGGCAACAAGGCATCAAACAAACCTTTGTAACTTGGGATAGTCAGCGAAGTATCAAACAAACCTTTGTAACATGGGATAGGCAGCGAGGCATCAAACAAAACTTTGTAACTTGGGATAGGCAGCGAGGCATCAAACAAACCTTTGTAACTTGGGATAGGCAGCGAGTCAGCAAACAAACATTTGTAACATGGGATAGGCAGTGAGGCATCAAACAAACATTTGTAACATGGGATAGGCAGTGAGGCATCAAACAAACATTTGTAACATGGGATAGGCAGCGAGGCATCAAACAAACCTTTGTAACATGGAATAGTCAGTGAAGCACCAAACAAACCTTTGTAACATGGGATAGTCAGTGAAGCATCAAACAAACCTTTGTTACATGGGATAGTCAGCGAGGCATCAAACAACCTTTTGTTACATGGGATAGTCAGCGAGGCATCAAACAACCCTTTGTAACTTGGGATAGTCAGCGAAGCATCAAACAAACCTTTGTAACTTGGGATAGTCAGCGAAGCATCAAACAAACCTTTGTAACATGGGATAGTCAGTGAAGCATCAAACAAACCTTTGTAACTTGGGATAGTCAGCGAAGCATCAAACAAACCTTTGTAACATGGGATAGTCAGTGAAGCATCAAACAAACCTTTGTAACTTGGGATAGTCAGTGAAGCATCAAACAAACCTTTGTAACTTGGGATAGTCAGTGAAGCATCAAACAAACCTTTGTAACTTGAGATAGTCAGTGAAGCATCAAACAACCCTTTGTAACATGGGATAGTCAGTGAAGCATCAAACAAACCTTTGTAACTTGGGATAGTCAGTGAAGCATCAAACAAACCTTTGTAACTTGGGATAGTCAGTGAAGCATCAAACAACCCTTTGTAACTTGGGATAGTCAGTGAAGCACCAAACAAACCTTTGTAACTTGGGATAGTCAGTGAAGCATCAAACAAACCTTTGTAACTTGGGATAGTCAGTGAAGCACCAAACAAACCTTTGTAACATGGGATAGTCAGTGAAGCATCAAACAAACCTTTGTAACATGGGATAGTCAGTGAAGCATCAAACAACCCTTTGTAACTTGGGATAGTCAGTGAAGCATCAAACAAACCTTTGTAACTTGGGATAGTCAGTGAAGCATCAAACAAACCTTTGTAACTTGGGATAGTCAGTGAAGCACCAAACAAACCTTTGTAACATGGGATAGTCAGTGAAGCATCAAACAAACCTTTGTAACATGGGATAGTCAGTGAAGCATCAAACAACCCTTTGTAACTTGGGATAGTCAGCGAAGCATCAAACAAACATTTGTAACATGGGATAGTCAGCGAAGCATCAAACAAACCTTTGTAACATGGGATAGTCAGCGAAGCATCAAACAAACATTTGTAACATGGGATAGTCAGCGAAGCATCAAACAAACATTTGTAACATGGGATAGTCAGCGAAGCATCAAACAAACATTTGTAACATGGGATAGTCAGCAAAGCATCAAACAAACCTTTGTAACTTGGGATAGTCCGCGAGGGCATCAAACAAACCTTTGTAACATGGGATAGGCAGTGAGGCATCAAACAAACATTTGTAACATGGGATAGGCAGTGAGGCATCAAACAAACATTTGTAACATGGGATAGGCAGCGAGGCATCAAACAAACATTTGTAACATGGGATAGGCAGCGAGGCATCAAACAAACATTTGTAACATGGGATAGGCAGCGAGGCATCAAACAAACATTTGTAACATGGGATAGGCAGCGAGGCATCAAACAAACATTTGTAACATGGGATAGTCAGCGAAGCATCAAACAAACATTTGTAACATGGGATAGTCAGCGAGGCATCAAACAAACATTTGTAACATGGGATAGGCAGCGAGGCATCAAACAAACATTTGTAACATGGGATAGTCAGCGAAGCATCAAACAAACATTTGTAACATGGGATAGGCAGCGAGGCATCAAACAAACATTTGTAACATGGGATAGGCAGCGAGGCATCAAACATTTATAACTTGGGATAGGATGTGAATGATGCTGAGAGGAAGCTGAACATAAGGCTGGTATGACGGCCAACATTTGAATAGACAACATAACATACCTCCGGTAGCCACAGCGCTATGCAATTGAATTTCAGGCCATAAATTGAACCTAAGCCAAGAAATGATTATGACATCCAATTCTCCTAGTGTATAGACACATATGTGTAACAAAAGTTCAAATAAAATACTATTTTTTTAGCTTCAAATGTAACAATTAGTGTTCATAATTTTTACCAAGGTGTCGTGAAACGCCTACGTGAAGCACCTGGGAGCTTGCTGATAGGTGTCGTAATCTAGGGCTAATCAAATGAAACTTTCTTCAAGGTAATTGTTTATTAAAATTTACTGGGATGAAGCATTCTTTCTTCAATTATGCATTTTAAAAGCCAGTTGTCTCTGTCTTTTTAATATTTGTATAAATAACTCACTAATATTTTTTTTCTTTTTAGATTTTTACTAGCAAGGCACAAAGCTGCCATTGATGTATATTATCAGGCAGCACAGATAAGTGAGAAGGACTGGGTAAGTTAAATATGAGGTTAATCTTGCAAGATTTGAATATCTTCATAACCTAATAAATTAGATTATGAGTAAAAGTTTTTACGGGAAGTATCTCTGTTGTTGTTTTATTTTCTAGGCAAATAGAAAACTATTAAAATATTACAGTTACTTTATCTAAAACTTGTATGATCAGCAAAATTGTGTGGGTGCCCAGGTGACACAGTGACCTTGGATCTCACAAGCCAAGAACCTGGTATCTTTTATCAGCTCTATTGTTACAACTGTAAAAATGGAGAAAAAAATATAGAGCGAAAGAGAGAGATGATACAAGATAGTTGAATAGAATGGTTTGATAAGAAGTTTACAACAGAAATGACGAACAACTGTAGAGATTGAAAGTTAGGAAGAAATATGATCACTTAATCTACAAGGCACAAGTTGATGATGATGATTCCCTGATAGTAAAATTACAAATAGGATATTAAAAAGTTGTCATTATTTTATTAGCATATCAAGTTGGGGGCCTCGGTAGCCTAGTTGGGAAAACCACCCAACTAGGCTACAGATGTTTCGACAACCTGTGTTCGAATCCCGCTAGAAGCAGTATGAGTTGTAAACATGGTTAAAAAATATCCCCGCGGTCGACCCAGCCACTGGCAGAAATGGGTACTAGGGTAGTATTCTGGGAAGGTGAGGAATGCTGCCTCACATTGTGAGTTTCGATGCTTGAAGCGACACTATCCAGAAGTCTCTGTACACTTCGGCGTGCTAAAACACCTATTCAAGTCTTGTACAAACATTTACATTTATATCAAGTTGATGGGAAAAGCTGGTTAAAGTTCTTTCACTTTCTGATGTCCACCTGATGCCTACTAAAGGAAAATAGTCCTCTTCGTCATCCATCATTAAAAGGGCAGTAAGTGGGCACAGATACATTTGTGTTGTGGTTTGCACCTGGGCTGTGATATCTATGTCTTTTGTCCCATCACATCCGACTTCAGCATGGCATTTGTGAGTACCAGGATGCCTTCCCTCTTTGATCCCTACTCACTTAGCCAGACTGGATTGTCTGTTTCCAGGAGCACTGCTGGGAAGTGGAGCAGGGTCTTGATCAGCTCTGTTGTTTGCCAATCCTGATGCTCCCAGTCAGTTATGAATCACTGACTCACTGTTGCTGGTAGGGCATCTTGGTCTTCTAGCTGGTCACAGAGAAAATGATTTGTATATCTTAACCACATCATATTATTAAGTTACATTAAATATGAATGATGTGGGTGGAAAGGTTGATGCACTTCCTTGCTGTTAACATTTTAATTCCAGGTACTCTAATTCCATCAGTGTTAATTAATCATGAATTGAAGATTAATACAACTGAAATTAAATAAATCAAAAGCATGAAAATAGTTGGTTTGTAAGACAAAATTAAAAGTAAAGAACTAAAAAGACAGTTAGGGATTGCCCCAACAGTAGAATATGTAAAGAAACAACAAATTAGATGATTTGGCTGCATGACAAGGCAGAAACAACTAATACAATCTGCACTGTTATTTACACGTGTTGCAAAACCAATGGATGGAGAGGACATCTTGAAAATGATCCACATACAGAATAATTGAAACATCTGGAAACAATATGGCAGAAGATGTCCAACAAGAATGAAAGATTACAAACTATCTGTGCCCACAATATTGAAAGGCAAGTAAGGAAGGAAAGAAGAATTTGGCTGAAACATGACTGTCCTGGAATGAACCTAATTTTATGTCATTAAGGTTGTACACATAAGCAGTTCTTCTCTCACTTTCTCTTTGTAGAACCTTTTATAGTTGTGTTGTTGGAAATGTTTTTGCATTTCACCTTCTTATTTTCAAAAGGAAATACATCACAACCTAGGAGCATGCTACATGTATTTGCGAGATTTCAATAAGGTGAGCCCTCAAAATAATCTTTAGCATTATCTCATTGAACTCATTTATAGTACTATTTCTAGATTTCAAAAGTATTACACTGAACACAATTTATATTTCCAAACCTCAGTAGTATCGCATAGAATATTAACTGCAACTAATACATTTTTTAAAATGTTTTCTACAGCTATTTACAGATTCACTCTTTTAATTATTATTTTAACCTTTGTCTTGTTACATGTCTTATTCATATGTTTATTTATATATAGAGTTGCTCTTTATCATAAGTTATCATCGAGTTATTTGTGGATCATCATCATTGCAATCCAAACATGTCCATAGGTGCTCAGATCCCCTCCTCAACAAGTTTCTAAATGTCCAGCGACTGACAACTCCACTTCTGTGTTAGTTGATTAGTCTTCTTACACGGACACAAAGTTTCTCGTTTCTGGCTGTGCCCATCTTAACTCACATCTCTTTCATCCGAAGGAGTGACATGGACTCATGGTTGTCATAATCCTGTGTCCTTCCCAGAGGGCATTGATGATGTCCACCCGATCCATTGGTTGCCCATCCTCAACAATAGGGCAGCCAACCTGTCCACTCTTTAATTTCCCAATACTCCCGCATGTCCTAGAATGTAAACAAAGGTGACCTTACATATTTTTTACTTCTGCAAAGACGCCACCCTTTGCATATTTACAGAACCTGCATCCACTTTTTTTGTTATGTTCATCAAATTACTCAGTATACAGGCGTGGGTGTAGTCTTGTGACTCTAAACCAAATGAATGCCTTGGTCACTGCCATCACTTCCATTATCATGCTCGTGGTCATAATGTATACACCACTGTCTTCCTTGACTACTCTGCCTGCCAAGCACGCTGTCAATGCCCATGCACTCCTTTGGTGTTGTATTACAGATCTGTGTAAGACTGCATCTTTCTCATCGGTGTTATCCCAGATGAGACCTTTGACCTCCACATTGACCACGACTGAATTCTGTTCCCTCCATTTCCTGTTGAGTGTGACAATACACGAGAATGTCCCCCTGAATGATGTGTAAGTTTGCTTTAGCTTTCATTTTTGTCCAACATGTAACATTTTTATTTTCATATTCATTTTTGTTATTGTTACCAATAAAACTGATTTGGCTTTATAAACATGTTTAACTCCTCCATAATCGATGCTTGATTCTTCTCTCATTACAATTGTTAATGTAATGTTTAGTTTTGAGTCACCTAGTTTATTATTTCAGGCTAAAGATTGTCTAAAGCAGGCATTGAGTCTTCGTCGCCACGAAATTTCCTATGTTATGCTTGGGAAGATTTACCTGTTGGAGAGAGATATCAATGCTGCCATAGACATCTACAGGAGTGCAGTTGAGTAAGTGTTATATTGTGTGACATTGTAGCAAACAGAGGTAGAGATTTGAACTTGGCAAAAATTGTCATTTTAAATTGCATTACATAGTGAAGCCATTAATGGAACATGCAAATTGAGTTACAATTTAGAACCATTAGCTCAGTCTGTAAATAAATATAAAATAAAATTTACTTAGTTTTATTTTTTTATATCTATTTTTTTTTAGATACTCTTGTACAAACATGAGCGTAATTTTGTGACTCTAACCAGATAAAGACTCTTGTCTCAGCCATGATCTCTGTTGTCTTTCTACTAGTTGTCATTGTGTAGGCATCACTATCTTCATGAGTATTTCTGCTGCTAGAATGTGCAATAAAAGTCAAAGCACTCTGCTGATGGTGCACAACAGAACCATCTGCGTAGATGAACGTCTCATTGTCACTGGAATTTTCACAGATGAGGGCATAAACGTCTTAATTAACTACAATCAAGCTCTGTTCTTTGCATCCTCTGTCTAGTTTATTGATGACAGAAAAGGTAGTACTGAATCCTGGAGGCACAAGTACCCACTCTGCCACTGGATTAATCTTCAGCAGTCCACATACCAATTAAAAATTATCTTCAGCCTGACTTATTCATGATTTACCTCTCCTTAATCTTTTCCCCTTATCTTCAGTCAGCTTCTTATATACCGAATGTTCATGATCAGCTGCTTATCTTTAGGTATGTTCAAATGTAACCGGGGATGTAAGGATGTAAGGAAATAATGGAGTTAGGGACAGTGTAAGGAGAATTGAGAGAACCATTGTAGGTGTGAGGAAAGTGACATACACAGGATGATGGTGAAGTGTTTGTTTGGGTGAGTAGAGATGGAAAAGTCTCGTGATTATGGGGAATGTTCGAGAAGCACGGAGGAGTGAATAAACTTAAGGGAAGTGTTTGGTGAGATAGCAGCTATGACGTGAAGAGATTTCATTGGTTTGGAAATTACTTAGGTAGTTTTTAATTGGATGAGGCATGAGATACTTAAGGCTGTGCTGCGAATTTCCCATGGAAGAAACTACATGGAAACGAAGTAAATAGAAAGATACAATGGAGTTAAGTTAGGCTCTTGTAGCTGTACTCGAGCAAAAGCTCTTTATTAGTAGGAGTGGGTAGGATGGAGTTTCAGTCAAAATAGATATGAGATGGAAACTAAGTAACTCGGAAGACACAGCTGAGCTAAGTTAGTAGAACCGAGCAAACACTCTTTTAGTGAGAAGTGATTTAGTGTATGATGAGAGTGATTACAAGAGTCATATTTTCTTAGCATTTACTTTGATACCCGAGCGGTGATGCCAGGTCGTTGGGCTTTTTATATTGATGCATTTCTGTTTGTTGGACTATGCAAATAAAGTCTTACTATTCTTTTATACAAGAGACTTGTGTGTGCAAAAAATTTAATGTAGACAAGTGTGCTGTATTCCAACCCAACGAATGAATCTAACACAATGCAAAGTACGCAAATTTAACACTCTACACCAGGGATGGCAAATAATGTGCCCGCGGGCCACTTGTGGCCCGCGACGTCCTTTTTTAGGCCAGCGGTAGATAAAAAATTTAATCAGGTTGCATTGAGCAAAATGTCCTGAGTAAAGTCGATTTAAAATTTGTTATATTAACTTCTACCTTGGAGAAAGCTAACTCAAATATTGCCTAGTAGTTTGTTTAAAATAAAGTATAATTATTGGTGGAAACATCCGAGGTAAATCAAAGAAGAATAATAGTACAAGTAGACCTATGTTTAACACTCGGAACACTCTAGTAGTTAGTTTAACGTCGCCTTTCTGTCATTCGCGACCCATCCTTTTTTTCGTGTGATCATCCTGCGATTGACTGAAACAAAGGAAGAAGCTGACAAATGGTTCTAGAACTGACTCTTGGTTCGGCGAGTTCAAGCAGTTTCCGCCAAGAAATACTGTCAGTCACCCACCTCCTCCTCCCTAACACATTCACCCCACAATTATTTTACTTTCAGCTTCTTTCTCTCCAATCCTGTTTTCATCAGTCAAAATTATATATCCAATATCCAATCTGATCATTCTGATTTTGTCGAGTTACAGTGAACAGTTCCATTTTTAACAGGAAACAGTGCTATTGTTGTAATCTGTGTTTTCATTTTCTGTTGCTTCGGTCGTTGTATAATATGAGCAATAAACATCAATTAAATGAAAAAATCAGATTTTTTTTCATGAGAAATGGGAACATGATTTTTTATTTATCAACAATAAGGATAGCAAACCACAGTGCCTTGTGTGTTTGCAAGTGTTGTCTGTAAATAAAGAGTATAATCTTAAACGGCATTACACACAGCACCACGCCGCTAAATACAAGGACTACATTGGTACAATACATTCTACACTTGTTTGCGATTTGAAGATAAAGGTTAGTGCTCAGAAATCTGTTTTTACCACATTAACAACAAAACAAACAAGTTCCTTAATGGCATCGTTTGTTGTAAGCGCAGAGATAGCGAAATTAAAAATATCATTATGTGACGGTGACTTCGTAAAGCGTTGCTCTTTACGCATTGACGTTGATGAACTTGTTGCTGCACATGAGCGTCAACATTGTTCTCATTAAGGTTTGTTACATGTCAACTTTAAAATCACCTAACTAAAACATGTTTGTTAAACAATATAAATAGCATCTTTTATTCATTTTTATAAATCAGCTAGGCATTTTTAGCTCTGTTGCAACAAAATGATTTATGTAAGCAAATAATGCAGATAAATAACAAAAATATCAACTTAAAACAAATGCCAAGTTTATTTGTATTGATGTTGTTATGTGTATGGCCCACCACAAAAAAAAATAAAAATAAAAAAGTGGCCCACCATTTTAAAGAAATTGGCCATCCCTGGTCTATATCAATGACTGAGCACAGTCATTGAAGAAAAGAACAAGCGGTCACGGTGAAATCAAATCACCAAAAACAGAGAGCGTCTGCCTTTAGAGCAATGTGCACAGTGAGCTCTCCACATATCGTGCCTCCACATATAGTGCCCTCTACACAAATACACATAATAAACAAAATTTCAATTAACATATTCTGCATATTTTTTTTTATAACCATGCATAAAAAAAAATATATTTTTTCATATATCAGATGTAAATATTTGTTTTACATAAACGGCAGCCAAATATTCTTCAGATACATTTTACATTAACCATTTTCTGTTCACTTTAGGGTTGTTGTTGTTGGTGAAATTAATTATTTTTTTTTATGTATAATTAAATTATGGCAATGATTCTTTATCCTGTAGATATTCACCAGAGAATCCAGACCTTCTTACTACCTTAGGCCTTCTCTACATGCAGGTAATTGGCAAATTAAGGATTTGGAAGTTGGAGAGGGTTTGGAAGTATCATTAAGAAAGCCTATATATGGTCTCTGCAGTTGTGTTAAAAAGTTGTCTCAAGTAAGAAGAAGAAACGTGAATTCTTGCAAGAATTTAGATGTGATCTGTTTGTGAATTCTTGCAAGAAATTAGATGTGATCTGTTTGTGAATTCTTGCAAGAAATTAGATGTGATCTGTTTGTGAATTCTTGCAAGAAATTAGATGTGATCTGTTTGTGAATTCTTGCAAGAAATTAGATGTGATCTGTTTGTGAATTCTTGCAAGAAATTAGATGTGATCTGTTTGTGAATTCTTGCAAGAAATTAGATGTGATCTGTTTGTGAATTCTTGCAAGAAATTAGATGTGATCTGTTTGTGAATTCTTGCAAGAAATTAGATGTGATCTGTTTGTGAATTCTTGCAAGAATTTAGATGTGATATGTTTGTGAATTCTTGCAAGAAATTAGATGTGATATGTTTGTGAATTCTTGCAAGAATTTAGATGTGATCTGTTTGTGAATTCATTGTAGTTGTAAAGGTCAGTAAAACAACTTCCCTCCCTCCCTTCCCACCACCACCCCCCCCCCCCAAAAAAAATTTTTTTTTTAATTTAATTAAGCAGAAGACAACAGACTACAATATCCAGACTCAGAACAGAATGTTGCATATTGAACACATACCTTATAAATTGAAAGCAAACCCTATCCCACAGTGCACATCTAGTTGATTCAAAAGACATTAAGATCCCAAACACCAGTCCATAAAAATCAGGCTATTGCTGTGATCACCTCCTGACAACAATGTTGTTTGGGGGGGGGGAAATTTACCATGCTCTCACTTTGGAGTGTAGGAAATTAGTCAAAGAAGACATGGTTGTAGTAGGAAACTCTTTGTACAGAGCTTCGCAGCAGGAGGCAATCTGATCATCAGAAGAAGACCCCCCCGTCGAGCAAGTGTTTCGGCCCTTTAGCTTCTTGACACTCTAGGGGAGGTGGGCCCGCCTGGGTCATGACTTCCAGGCGTCGACCTCCTGCCGCATTGCCTCTAAGGCTTACACCGTATGTTCGGCACAAACTAACTAAACGTAATACACAAAACTTTCTAAAATAGCTTACCTAAACTAAGCTTATGTTCGGCACAAAATAACTATCACTTAATACACAAAACACTCGAAAATAGATTACCTAACTTAAGGTTTACATTTCATGTTCGGCACAAAATAGTTGCATTTAATAGGCAACACACTCGAGAATAGATACCTTACCTGCTCTTGGTTTAACCTAGCGCGTTACTGCGCTTTCGAGTTGAAATAACTTGGCCGTCAGTGTCTGACTTTCGTGGGAAATCGGCATCCGCTGGTTAAGATTGACGCCTAGTTGTCTGGTCTTCTTGTTGTTTAGGACTATTGTTTGTATGGTAGTTGCCCAAGCATCTGGTCTGATGCTCACCTCCGGTCGATTATGTAACCTCTTATCGCTTCGTCTCGGGCCCTACTTCAATTCTCCCTACTCTGTTGACTTACGTGGGAGCAATAAGTGGTCAAGGTGTAAAATAGTCGCCCGATCCGTCTGGTCTGGACATAATATTATTTGACTGTTGGTCTGTCTCGATTCTGCCACAGCCAGCACGACGCTCTTTCTGCTGACTCAGCAATAGTCTTCATTGTTCTTGACCGCATCCCTCCCTTAATTCCTAGCATTTTTAAGAGGTCGTAGAGGGATGGGGTTGTGAGTCCTCTGGCACTAACCACCACCGAAAACACTCTACTCTGTACTCCCTGCTTTCTCAGCTCGGTGGCGAGATCCTTGTATTTAGATAGTTTGAATATATGTTGTTCCTCTATCCTGGACTCAAATGGCACTGTGAGCTCTATTAAAATGACATGGGTCATATTTGACGTGTAGAGTGCAATGTCTGGGCGCATTTTAGATCTCTTAATGCACTCTGGGTACTTCCCTCGCCCTGGGAGGTCAACCGCCATCTCCCAATCGTTAGCTATGTCCAGGATAGTGAAGTCGTTCCAGTGGTTCTGCTTGGGGCGTGCAGCCTGTCCCGCTCTCAAAAAGTAGGTGTTAGTCGTAGCTGGTCGAACTTTATTTTGGCCTTCATCCACGGTGGCAGCCAGTTCATGCAGCACTCTGTTGTGTCGCCATGTGTACCGCCCTTGGCCTAGTGCTGTCTTGCACGAGGAAAGAACATGTTCCATCGTCTGTCTTCCTCCGCAAAGAGGACATCGATTGTCATCTGTCTTCCCCCACTTCACAAGGCTGCAGGCTGATGGTAGAAGGTCATACATAGATCTGACTATGTAGCTGAGCCGCAGCGGTGCCATATGCCACATGTCATTCCATGTTAGTGTCCTCTGCAAAGCCATCTCCCATGTGGTCCATTGGCCTTGCTGCACTTGTTGTGCTGCCTTTTGTACACGCTTGTTCTCCTCGACATCTCTTATCTCCCTGACTATCATGTCCCTTCGTTGTCTATTTGATGCCTTTGACCACCATTGGATGTCTCCATGACCAAATCCACGCCTGTTGGTCTGCATGTAGCCCATTACTTCCTTTAGCTGGAGACTCTCACGTGCTTCGCGTACTGCTGCACATGCCTGCCACTTCCGACCGGTCTTCACTGTGGGTTCCACTGTTCGGACAGTTTCGTCTGACGAGCTTTGCAGCATAACTGCCAGTCTGGCCTTGCCGGCTTTATATTCCTCTAGGACTGACTTGAACGGAAGGACCAGCTTGGCTTTCTTGCAGTACAGCGCAACATCCGTCAGTCCCGGTGGTACTCCCAGCCATTTCCGCGTGTACTTGCTAATCTTGCTCTCCATTGCTTCCACCGTACTTGAGCTGATCTCATATATCAGAAGAGGCCATAGCAGTTTGGGTATCAACATAAACTGGAGGCACCAGATCTTAAACTTTCCTAAAAGTCTACTCCGGTCGATGATATGTAGCCCTTGCTCTGCCATCTCTCTTACTCTCTGAACTGCTTTCGTGTCTTTCAATGAGGCGTCATACACTCTGCCAAGGCTCTTTATTGGCTCCTCGCAGACGGTTGGAATCCTCTGTTTCGCCACATTGAATGTAACTTGCTTGGTCTTCCCTCGTCTGATGGATAGGCTTCGTGACTTCTTTGGTTTGAAGCTCATCCGGCACCACACGATGAGTTCGTCCAGGCGTTCAAGCATCCTGCGGGCGTGGCTCTCTTCTGATGCTAGGACGGTGGTGTCATCCATAAATGCTCTAAGTGGTGGCATGTGGTATCCACCTCCCAAGTCTGGTCGTTTTCCAACTCCTTCTGCTGCTCTCAATATTATCTGCATCGCCATCACAAAGAGTATGGGCGAAATTGTACATCCCATCGCAATGCCGACTTGCAATTCTATCCAGTCGGTCATGTATTCCTGTGTGGAGAAACGCACAGTGAAGCCTGTAAAATACAGTCTGAGCATGGCGGTCACACTCTGGGGTACATGGTACATTCGGAGAGCCTGCCAAATCATCTGATGTGGGACTGATCCATATGCGTTTGCAAGATCTAGCCATATGACGTCTAGATCTAGCTTCTCGGTTTTTGCTCTCTGTATCGTGTCCCATATCATTGTCGCGTGCTCCAAGCATCCGGGGACACCAGGGACTCCTCCCTTCTGTATGGCAGTATCTATGTACCCGTTCTCCACGAGGTACGAGGTGAGTCTCTTTGCCATTACAGAGAAGAATACTTTCCCTTCCACATTCAGTAGGGAGATTGGTCTGAACTGCGTAATCTCATTTGAGTTCAGTTCCTTTGGAATGTACACGCCATTGGCCTTTTTCCACTCCTGGCTTACAATCTGCCTCTTCCATGCACTCCTGAGCAGCCGATGCAGTCGTTTCAGTACCTCTGGGCATCTTTTGTAAACCAGGTATGGAACGCCATTTGGACCTGGGGCCGAGTTGTTGCGGGCTCTGTGAACAACATCTATAACTTCTTTTAACGTCGGCGGCCTATCATTGAATGGGGTGCCCGGTTCGCTCGGCCACATGATTCCTGTCATTGACTTCAGCGGTTCGTCTCTCTGGCTGTCCGAATAGGTCTCTCTTAGATGTTTCTCTAGCTCCTCCTTGCTGATTTTTAATGTTCCAGATCTTGGTGGTTCAAATAGCTCCTTTGCAAACTTGAATGGATCTTTGAAGAACGTTTCCCTGGCCCTCTTGGTTGCTTTCCTTTTTCGATACAATCTTTCTGCTCTACCCAGTGCCTTATGTTTTGATTTTAGATGCTGCCATACCTGATGCAGTGCTTCCTTCTCTGCTTCTGTAGCTTTCTTGAATTGTTTCCTAGCATGGTTTTTCTGCCTCCTAATCTCTTCTATTTGTTTCTGTCGTCTGCTTTTTTGTGGTTTCGTGCTCGTCCTTACTTCCTTCGTGCCTAAGCCTAACTCCTTGACGCAATAATAATAGACCACTTCGCCTATGCTTTCAAGCTTCTGGGACAAGTTCAGCCATTTAAGGTGGTGGTCTATGGCTTCTGCTAGTGACTTGTCTAACTTCTCCCAAACTACTGTGTTGCAGGCGGGAGGAAACTTGATCTTCTCTCTCTTCCCGTCCAAGAGGTGAGCGAATTCATCATCAGACAGCTCAACTTGAATATTCTCAGTTCTGTGGATTGACTCCTGACTGAGATCTTCTGACGTCTTTTATCTGCCGAGACAGTGCGCTGTTGAGCTACTGATGCTGTATTCCCACACCTCTTCTTCGTTCTGTGTATTTTCATGCCCTTCTGTGTTGAGAATTTCCTACCACAGCTACATTGGTGTTCCAGCCGTTGTTCTGGGATCAAAATCCGTTGGTCGGTCCTTGTCGTCTCCGTAGAATCGCTGTGTGTTTTAATTGAGAAGGGAGTATTCAAACAAGAAAATTGTGTTCGCTGGGTGAGATTTACTCCAATAATTTTGCTAAGTCACAGAGGTAAAAAAACTATCTGAAGTAAACTGAGGTTGGTCTTACCACAGCTCTCAAGGGAGAGAAATATGATTGTTTGTTTTAAATAATGGTTTCAAATATGCAGGATAGAGTGTAAATTCTGACATTTAACTAAATGTATTCTTATTTTGTAACATGAGACATTTTTAACATTTATTTTAATGTCAGTTTTACAAATGGCTAGGAGAAGTTTATATTTTATGTTTTCTTACTATGAGATAGAGATTTATTTACTTATCATGACCAGGTGAATCAGTTCCAAAAAGCTTTTGAGAATCTTGGCAATGCCATGACCTATGACCCAACTCATGCTAAGGCCATTATGGCTGCAGGTAGTATGATGCAGAATCATTCAGACTTCGATGTGGCCATCACCAAGTACCGAATTGCAGCAGTCAGTACACCAGAATCACCACCTCTTTGGAACAACATTGGGATGTGCTTCTTTGGCAAAAAGAAATACGTAGCGGTAAGAACAATTTCGTTTTTATATCAATTTTTAAAACACACAATTTATACAGCCTTCATTTGGTATTGTTAATGAAGGATATACTTCATTTTTTAGCATACACAATGCAGAGTGTAAGTAGAGTAATGTAAACGTTCTGAAAGAGGCCAAAGCAAAGAGAGAGCTAATTTCTAATATTAGGAAGAAACAATCATCATTTTTGGGCCATATAATGAGAAGGATCAGTTGGAATAAATTGTGACAACCTGGAAAATTGAGGAATAAAGAGATAGAGGAATGCAAATAGAAAAGATACCACACAGCTAAATTAAGAGAATGGCTTGGCAGAAGGACAACAACAAAAATGATAAATAACTATCAACATTAAAAGTTGTGTAGAGACAAGATCACCTATGCCAGCAGGCATGGTACTTGATAATTATGAATGCAGAGTGATAACACACCAAACCACTTGATAATTTTTGTGGTAATGAGAAAAGCCGGAGATATCTAACATTGTAAGAAAATGTGAATACATTACATGAGAGTAAATGATGGGAAAAGGTTGTAATCTTAATTTGTAGTATCACCTTTATATTTATTTTGCAACAAGTGTTAACATATGTTTCATCCCAACAGGCTATCAGTTGTCTAAAGAGAGCCAATTATCTGTCTCCTTTTGATTGGAAGATTTTGTACAACCTTGGCCTTGTGCACCTCACCATGCAGCAGTATGCATCCTCGTTCCACTTCTTGTCTGCAGCCATTAATCAGCAGCCTGATGTGGCACAGCTGTACATGCTTCTGGCAGGTTAGTTTTGCACTTGGGAAGTAGTTGTTTCTTTGGGAGGTTTTCCTATTGGTACAGCAAGGGAAGAGTAGAGTTAATTGAGTAGAAATGTTTTGGTACTAAGTTCTTAATACGAAAGAGAATAATGCCAACCACATGAAGACAGCAGATAAGATGGCTTGGCAATATGATAAGACAGAAAGAACTAAATGTGACACATTAGGCATCAGTAAACACTAGGAAAACTAGATAAAATGACCAACCAGAAAAAAATTACACATATTAGAAAATTAACGACATAACATAGAAATCACAGAATTAGGAGAGGCCAACAAAAAAGTCAAAGGTTGCAAACTGTATCTCTCCCTAATGGAAGGGTTTAAGCACCTGCATGCAACCTGCAGTCACAAAAGCAGGGTTGGCAGCCCAACAACTGACCAAGACCTAGCAGTTCTACCTCCTCACCGATCTCTGCCAGTAATAGCCTGCATCAAAACAGGCTCGCTACCAGAATCTAGGACCACTGTGTTCCTTGTAGTGGTGGCTCTTACTGATATAGAAGACCTAGTATAGGCAGGGCAAGTAGTTTTCCAGGATAGCCTGGAACTAAACAAACTACAGCTTCTACAGTAAAAGCTGGGAGTGTCAAGAAAGCCATACAACCCGCCATGCTCAATGAGTGAAAGGGCTCCTGCCTATATTAAATTGAGGCATTACGTCAACAACTCTCCTCGATACTGAAAGTTAAATGAGGAAATTTAGAAGAGAAAGAAGAACTGATTGAAGGTTGATCAACAAATATGAAGGAAAGTGGGAAAGATAAATTTGTAATACAAAAATATGGGGAGGAGAATGGCTGGGTGGTAAGGCATTGGCCTCTGGCAAGAAAGACCTATGTTTGAATCCTGCCACAAGCAGTGGGAATTGTTTTTTTCCTTTGGAATCCATGGTTTCTTTATGACTTTACCCTCCCCTGGGCTCTAGGCAGTGAGATCATGGATAATGGTTACAAAAAACTGGAGGTCCTGTGTGCACTCAGCACACGTTAAAGAACCATTGGCAGTTAAAAATAAAGACGAGTAGTCCAAAATGGTTATTGTCCAGACAAAGTTATTAAGCAATTAAAGGTCTATGCATATCAAAGACAGATGTGTCTGTGTAGAACTTTAGGGCACAGACATCACAGTCTACTAGCAACACAATGCATCCATGCCCACTTAACTGATGAACACTGACAAATAAGGAGCAGAAAAATACAAATATGCAGTGTATTCTTTTACAGTAAATAGAAAATATCTGAGAAAAATACAGTTTAGTTCTTCTTTCACTAAGTATTCAATTGTTAAATGCCATATTAACTCTTTCCGCACGAAAGCTTTTTATCAATGCAACAGAAGAGATTTTAGAGACAAAATTTTTCATGGTTTTAAGAATCAATCTACATATTTATATTTATCTAATGTATAACATATTATATATGTAGTTTTAGATAATTGAACAAGGTATTAGATTTCACCAATACCAAGATGATACAAGACATGTAAAATGAATACAGTGTGATGACGGTTCACACTGATCAAATTGCGAGCGTTGCACTATGCGGCAAAACATACGCGGCTGAAATCGGCATAGTGCACAGTGTGTCGAAACATACGAAAGAGTTAAATGCCATATTTTCCAAATAATTCACACTTTTGTTATTATCTCTTTAATTTTATATCGTTTAGTCATGTAACTTTCATATGAATAGTCTACAAGAAGTGAGCATGTGTTTTATCTTGTTGTAGCAGAGGCACAGTTATCCTGGCACCTCCAAGATTTTAAAATACTTTTGGTGCCATGTTGTTAATAATGAAAATTAATGGGTACCTGGCCCACTGGGTTAGGGAAAAGTAATGGGTAACTGGCCCACTGCGTTAGGGAAAATTAATGGGTACCTGGCCCACTGGGTTAGGGAAAAGTAATGGGTAACTGGCCCACTGCGTTAGGGAAAATTAATGGGTACCTGGCCCACTGGGTTAGGGAAAAGTAATGGGTAACTGGCCCACTGCGTTAGGGAAAATTAATGGGTACCTGACTCACCAAGTTAGGGAAAATTAATGGGTAACTGACCCACTGAGTTAGGGAAAGGTTATGATAGTGAGGAAGAGCACTGGCCCTTTCACCTCCATATGTTGTAGTCTAGTACATGGTGAAATATTTCATTCTCCTACAACATGAATATGTCACAGAACATTACTACAAACATGAATTTTACACAGAACATTACTTCAAACATGAATATGCCATGAGACAATACTATAAACATGAATATGTCATGGTACATTATTATAAACATGAATATGTTGTGAGACATTGCTACAAACATGAAAATGTCAAAAACATTACTATGAACATGAATATGTCACAAGACATTGCTACATCAAGTAGTTCACATATTCAAGTCAGATAACTCTGTCTAAATCAACAAAACAACTCCACAGTTAAGAGATTCTAATTTGCAGTTTGAAACTAGACTGCCTGTATTTCACATAAAAATGGTTGGCATATAATTTTACATTCTCCAGTTTCCTTGTCTCACTTGGAAGATCAAGAAAATGCATCCCTGTCATACGAACATGCCCTCAAGCTGGATGAGTAAGTCAAGTTAATGCTCAAGTCTGTGACTTGCTGTTTTTTTTTTTTTTTACACTACTTTCAAAGCTGCATTTTGTAAAAATGGCTTTCAGTTGTTGCTAGGCATATGAGTAATTTATTGCAATTTTCTTTTTTGTCCTGATTAAACAGTTTTCAATTGATTTAACCTTTAAAAACCACATGACCTTTAAAATCTCATGAATCCTCATGGACTCCTGATCAATATGTACAAAATGGATCAGGCAGAACTAGATACTGTGACGACATCATGCGCTCAGTTTTGTTTTATTCTCTTTTATGTTATAGAAAGAGCTTTGACCTTCTTGGGTATAAAAACAGTGGTCTAGTGCAGTGAAATTTATTACTTAATTCCTGGGCATATGGCATTATGTTATGGGTCATTGTTTACCTATTTATTTCATATTGACTTAACTTGATCATCGCCCAAATTTCTGCTCATTGTGTAAGTCCATGGGTCCACTTTCACCATGTTCTCTCTGACCTTCACCATATGACTACTAAAAGAGTGAGTATCAGGTCGCATTTCCTTTGCAGAACATTGCATTTACAACAGGCTGTATGAAAGAATCTCTATCTCTAGCCAGAACTCCAACTTCTTGTGTTGTCATGTTCAAGGTCTCCTTGATGTCTTGAAACCACCTTCTTCTTGGTCTGCCCTTGATGCAGTTGCCCAGGTACCATGCCTTTCATTATTGTTCTTTCCTGTGTCTTTTGACATGGCCATAGTATTTTTATTTTCTCTTCATCATCTGCCCATTAAAATATGTTAAGTGGGTGTTGGTTTTGTGGTTTGCAGTTAGGCTGTGATATTTGCATTTTTTGGCCCAACACATCCAATTACAGCAAAGCATTTTGAGCATCAGGTATGCTTTTCCTCTTTGATCACTACTTTGGCAAACTGGTTAGTTGGTTTCAAGGAGCACTACTTGAAGGTGGAATAGGGTTTGGATCAGGTCTGTTGTTTACCAATTCTGGCATATACCATTGGCTTAGTGTTTCTGATCAGTTTCAGCTGAGTTGCCGGATGGAAATTTTTTGTTCTTTTTAGAAAAAAAAAAAAGAGGGGGAGGCATTTCACCATATTGGAACCGGTGAAACCCAAGATACTCAGCAGCACCTGGGCTGAAAGTAGTCAGCAACTCATAGCTGGCTTGTTTATATCATGAGCAGTGAAATGGAACTGAGCTACATCCCATTTACCCTCCCCTGGGTGAGCCCAGAAATGGACTAACCAGTTCAGATTGGCCAGGCAAATAGTGCTTGAAGACGGATGGCAACCACATACTCAAAAATGCTGTGCCAAAAATATATGTGTTTGGCTAAAAGATGCAATTTCCACAGCTTGCAAAACAATGTATCTACAACACTTAATGTGAGGACAATGATGATTAATTAATTATCCAGTGAATGCAAATAAAGGAACCAGTCAACCATACAACTTCCTGTCCTCCATAATTTCTCTATACCTTCTCAACTGAGAATATAATATAGGCACCAAGCCCACCAGTTCAGAAGCATGAAATTTTGGATATAGGGATAAATCTTGAACTTTTCAGTGCTGTTAGATGGCACATAGGGCTTGAAGAGTCTCCCTACAGTTTTAAAAAAAATGTATACAGATAACTGAGCAGATAATTAACTTTAAACAGAGCACACATTTTTGTTTTAAAAACAGGAACTTACCATCCAAAACAGTTTTCAGGTTTAAATATTTGTCCTAGGCGTATGGAAAGTCAGTAATTTGAAGAAACTCTAAAGAAATTTCTAAAGAAGTTTTACAAACATACTGATTTCATGACAGAATATTTTTTTTATTTTACTTTTGTCATGAGGTATTCATTTTCACAATTTTGCTTCTTTTCTTTTCTGTATGTTTTTATTTCCAGCAAAGATCCAGCTATCTTAGTTAATTATGCCATGTTCCTCTACAAAACTGGAGATCGACGCAAGGCTAGTAACTATCTTCTCCAGTTTGATTCATTGTCTGCCTCACTTAAAATTTCTGGAAAGGAAATCGACCAGGAAGTATGGCTCCTTTAAATTTTCCTAAAATGTGTAAATATATTATATATATATATATATATATATATATATATATATATAATACTTTATTTGTTTATTATTCTCATTTTCATAAATTAGCAAAACCATCTTAAACCACATTAGTTTCTAAGAACCTGTTTTTTCCTGTAGCTACAAATGGCTGTGATGTATGGGATATTGATAGATCTGCTAAAAAATACATCATGGCTTTTGAATACAAATTTACAGATGAATATTGAGAAAGACAAAGAAAAAAAAACACATTGATTTTAGAAAAACTTACAATTCCAAAAAACATAAAAACAAGGAAGATAAAATGTTTTGGTCTTGAAAAACAAAATAATGGCCTAGAGAAGATAGTTATAATGAGAGCATAATGCCAAGCGAACAAGTGAGAATTAGAAAAAAGTGGTCAAAAGATGTCATGTTTGAGCTGGGATTAACCACTCTAGATGTTGGACATTTTACACAGGAGAGAGAAAACTTCATTAAAGCCAAGTTTTAACATGGACAAGATAGATGATGATGATGATCTTAAACCATCTGTATCTACTTACTTTGTAAACTTGTGTGTTCTGTCAGAGTTATGGTTAGTGGCTCACTGGCATCATAATAATATCCCAGCAACTCCAGTGGTCTGAAGTTTCTCTGGTGGTTGCATTTTGCTGCAACTAAAAAAGCTTCTCCCCATATTAAAAAAGCGGAGAAGCAAGAAGAGCAAGAGGCAGACCCAGAGTAAAATGAACAGACAACATCAAAGAAATGCTAAAACAACATCAATTCAGTGGTTAAAGCCACCAAAACGTTTCAAATACTTGGGCACAATAATAACATCAGATGGGAGATGCACCACAGAAATAAAAAGCAGAATAGCTGAGGCCAAAATGGCATTTTAGAAAATGAAAAATATCTAATGCAACAAATCTATGTCAATAAAAATTAGAAAGAGAGTTCATCGGTGCTATATAGAACCAATTCTGACCTATGGAAGCGAATCATGGACAGTAGACAAACAAATGAAAAGACGATTAGAGGCCACAGAGATGGGATTTCTCAGAAGAATGTTGAAAGTTCCCTGGACAGCTAAAAAGAGGCCAACACAAAAAGGGAGCTCTTAAAAAACATCAGAAAGAAGCAATCAACATTTTTCGGGCACATCATGAGAAGAGGAAAGTTGGAATACTTGGTTACAACTGGCAAAATAAAAGGAAAGAGAAATCGCGGATGACAAAGAGAGAAAATACTGGATAGCTTGGTGTCATGGCATGGAAAACAGTCAACAACAGAACTGATACGATGCACTGTAGATAGAAGATTGTGGAGGGACATGATCACTTACGCCAACCGGTATGGCACATGATGAAAGCCACCAAAAGGCTGAGAATCAGAACTTTGTATCTCACTGACACATGAATGGATACATGAGGAAAGAAAGAAAGAGAGAGGGAGGAAGGAAGTGAGGGAGGGAGGAAGGAGTGAAAAAGGTAACAAGTGAAAACTGGTATTTCTAGTGTTCCCTAGATTTGTCCTGTGTAAAATTTGGCACAGGAAGTGATATAAAGATGAGAAATAATAAAATTAGTAAAACATGTCACATCACACAGTAAACTGACATGCATCTGCTTGTCCAGGGCTGCACTGGAGATCCATCTTCATCATAAAACTGTCTGCTGAGGTTAACATGCTAGACCTAAAGGTGCACATGTTTCATCCTTGCTGTAATGTGCCAAATGTGTTCAGAGTGATTGAAGAAGTATTTCTAGATGTACTCAAATGTTGCAGTTGGTTATTACTTTTTTAAGATTGAACTTTTTTAATTCATTAAAAAAAATTAACTAAACAAATCAGAGACAGAGATGCCCAACAGCAACAGAGCTGAAAGTTATCAGCATCTCAGCTGATGGCCTGCATCAAGATTGGTGAACAAGAACTATCCAGACCCTACTGTCCACCTCTTTGTGGTGCCCCTAGAAACAGACTATAACCAATCTAGTCTGATCAAATGAGTAGGGAGTGAGAGAGAAGACAACACCAATGCCCTCCGAGATGTGGGAAGGGCACAGGACTTCGACAACCATGAGTCCACGTCACTCCTTTGGATGAAAGAGAGGGGAGTTAAGATGGGTACAGACAGAAACGAGAAACTTAGTGGGCGTGTAAGAAGACTAATCAACCAACACAGAACTGGAGTCATCAGTAGCTGGACACTACGAGACTTGCTGAGTAGGGGATCTGAGCAGCTATGGACATGTTCGGAGTGCAATGATGATGACCCGTAAATAACTCAATAACCACAATGCAACATATGTATGCCCACTTAACATCCTATTAAAGCTGGATGACAGAGTCATTGGATGAATGCAAGCAAGTAACTAAACAAATCAAATTATAAATGTTTAATGAAAGTTAAAATGTTGTAGAGCCAGTAATTCATTTCAATTTTTGTATTTTTATTTAAAATTTCCAAAAGAAAACCCATATTTGTGGCCCAAAACCCTCACTTCCATCCTATTCAGTAGACAGCAGTTACAAATGTGTTCAATATTCAAATAATTGCAGCTTGTAGATCTTGCAGCTCAACTGGGCCCATTGATTCAGGTTGGCAGCATGGATATCAAGTCACAGCCCACAGCAGCAGACAGCAAAAGTAATGATATTTACAGCACTGTGAACAAGGCCAGGTTGTACACAGAAACAGGTTAGGCCTTCAGAATATCTTTACAATAATATGGAAGCTGTTATCTGTGCATTACTAGAGAATGGAAGCTGTTATTTGTGCATTACTAGAGAATGGAAGCTGTTATCTGTGCATTACTAGAGAATGGAAGCTGTTATCTGTGAATTACTAGAGAATGGAGGCTGTTATCTGTGAATTACTAGAGAATGGAGGCTGTTATCTGTGCATTACTAGAGAATAGAAGCTGTTATCTGTGCATTACTAGAAAATGGAAGCTGTTATCTATGCATTACTAGAGAATGGAAGCTGTTATCTGTGCATTACTAGAGAATGGAAGCTGTTATCTGTGAATTACTAGAGAATGGAAGCTGTTATCTGTGCATTACTAGAAAATGGAAGCTGTTATCTGTGCATTACTAGAGAATGGAAGCTGTTATCTGTGAATTACTAGAGAATGGAAGCTGTTATCTGTGCATTACTAAAGAATGAAGGCTGTTATCTGTGCATTACTAGAGAATGGAAGCGGTTATCTGTGCATTACTAGAGAATGGAAGCTGTTTTCTGTTTGTGGGGAAGATCAGATACCCCTCCACAGTTTGTTTACATCTAAAATATGTGTCATCATTTTATTGGCTATGATGGCAGCAAAAATGTTTACTTCCCTCATAATGAGACCCCGGTAACACACAGGAAATATGTACCTATCTCAACCTACAATATCATCTACAAGGAAGTAGGTGGACATAAGTTGGTCATGTGATGAGAAGAAGCAACAAAAGAATCACAAAGCAAGTCTTCAAGTTGGAAATAAAGGGAAAAAAATAAAAAGAGGCCATCCTTTAAAAAGACTCAGAAAAACAATGAGGCAAGAGGCTACAACAGTGGGCATCAATTCCCTTACTGAGGTTGAAAGGCTCATCCAAAATAACAATGTATGGCAAAATGCAATGTGGACTCTATGCAAAGTATGATGTTCAATAACAAAGTATGATGTTCTATAATAAAGTATGATGTTCAATAACAAAGTAAGATGTTCAATAACAAAATATGATGTTCTATAATAAAGTATGATGTTCAATAACAAAGTACGATGTTCTATAATAAAGTATGATGTTCAATAACAAAATACGATGTTCAATAATAAAGTATGATGTTCAATAATAAAGTATGATGTTCAATAACAAAATACGATGTTCAATACCAGAATATTATGTTCAGTAACAAAATACGATGCTCAATAACAAAAGTATGATGTTCAATAACAAAGTATGATGTTCAATACCAAAATATGATGTTCAATACAAAATATGATGTTCAATACCAAAATATGATGTTCAATACCAAAATATGATGTTCAATAACAAAGACTATTGGGCATGGAGCCTAGAATGTCTGCCCTATGTGCCATCTTCAATTTGAAAGAGCAAGGATTTATAGATGGGTGGGTGGATGGGATGGGATAGGAGTGTGGGTTGGTAGGTACTTGGGTGGAATGAATGAAAGCCTTACAGAATAATATATAGTAAGCATGAAAACACCTTATCATTGACAACCAATGCTTACAAATCAGTAAGTATTACATTATTTTAAAATAATGTCAAAGTGTGCAGAATAGTTGTTATTTAAGTGTTACTATCTTTCATACTTTAGACACAAAATCCAGCGCCTCAACTAAAGTAGACTACCACACAGCACACTCAAATCCATTAAGATCTCTGCAAGCTGATGAGGAGCCTGATATCATGAATGATTCATCTGTGACTCCTGGTCTCATGGCAAAGTCAGAATTCATTGATGGTGCACTAGCGCCACCTCCTGGGGATATGGGCAGTTTATTGACTCTTACTTATAATGAACCTAAGTTAGCTCCCTTGTCACCAATAGGTATGTAAAAAAATATTACCCTTAATGTACATAAATTTATATTTATTATTCTTATTTATGTAAACTATTTTACTAATAAAATATTTTAGTGCCCTAGTTTAGGCCTTTCATTATGTCATATGGTATTTTGTTTTTCTTTTCATTTTTCAAACTAATATGACCAAAAAATTCTTTTTTTTTCCATATCAAACCGATGCTATGTCATATAGCTTATTGACACTTTAAAGGAAGTGGACCCACCTGGGTCATGACTTCCAGGTATCTTACTACTGTTACTTTCTGAATCTGAAATTTAACAAAACATTAGAATTGATAAAATATCAGACTATACTATACCGTCATACTTTTGAAAGGTAAACCTGTTCACCAGCTCATATAAAGTCTTATAAATTGGAAAAAAAACATATATGCCCATTCTTTTGTCCACCAGATGCCAGTAGCATGCCTGGTTGATCTTTGGCTTTTTGTCTTCTTCTTGGCAAAGCACAATCGGCTTAGCCTCTGACTCTAGTTTTTAGATTATACTAGACCACAGGGTCAAGGCAGATAAATGCATATAAATGTGAAGCTGCAGTAAGCTAATTGTAAGGAGCAATAAAAAAAAATATATAGAAAAAATATTTCAAATGGTATCACTTTAAGCTTTAACCATACTGTTTTTTTTTAAATATATATATTTTTTTATTGCTCTTTACAATTAGCTTACTGCAGCTTCACATTTATATGCATTTATCTGCTTTGACCCTGTGGTCTAGTATAATCTAAAAACTAGAGTCAGAGGCTGAACCAATTGTACTTTGTCAAGAAGAAGACAAAAAGCCAAAGATCAACCAGGCATGCTACTGGCATCTGGTGGAGAAAGAATGTAAAGAATGTTTTTTTCATTTCTGCATACTAGACCACAGTTGCCATTAACAAATTTGAGCTAAAACTACACTTTTATCTGTTATGTGTAGTCATGTATTGTGGTTTGTAGCCTTGATATTTATTGTTCTGTTTGAAATGTAGATTTGTTATGATTTAGTTGTTTAGCACTGTATAAACACAGCTACTTTTGCACTTCTGCATAGTAAAAAAAAAAGTAAAGTACCCCCCGTCACGCCAAGTGGCGTATAGGGAAATATGGTGTTAGTGACCCTATATTTTACAGACCTTCAGCACATGATTTTTGGGGTAATGTGGTCGGTATTACGCCCGTGCTGCTTTTACTTTCCCAGAAAAAATCCGGTACCCATTTAAGGCTGGGTGAACCCGGAGCCGTCGGTTGGGATCGAACCCTACCCCTTGTCCGTAGTAGTCCAGTTCACTAACCACTGAGCTATCGCGGCTCCTACTAATTTTTAGGGAATTAGTAAAACCCAGGTGTCCTCGCCAGGATTACGAACCCCGGCTGTTGCCGTGGTAAGCCAACAGCCTATCGATTGCGCTAACCGGACACCCGCACTTCTGCATACATATTTAAAATAAGAAAAGGTGCAGAGAGCCACACAAATGTTCTGTGTTCTTTTTATAACTTATCCTGTAAAGCTTGCAAGTCCATTTTTTTTTTAATCTTTAAAATTAAGGAAACCCTTACTGTGTGAAAGTTATGATATATGGCCAGTCTATATTATTATCTGAATGAAGGGGTAATAGTGTGTTCATGCTGGTTTCATAACTCTAAAGTTTGTGTTTTCATATCCTGAGAGACTTGCTCCAGCCATCATAAATAAGGTACTAAAATAGGTTCATAGCTCATACAGTGCAATCAATTCTCTTTGTGTGATTTCACCTCCGCAAAAAAGGCCACCAATAGAGGTTACAGTTGTTGCCTGTCCTAAGTCAGTTTCACAAAGTCATCCCAAGTGAAGCTAATTTATTTATCTATTATTCTTTGCCATTACTCTCTTCGTCTTCCTGTAACTCTTTTACCATCTGTGATATGGTGAAGTACTATCTTTAGCATAACACATTCATTATTAGAATCTATTCAAAGTCTTTTTATTCTGGATTTCCAGCTTAAACTGTTAGGAAAGGTAATAACAGCTAAGAAAAGAACTAGCACCTCCCTTACTGCCTAGCCTCCTAATGCTGTAGCTATATAATATGCCATGGGCTATGTTTATAAAATGTATCCTGTCACACTACAGTTTTTTTTTTTTCAATTATCTGAAACTAAATTTTATTTTATTCCTATTTCTTCCTCTTCTACCTTTTCAGCTCCCTCTGGAGCATAGGTCTTCAACAAACACTTCCAAGCCATTCTGTTTCTTACCATTCTTTTAAGTTAACTCCATGTCTTCCCCATCATCTTCATCTCTGCTTCCATCTGTCTTCTCCAAGAGTATTTTTGTCTCCCTCTTTGTCTTTTTCCTTGGGGATTCCAGAAAAGGTTATGTTGTGTAATACTATCATTTGGCTTCTGCAGTGTGTGTCTTATCCAGTTCCATTGTCTTCACTGTAGTACATGTTTTTGAAGATTTTGCTGCTTATTTTGTTTACAGTACAGGATAGCCAGTCCCATGCCCAACCCTCCTTAGTTGTTTATTCCTATTTATATCAGTTTATAGTGTATCTTCCATATTAGATTAACGTTTATTGTGGTTTTATATTAAGCTAAAATTAATTTGGTAGTCTAGAGGTAAGATGTCTTGACTTCTAGACAAGAAGGTCCAGAGTTTGAAACCTGCTACAGATGGTGAGAACTCTTCTCATTGAATCCATAGTTTCTTTATGGCTTTATTCTTCCCTGGTCTCAGAATAGTCAGATTCTATTTCTAGCTCCTTCAGATAACTGCCAAAAAATTAGGACATCTCATGTGAACTCTGCACATTCAAAAACCCTTCAGAGTTAAACAATTAAAAATCTACCCATGTCAAGACAGACATGTTGAGCAAAAGGTACAGAAGTGGTGGCTTGCCATAACTTATACAACACATCAATCTTCATGTACTGAATGAATGTTGAAGAAGAAGAATCAGGACCCTCCTGAACAGTAGAAAAGTGCCTTAACCATTTTGCTATCACAGACGTCAAATACTGTACTCTAAGATACAACTTGTCTTAACTGTAATTGTTCTAGCTTTATTGTCAGCATTTATTTAATGTCCTATTTTCAACCACTTACATATCATTTCCTCAGATAGTGGTAGTCTCAGTCATCAGTCAGTGTACCCCAGCAAGTCACTGCCAGGACTTAGGAGCAATAAACTGCCAAGCCTTGACCAGGCACCATCTCCACCCACACATCTACCAGAAGATGATGATATTGCAGAAGAGGTTGAAGGTCAGATGAAAAAATCAGCAAAACAGGAGCAAAACAGCCAACATTTGCTCTTTAAAATATTCACCACTCTCTTGAAACACTAAAGAGCACATTTCTCTGTTATATTTTTTGTTGTTTCCTTCCATGCAAATTTTATATGTTTTTACTGTGACTTTATTTCTCAGGAATTTTTTATATTTTTTCTCTTTGCTTGACTAATTGTGACATTAGGTTTTAGCTTTCTGTTTTGTGTGTGTTGTTCCTTGGAGTGAATTGTTATGAGATGTTGTCATCAAGGACATACAAATTTATGTCCTTCATCAGATGTAATAATCTATTTTAAATATAAAGTCACATTTTATACTACTTTCGAATTATGTTCTCATAGCATGGAATATAGCATCCTTATGAGTGATGAGATGTGCTGGTGGAAATTAATACATTAGAGAAAGTGAAGTCATTTTTATTAATTAATTAGATACTGAATAAAAGTTTTGATCACACATTTGTGTTAGTGATTATTAAAATATATATTTGTTATTGAATATTCAACACAAATGTATTATTACCTATACACATGGGAGAACTGGAAAACAATGAAAGAGAAAGAGAATAAACTAGGTGCATTTGAAAACAGCTATCTAAGGAAAATACTTTCTATAAAATAGAATTAATTCAAACTAGTGCTGAAATGAATCCAACAATCTCATATGTAATCAAGAAAAGATTGTGGGCATATGTTGGTGATGTGATGAGAAGAAATAACAAGAGAATATCAAATTAATCCCTCAAATGGGTAACATCAGGTAAAGGATCAGCCTTGAAAGACCCTTATAAGAACACCAATAAGAGTGGCAAGAACAGCAAGAATTCTATTATTGAGATTGATGGTGAGGTACACTTCAATCCTTGAATGATGTCTAACAGCACTGGAAGAATGATGATGGTGATGATGATGATGACAATTCAGATCCGTTCACTTTCGATGCTGCTACACCTTATGTCTTTTGGCATATGCTGTAGCTGCTATGATGGGGACTGCAGCTACCTTTCTTTCTTTGGATCCTTCAATCAGCTGAGATGTTAAATTGGATGATTCCACTGGCACAGATGGTTAAGCAATTATGACTTTTAATTATGTTGCAGTGATACCAGGGTATTCAACTAACTACAACTACAACCAGTACTCAAAAATGCAGTGCTGAATTCAGACATGTTGGGCCAAAAGGCACATGTAAACCACAATACAACTATGTCCATTTAATGTCAGATAGATGACAAAGAGGAGTATTAATTCCTTTAGTAGCCATCATGTGAACACCAGAAAGAAAGAAAGAGAATTTTGACGCTTGTCTTCCCTTTGTTGGAGGTTTCCATTAGTTCTGCACTCCGCTAATTTTCCTAAACTGTACTTTGGATGCAGTGAAACCATATTCAAGGACTAGTCTCCCTATGTACAATCATTTCAAAATGTTGCTATCTGCTCCCAAGCCAATTCCTGATTGTTTCTTCATTATTTTCTTCCAGTTTCTGGCTCTTTAATTTACTTTATCTTCTCTGTTTTGTCCATGTTGTTCTGCGATCCATGGCATGTATGGTATGGTCTATAGGGAGTAAATGATCTTTGACTTTTAATTTTGCTGAGTAAAGGTAAAGTATGAGACTTTAATCGGCATCTTAGCACGCAAGTTTTCACCCATATGTGATTGGCCACCTATCCAGAAGTGTTCTGAGATTTCTGGATAGCGTTACTTTCTTACTTTCAAGCATCGAAACTCACGATGCGAGGTGACATTCCTCACCTTCCCAGAGTACTATCCTGGCACCCATTTCTGCCAGTGAGTGAGTATTATTTGATAATACTATACACTTCATTCCCGTGTGTTACCGGGGCCTCGTTATGAGGGAAGTAAAGAATAGTGACACTGTGACCTTTCAGGCATGTCGTAAGAGGCGACTAAGGAGGTTGATCAATGGCTTGACAAGCTGTCATTGTAAAAAGTATTGTTATGGAAACAGCGCCATATATTTTAGAGCAGTGATCTCTGCAATATGTGCCATTTTGGCACGCAAGGTTTCTGTTTTTGAGTTTGTGGTTCTGCCCTATGTGCCGTCTTCGGCTCGAAAGGACAATAGATAGATACACTTCTGTATAGATCGAAACTTGGATTAACTATTCATGGCAGAAGAGAAGGTTGAATAGCTTTCATGTATTTGCCTTTGCAAGATAATGAACATCAAGTGGCAGGACAAGTAACCAACTCTATCTTGCAATGAGCTAAAATCCCATTCATCATGGCAAAACTTAGGAGTTGGAGACTAAGGTGGCTGGGTCACATGAGAAGAATGGACAATAACTGTATTCCTAAACAACTATTGGATGGAGATCTTAGGGACGGAAAGAGACCAAAGGGCAGATCAGTATTAAGATAATAAGGATATTGGCAAGGTTCTCTTTGAGAAAACTCTATAAGCAGACTAGATTGGGAAAATCTAGTGTCAGATAATAATAGCACATAATAACGAAAAAAAAAATGGCACAGCAACATTCAAGGAAGTGATGATGTCAAAATCAGAAGACAAAAGATGCAAGAGAAAGTATATTATGCCAGACACAGTAAATGCATCTTTTTCATTCTACGGTTGGATCTGTCCATCAAATTTCAGCAAATTCAATGTGAGAGAAGCTGCTCAGTAAAACACCATCCATCATCTTCAGATTCCTTTGCAGAACATTGCATTCACCACAGCTCGTTTGAAAGAGTCTCTGCCTCTAGCCAGATCTCTCACTTCTTCTATTGTCATGTTCCATGTCTCCTTGATGTCTTGAAATCACCTTCTTCTTGGTCTGCTGCTAATGCGTTGCCCTGGAACCATGCCTTCCATTATTATTCTTCCAGCCCACTGTGTCTTTTCACGTGGCCATAGTAATTTGATTTCCACTGTAGAATGGTGTTTATAAGCCAGCAGTTTTTAATGTTTAAATCTTTTATATGTCTTCATTGTTCTTTTTTTCATTATCTAAGGTATCTTAAGGATTTTTCTGTAGCATTTTGTTTCAAATGAATCAATTTTCTTCCTTACTGTTTGCGAGAAAGTCCATGATTCACAACCATATGTTGCTATAAGGAAGATACATGTCTTCAGTAATTTTAATTTTACTGCATTGCTGGTGTTGTGCCACATGTTCTTCATGACATTTAATTTTTGTGTTGCTATTGCTAATCTTCTTTTGACCTCTTTCTTGCAGTCTCCATTGTAGTTACTACAGATCTTAGACATTCATAGTTTGTTACAATTTCAAGTTCTTCACTGTTGATAATGATTTTGTGTTGACTTTTTGTTTTGTCAATGGAAATTATCTTAGTTTTCTGTATGTTTAGATGGAGGTTTAGTGTGTATCTGTGTTAGTCATGTGTCATATCTTTGTGTGTGCATGTCTGGGTTAGGGATATCTCATATCTTTGTTTGTATGTTTATGTTAGTCATATCTCATATCTTTGTGCGTACATGTCTGTGTCTGTCACATCTCATATTCTTGTGTGTGCATGGCTACGTAAGTCACATCTCATATCTTTGTGTGTGCATGCCTATGTTAGTCATATCTTATATCTTTGTGTGTATGTCTATGTTAGGTATGCGTCATATCTTTGTGTGTGCATGTCTAAGTCAGTCATATCTCATAGCTTTATATGCATGTCTATGTTAGTCATGTGTCATATATCTTGATGTGTGTCA
This sequence comes from Megaustenia siamemsis, assembly GCA_032433765.1. Lineage (NCBI taxonomy): Eukaryota > Metazoa > Mollusca > Gastropoda > Stylommatophora > Ariophantidae > Megaustenia > Megaustenia siamemsis. Next base: position 60,798,017 of record JAVIAB010000106.1, on the reverse strand, counting down.
GTGTTAGTCATGGCTCGTATCGCTGTGCACTTGTCTGTGTTATTCACATCTCATATCTCTGTGTGTGCATGTCTGTGTTAGTCACCTCTAGTGACTCGGGCAGATGGTGCTCGTAAACCTGGGAGGGTAGACCATCTAAGGGCAGAATCCCCTACAGAAAAGACAATCTGCTGCCTTGCAGGAAGATTGGGGACAATCAAAGGCTAAGGAAAGCAAACCTGAAAAAATGCTGGCTGAAATCGGATGCACTGGGCCACTGGCGCAGAACACAGTGCAACGTATTAACGGGTGTTCAGTCAGAGTGGATCTGGCGGACTCTAAATGTGACGTTCTGTCTGTGGGGGCGATCAACACAGTTAACCTGACAGTTGACTTCATGTGGGAGTCTGGAATCCTACTCTGACTGAGTCCTGATCGCAGAGAGAGAGAGAGAGAGATGGACGTTTTGCTCTTCACTGTGTTTTTTTTTAATACACTCAATTTCTTCTTTTAATCTGCACTGTTTGAGAAGAGGACTCTGTCATCAGCATTTCTGAGTTCTGCAATTCTATCTATCTATCAATTGACCTTTCGAGCCGTAGCCGACCCATAGGGCATAGACCCAAATACTTTTTTTCTTATCTAAATTTATATTCTGGCAGTTTTCAATCCTTCTAAAGATATTTTATCAAATCTCACCATTTGTCTCTGTTCTGTGCAACCAACTCTATCTCATTGAGGGAGCTGATTCCTGCCCCTCTTGCCTCTCTGATCAATGTTCTTCTCAGTATCTCTCTCTTTTTGCCTCTTTTCCTCCTACCTGTTTCCACATGAGGGCTTGCTTTGTTATTTGGTTATTGTCTCTCCTCATCACATGTCCAACATATGACCATCGTCTTTTCTTGATTACTGAAGATATTAGTAGTTGATTGGCAATATCTCTAATTTCCTCGTTTATTTTGAATTCGTCCACACTATACTAAGTATTTTCCGTAGACATTTACTTTCGAATGTGTTCAACTTTGTTTCTATGTCTCTTGTTGTTTTCCAGCTCTCACATGCATATGTAAGGGTTGATAGTACGTTTGATTAGAATAGTCTAAGTTTTGTGTTTGTGCTGTTGAGTTTTGATTTTGATAGACGAGCGAACATCGTCTAGTATAGGCTCTTGTTCTTTTTCTTCACTCTATATTAACATATTTGAGTGTTTTGATGTATCTCCATACATTGCTATGCAGTAATCACTCTTTTTGCAATATATCCTTATATTCAGTTAGTATGTTGACATTGTGGAAGCCACGATAGCTCAGTGGTTAGTGAACTGGACTACAAAGGACAAGAGGTCGGGTTCGTCCTGATCGACGGCTTCTGGGTTCACCCAGTCTTAAATGGATACTGGATTTTTTTCTGGGAAAGTTAAGCGGCATGGGCATAATACCGACCACATTACCCCAAAAACCATGTGCCAGAGGTCTAAAAATGATGATCACTAACATCATATTCCCTATACGTAGCGTGACGGGGCTCTTTATTTTTTTTATGTTGCCACTGTGGTCATTAATTACTTGGACTGTTGGTCTAAAATTGACTTATCATTCTAATTTCTCTGAACATTTCTTAATCTCTCCTTTGCTTACAGAGCTCTTCAATTCTGCCACTGGCATTGATATTATAATTCTTTTTTCCCCTTCTGATCTCTGTTCCAACTGCTTTAGTGCTTGTTCTGTATTCATCGCTGTTTTGCTTTGCTCCTATTTGCTTCATGTTTCTTCATTCTTCTACAATAGTCAATGTTTTTTTTCTAAGCTGTAGTTTTGCTTTTTGTTCACTTTTCTGGGGATAATGTTTTGTGCTGATGAGATGAGAATATCTATTGTTTGTGTGGCTAGCTCATCTGGTTACATCTCCTCTTTTACTGCCATCAATAAATCAAATTTGTTTTTAACTTCTATGCCATATTTTGATGGTAAAGCATATGTATTAAGCGTATTGGTCTTGCCCCTCTCATCACTTTTTTAAGTTTTTTTTAACTCTGCTGTTAGTAGTTCATGAACTGAGTTGCAGTCTGCGCCAGGTCATGTTTTGGATGATGTCATTCCAGATCTCCATCTTTGTTGACCAGAATGAAGGCTATTTGATTTCTTGTGCTGCTATCTGGAGACGTCCAAGTCTATTTGATTTCTTGTGTTGTCATCTGGAGACGTCCAAGTCTATTTGATTTCTTGTGTTGTCATCTGGAGACGTCCAAGTCTATTTGATTTCTTGTGTTGTCATCTGGAGAGGTCCAAGTCTATTTGATTTCTTGTGTTGTCATCTGGAGACATCCAAGTCTATTTGATTTCTTGTGTTGCCATCTGGAGACATCCAAGTCTATTTGATTTCTTGTGTTGTCATCTGGAGACATCCAAGTCTATTTGATTTCTTGTGTTGCCATCTGGAGACATCCAAGTCTATTTGATTTCTTGTGTTGCCATCTGGAGACATCCAAGTCTATTTGATTTCTTGTGTTGTCATCTGGAGAGGTCCAGTCTATTTGATTTCTTGTGTTGTCATCTGGAGACGTCCAAGTCTATTTGATTTCTTGTGTTGTCATCTGGAGAGGTCCAAGTCTATTTGATTTCTTGTGTTGTCATCTGGAGACATCCAAGTCTATTTGATTTCTTGTGTTGCCATCTGGAGACATCCAAGTCTATTTGATTTCTTGTGTTGTCATCTGGAGACATCCAAGTCTATTTGATTTCTTGTGTTGCCATCTGGAGACATCCAAGTCTATTTGATTTCTTGTGTTGCCATCTGGAGACATCCAAGTCTATTTGATTTCTTGTGTTGCCATCTGGAGAGGTCCATGTCTATAATCTTCTTGGATGTTGTTTAAAGAAAGTATTGGCAATAGCAAGGTTATTCTCATGGCAACATTCTATAAGTTTTTCTCCTCTGCCATTTTTATGTCCTATACTAAATGGCCCCCGAACTTTGTCTTCTGTTCTTTTCAAGCCAACTCTAACGTTGGAGTCTGCCATGATGATAAAAGTGCCTATTTGATCTACTTTTATATGGTATCCTGCATTGGGTTGTAAAATTCTTCAATTTGTTCATCATATGCTGTTGTGGGTGCATATATTGTAAGACTGTGCTATTTTGCTTGTTCACCATCCATCATATTACCCATGTGTGTTACCGAACTACTGACAATTGATGACAGCTCGCTACCAACCATCTGTCTGAAAGTTAAAGGTTATAATGTAGTCTTCTTCTTCTTCTTCTTCTTCTTCTTCTTTTTCAAGTGTACCGTCACGCCAAGTGACGTATAGGGAATATGTTTTACAGACCTTCAGCACATGATTTTTGGGGTAATGTGGTCGGTATTACGCCCGTGCCGCTTTACTTTCCAAGAAAAAATCTGGTACCCATTTAAGGCTGGATGAACCTAAAAGCTGTCTCTTGCCCTTTGTAGTTTAGCCCACTAACCACTGACCTATTGTGGCTCCCTCTATAATATAGTACTGAGGATTATTTTCATGAAATCAATAGAACATGAATGATTAGTTTATGAAATCAAAGTATAGTACTGACGATTATTTAATTAGATCAGAGAATTAGTTTAGTAAATCAATTTAGTTTTGCCGATTATTTAATTAAATCGAATGAGCACTGGGGATTAATTTATGCAATTAATGAGGTACTGAGGGTTCTATCAGAAAGACACAAATTTGTGATATTGTGGATTATTCAATGAAATCATCAGAGCAGTGAGAATTCGCTTTGGATCAATGGTGATGATAACTGTTGTTGGTTAATGAAATCAATAACATACTGAAACAGACAAAGAGAATGTAGAGATAATACATGGAATGAACATAAAATGTTTGAAAAAATTAACACTCTAGTTCACTGACTGTTTCAGTTCTTATATTGATTAGACACTGTATAATCTGGTACCTCGCCAAGCCAAACGGCTAATGAATAGACTCTATCCAAAACATACGCCCAACATAACAGATATAAATGTGTATCTATTTCTCTAGTACACCCTGTATATAAATATATAAACGCGTATATTGACTCATGTTTCACATGGACGTCACTACCACAAATAGGCGTTTTTGAAATAATCTCCCTTCACGCCTTATATCAGGATTACAATCAAATCGTGCGATATTTTCAACAGTAAAAGCACTCTGGTTTATTTTCACTAACAGCTCTTGCATCTGCGAAAGCATATTGTCGAGTAGTTTGATAGGTCTGGCTTTACATTTAGCAAACATGCATTTTCAATACCATGTAAGGGGGGTAGTGTCCCCTGCGATATTGATTTGTTTACTGAGTAGTGGGATAATAGGTATTCAAAGATAAAATGTATCTCTCTCTCTCTCTCTCTCTCTCTCTCTCTTCTCTCTCTCTCTCTTTCTCTCTCTCTCTCTCTCTCTCATCGCTATCATCTTCCACCCACAATTATATCATCACTCTATCTTATCCTATCCCCTCGCTTGCTCGATATTTGTCTTTTTATATGCCTGACTGTCCGCCTATTCGTCCATCGAGCTATCCAATATTATATGTTTCTATCCGTCTGTCTATCTATCTGACTGATTGTCTGTCTGTCTATCTTTTATTTGTGATGTTTGTCGTATCTTTAAGCTCATTTATCGTATCAATTTGATCTCATTAGTGTTATGTGTGCGTTTTCTTGTAAATTGTTATGACACTATTTATAAACGTGTTTGTTCCCATTGCTCGTTCAAATTGAAAGTCTGTTTCTCTCTGTATCATCCTCCCTCTATCGTTTGTACTTCTCATAACCAACAGGGCACGATCTACTATGAGTATATTCCGTTCTAGTTATCACAGTGGACCCTTGTGTGTTTGCCTGTTGTGTAAATATATCGTCAGCGATCACTGCATAGGGACCGTCATACTAATCAGAATAACTATAGATTTATCATCCCAGCTGATGACAGTGTGAATATTGGTGCTAGTTATTCATCCTGACGTATGAAGACTTATGAAGCACACCTGCATGTTGTCATCTTAAAGTAGGGTGACCATTTTTTGCCCATGGTTTCCGGGGACATTTGTCATATTTTTTACATTTCCGATGATTTTTTTGCTTATTTCTGAGACTGTCCCACAAAATCGGAGACGAACGATTTATATGTGTGTGTGTGTGTATACATATATATATTTATAATATGTGTGGGTGGGTGTGTGACTGTGTGCGCAAGAAATTTTGTATATGCAAAAAAAAAAAAGATAAGTTTAAATTTCACAATAACTGTTCATTTGCTGTTTGATTTTATTTTTGTTAATATTCACGGTACTTATGCGATACACGCACTTAATGACATTACAATAGCTAGTTATGTTTCTCAATTTAAAAAAAATATTTAAAATAAAAAAAATTTAAACAACATATAGATATCAATTGCAGTATTAAAGTAATGTTTACAGTACCTTATTTCTACTGAAGAGGTTGTTGCCTCGGCGTGGTACTTGTTTTTTGAGTGTATCTTTCTCAAGATCTCATGATTTGAAGCAAGTTTTTCACTGAAGCTTTCACACGATAAATTAATGTTAGTTTTTACTGTTGGCGACTTTGGCGAGATACTTTGGCGGGAGATGTCCGGAAAGGCAGGGGTGGGGGTTGGGGGGGGGGGGAGAGTGTCTGCTTTTTAAAAAAATTAAACCCATCCCAATAGAAGTGAGTGGTGGGAATAGAAGTGACGTACTACCGCGCTTCAAGAGTTCAAAGAGCTATCTCCGACACAACGCGTCCAAGTCTTCTCTTTTATCTTCCTGCTAATGCCGCTCAGTCTGGGATAAAGAAGCACAAGTCAGTAACGTCCTGAGTCCTAGTGATTACTTTAAAAGAGGGCCGATTCCGTGTATGAACATTTATTTATTCACTGAAATCGGGGACAAATTTCTTTCGGGGACAACTTCTACATTCCGGGGACTGTCCCCGGAAATCGGGGACGAATGGTCACCCTATCTTAAAGTGGCATTTTAGTTATAATCCTATAAATTATTCAGCATTTATGATTGAAGATGTCCCGAGTACCACATTACCCCAAAAATCATGTGCTGAAGGTCTGTAAAATGTATGGTCACTAACACCATATTCACTATGCGCCACTTGGCGTGACGGGGACTCTTTACTTTTTTCTTTACTTACTATGTACCGAGTTACTACATTTCGATCCTTTTAAGATATATTTTTGGGAGCCTGTCAACACCAGGGCTGAAATCGGTCCGCAACTCATAGCTGACTGTGGAGGCGAAGGCACGCCTCACAGCTGCAGAGCTGGAAGTTGTCAGCGACTCACAACTGATGGCTTGCGCCAGAATCGGTGAACCAGAATTATCCAGACCCTGCTCTACCTCTCCATGGTGCCTCTAGTAACAGACTAACCTGTCTAGTCTGGCCAAGTGAGTAGGGATTGAAGAGGGAAGACAACCCGATACTCAAAAAGTCATTCTGGTGTCGGATGTGTTGGGCCGAAAGGCGCAAATATCACAGTTATACTACAAACCACAACACAACGCAGACACGCCCACTTAACGTCCTTTTAAGGACGGATGATAAGATGTATACTCCTTGGTCATCGGGCGAATGCAAGCAAGATGGATAGCTCGACTGCTAGTGCAAGGATTGGTTAACCAGAACTGTCCTCATCAAACTCCACCTCTTCGCGGTGCCCCTATAAACAGATTAACCAGTCTAGTCTGACCAAGTGAGTAGGGATCATGAGGGAATGCGGCCAGGTACTAAAAAAATGTCATGCTGGAGTCGGACGTGTTGGGCAGTAAGACGCACTTAAACGACAACACAGCACACCTACGTCCTTGGGTGAAGGATGAACACAAAGATAATTTGATTTGAGTCCTCAGGTGAACACAGACAAAAATATATAATTTATGCGAGGTTGTTGCAGTCTGTGACCCTGCATAAGAAACATTAATTTTCGAGCTCAGTTAACGTTCATTTCATGGATGTTATAGATGGATGTTATCATTATCATGTGTCATGCCGGTTGGCGTAGGCGATCATGTCCTTTCACAATCTTCTTTCCATAGTACATCGTATCAATTCTTTTGTTGACTGTTTTCCATGCCATGACACCAAGCTATCTAGTATTTTCTCTCTTTGCCGTCCGCGATCGTTCTTTCCTTGCATCTTCCCACTTGTAACCATGTATTCCAACTTCCCTCTTCTCATGATGTGCCTGAAAAATGTTGATGTTTATTTCTGATGTTTTTTTATAAGCTCCCTTTTTTGTGTTGGCCTCTTTGAGAATTTCCTCGTTGGACTTTTTTAGCTGTCCAGGGTACTTTCAACATTCTTCTGAGAAATCCTCTGTGGCATCTAATCGTCTTGTCATTTGTTTATTTACTGTCCATGATTCGCTTCCATAGGTTAGAATTGGCTCTATATAGCATCGATGAACTCTGTTTCTCACTTCTATTGACATATTTTTGTTGCATAAGACGTATTTTATTTTTTGAAATACTTTTTTGGCCTGAACTATTCTGCTTTTTTATTTCTGTGTTACATCTTCCATCCGATGTTATTATTGTGCCCAAGTATTTGACGCGTTATAGAAAGATGCTAACATGGATGTTATAGAAGGATGTTAACATGGATGTTATAGAAAGATGTTAACATGGATGTTATAGAAAGCTGTTACCGTGGATGTTATAGAAGATGTTAACATATGATGTTATAGAAAGATGTTAACATGAATGTTATAGAACGATGCTAACATGGATGTTATAGAAAGATGTTAACATGGATGTTATAGAAAGATGTTAACATGGAAGTTATAGTAGGATGTTAACATGGATATTATAGAAGCCTAATCATGCGGGACCCACAGTTGATTGTCATTGATACTTTAGCTGAGTAAATTATTTGTGTATGTCCATGAAGATAAAATTCACTCGCTGCTTTAATTGAACTTTCAAAATAATTTTTAAAACTATATCTTATAATGTAAAAACGTTTGTGGTTAAAAATTGAATATTGCGTATCCAAAAACTCTCAAATAACAACCATTCATATTTTTCCTTACGAGCATTAAATGTTGAAAAGATCACTCATATAGAAATGTTACTTTAGCTAAAGCTGTTTACTTTTTGGGAACCATATGGTACACATTTAAACAATTTCTATTTTTAAAAAAAATATTAATTTTAAAAGTGAGTAGAGTGTGCTACTTGGTTACAGCTGGCAAAATACAGGGAAAGAGATATCGAGGGCGACAGAGAGAAAAAATACTAGATTGCTTTGTGTTACGGCATGGAAAACAGTCAACAACAGAATTGATACGATACACTGTGGATAGAAGATTGTGGAATGACATGATCGCCTACACCATACTGTATGGCACATGACGCCGAGAGTGTCTTAGACTCATAATATCTTCATCCATAAAGGCTGCTAAACTTCCAAGAGTTAAAACTAAAATGCCAGTTTCAGATGAAAACAAACAGTGGGGAATACATTTGTCAAAGTGTAGCAAATCGGACAATTTCTAATTCGCATAATTCCACCACCACTTCCACTTCTTCCTCCTCTTTCCATCCTCATTTGTCTTTCAGCGCTGAAGGGAGATGTAATCTGTGATCTTTTGTTCTTGCAAGTAATACACATGGAGAAAAGCACAAATATCAAATATAGAAAATAGTAAATACTGTGTGGGGCCGCGAGTAAAGCTGCAAAAAACATTTAAAAAAAATAAACTTAAAATGGTATGGAGCAGCTAAACTAATAGAAAGCAAGACAAATTACGGCTTTTGCAGAAACGTAGTTTGTCTTGTCTTTTTCTGGCAAGGGAAACTTTCAGACAACACTCACATTCTTTAGAACCAAACAAAGATCTGTGCGAAGCTCTCATACCCGAACCATGGTCAAACTGTAAAAATAATCCCAGATGTTCCGGGAATAGTCTCCAAAAATGAGCAATCCAAGATTAAAATGTGATCTCTATCCCTCATCATCAGCATCATCATCATCATGTGCCATACCGGTTGGCGTAGGTGATCATGTCCCTCCACAATCTTCTATCTACAGTGCATCGTATCATTCTGTTGTTGACTGTTTTCCATGCCATGACACCAAGCTATCCAGTATTGTCTCTCTTTGTCGCCCGCGATCTCTCTTTCCTTTTATTTTGCCAGTTGTAACCAAGTATTCCAACTTTCCTCTTCTCATGATGTGCCCGAAAAATGTTGATTGCTTGTATCCCTCATCATACTCTAGGGAAAATACCGTAGAGACACATGGACATGGGTTTTCACGGATTAATCCGCAACTGAAGCCTCAAAGAAGAGATATAGGAGCATCTATATTACATAACTAAGTGGAAAGACAGAAAAATACTCTCTTCCAGCCCGAGGCAATGGCACTCAACACAGCCATACAAACTCTCAACACATAAGAGGTCCCAAGTCCACACAGCCATACAAACTCTCAACATATAAGAGGTCCCAAGTCCACACAGCCATACAAACTCTCAACACATTAGAGGTCTTAAGTCCACACAGCCATACAAACTCTCAACACATAAGAGGTCTTAAGTCCACACAGCCATACAAACTCTCAACACATAAGAGGTCTTAAGTCCACACAGCCATACAAACTCTCAACACAAAAAGTCCCATGTCCAAAAATTGTCATCTTTACTGATGCAAGGTCAGCCATTTAAGCAATGCCAAGCCCAAAACGGGACAGAATCATCCAAGAAATAAACAACAACAGATGTTCGCTGTCAGAAAAGACAGAACTAGTCCTGCGGTGGATACCAGCACATTGTGGCATCCCTAGAAATGAGGAAGCAGATTAACTCACAAAAGTAGGTACAGTCCAACCAACCTAAGGGCCTAAAAGAAATAAAAACAATCACGAAGCAAGCTAGGAAAACATAATGGAGGGAGTTGCATGTAAAATATTAGCCAGAACATGGCAGTCTAAACAAACTTAGTAGACATGAGCAGACTAAGATATTCAGTTTCCGAACATACCAGGACTCAGTGACGTTGCAACATGTGACTACGGAGCAAACAAACAAACTCCAGAGCATACACTACAGGACTGCAACACTCTAAACACCCTAAGTACGACAAATATGGCCCACAGAAACAACCCTACATGACAAGCTATGGGGAACCGGTGATGACATCAAAACACACTGTCTTGTTCGTGACCCAAGCTGGTCTAAATGTCTAAATGCAGAGCAATAGCTGATCACTAAAAAAAAATCTTGTTTTTCTATTAGTTTATCTACTCCATACCATTTTATATTTATTTTACAAGTAACACAAAGAATGTTGAGAATACCATAAACAGCTAAGAAGAGTAATGAAAACGCTCTGAAAGAGGCCGAAATAAAAAGAGAGCTAATTTCCAATATTAGGAAGAAACAATCATAAATGTTTGGCCATGTAACGAGAAGAGAACAGTTGGAATATATTGTAACAACTGGGAAAACTGGGGGACGAAGAGATAGATGGAAGCAAAGAGAAAAAATAGACAGCTTAAGAGAATGGCTTGGCAGAAGGTTTTAACAAACAGAAATGATAAATAACTGTCGTGATCGAAAGTTATGGAGAGACATGATCACCTACGCCTGAAGGCCCGGTATTTGATGATGATGAACACAAAGCGCTTTAAAATGCCACGCTGTTAATTATACTACTTTATTATATTAATCAGATCACTGATTATTATTGTTGTCAATTTATTGATTAATCATTAATTTATATTTTAAGCGTGTGGTAGAAAGGGTGGGTTGTAAGGGGATATATATTCAATGTATCCAACTCCACTTTAGCATATTTTGTAACAAGACTCTTCGCTACATGAAACTTGGCCACGTTGATTAGTCTGATTCTTCAGTGGACATGTTTTTAATTCTTGGTTACGTACAAACAATCAGCTATGAGTCGTTAACTGATGTTATCAATTCCTTTAAAATTATCTCCTCTTCCTCTCCACACTCTTTTTAAAACTGCTCACCCTCTCTGGATTTTCTTGAAAATGTTCTAACCATTAATCAAATTATTTCAGATATTTGGAATTAGTTGCCGCCTATTAAGTATCTGTATTGATTTACAATTAAGTGACTTAGCTGTCTGCTCGTGCTGTCTGCTCGAGCTGTCTGGCCTGATGAAGTGTTCAATCTGCAAATCTCTGAAACTGACCACGTTTGTTATTGCCGGCAGTTAATCAATTCAACTTACCCTACAAATATAGATAGGGCCTACGGCAATATGATAATTAAGATTAGTTTGAGTGTGTCTTTATATGTGCAATATTCTATCAATAAAGACAGGCTAAAATTATATGACGAATAAAATAAAATGTTGAAGAGAATAGAAGTTATTATTTATATTATATCTTATTTTGCAATACAATTTCTAAAGGTGGCGGTGACAGTGCTGTTTCTCCTCGTTATTACCTTTTTTTTTTTTTATTCTATTTTTATTGTATGCTTCCTAGGTGACTCAGTGAGTATGCTCAGGAAGATCGCTACTGGCTGTGCCCGACGGCAGTAGTTGGAATCTCTGGGGAGGTCTACTCTGACAAGTGTCTGCATCGCTTTCGTGCCAGGGCACGCGGGTGTAAGAGGTAATGGGCGTGCTGACAGATTTACCAGTTTGGCTGATTTTGAGCGTGGAAGGCCAATGGACTGCTAGGGCAATCTCGAATGCTATCGAGAACGCTGGGCGGAAAAAAAAACGACTCAAAAAAATGATCCTAACTCCGCAGCCATAAACAGACTTCACGAATATCATGTCAAGGTGGGAGATGCTCAGCAAGAGCGCTACGCAGGAATCCAAAGAAGACTTTTCAACCAACACAATATCGGTGTCATTAGTCGCTACACGTTGATGGAAATTCCTCGGAAGAGATTTGAGCACCTATGGACTTGTCAGCTGTGCAATCAGGATTACATGTGGTCTAAACTAAACTAAACTAAACTAAACTAAACTAAACTAAACTAAACTAAACTAAACTAAACTAAACTAAACTAAACCTTTTTCAACTCAGTCAATCAGATTTTTTTAAAAGCGATAAAGGATGTCCTATGACTTATAATGACATAGTGGATTAAACATGAAATATTAGGTCAGCATTTGGAATTGGGAGAAGAAGTAGATAGTGTTCTTCCACTTAGCTATTATCTTCACCAACTTAGATCAGTCTTTTCCATGAATCAAGAGATGAGGGTACATCCGTTGCATAGTGCGTACTACGCCATCGTGAAATGTGTGGTCCTGTGATTGCCAGTTCCCCGACTCTCTAATAGTAAGGAGTTTTGGCGAGATGAAGATTTTGATGACACTCATGATTAATCTGCCATCTTGGTGCAACTGTCGGATATTCGAGTCAAGAGGGATGTCTAAATTCAAGAAAGCTACAGCGGGACCAGGAGAGGACTTGCATTTCTCAGTCGATTAATACTGCGGAATTTGATGAGGATGTGATCTAATCACTTATGGACTTGCTCGATATTAGATGGGGATAATTCTGCGACCAAAAAATAACTTCGTCAATTCACAGAAAAAAGTCCTGGTAGAGTAATGGTGGTGATCTGGTATACTGACAAAAAGTCGAGCCCGATTTCTCGACCAACCGACTTTAAAAATTCTTTTGGAGCATAGGTCATCAACAAATTATTTTCAAAGCAATCTTGTTGTGTGCCATTTCTTAAAATCACTTCATCTCTTCACTGTCTTTTTCATATACGTTTCTATCTGTCTTCTTGGAGAATATTTTGTTCCTCACCTTTTGCTTCTTCCCTTGTAGATTCCAAGAAAGGCCTGTTGTGTAATTGCTTCACTTAGCTACCGCAGCCATGGTCCTATCCAGCATTATCGTCTTTGTTTACTTTTATGTTCACCTAGTCTTAAATAGACACCGAATATTTTGTTTATATTACAGAAGGACAGCACTGACCTAATGCTGACCATATTGTCCCAAAAATAAGCCAACACCTTAAAAAAATTGTTATTGTTATGGAAGGCCCCGGTATCACTGCAAACTAATTAAAATCCATAACACCTTTAAAAATATGGGCACTAATACAACATTCCCAATAGACCGCACAAAAGACGAGTGCCTAGGGATGGGACTGTTTTTGTACTCACAACTTAATTAGCCTGGTGCCGTCTTTTCTTCAGCTCCATCGACTAGAGACGTGTGCCTAGGGATGGGACTGTTATTTCCTCCACAACTTAATTAGCCTGGTACCAATCAGCTCCATCAACTAGAGACGAGTGCCGAGGGATGGGACTGTTATTGTCTCCACAACTTAATTAGCCTGGTACCCAATCAGCTCCATCGACTAAAGACGTGTTCCTAGGGATGGGACTGTTAATGCCCCCACAAATTAATTAGCCTGGTACCCAATCAGCTACATCGACTAGAGACGTGTGCCTAGGGATGGGACTGTTATTGTCTCCACAACTTAATTAGCCTGGTACCCAATCAGCTCCATCGACTAGAGGCGTGTTCCTAGGGATGCGACTGTTATTGTCCCCACAAATTAATTAGCCTGGTACCCAATATTTTCTTCAGCTCCATCGACTAGAGACGAGTGCCCAGGAATGCGACTGTTAATGTCCCCACAAATTAATTAGCCTGGTACCCTATATTTTCTTCAGCTCCATCGACTAGAGACGAGTGCCTAGGGATGCGACTGTTATTGTCCCCATAAATTAATTAGCCTGGTACCCAATATTTTATTCAGCTCCATCGACTAGAGACGAGTGCCTAGGAATGCGACTGTTGTTGCCCCCACAACTTAATTAGCCTGGTACCCAATATTTTCTTCAGCTCCGTCGACTAGAGACGTCACACTGGTATTGAACCCACGTTCACTTTATCACCAAATCAACACACTAACCACCACGCTACTGACAATCGTGCATTGAGTGCATTTAAACTTTTCCTTCCCTTCTTCATTTGCCTTTCAGTGTCAAGGGAAGACATAATTTACGATCTTTTGTTCTTCTGTTGGCCTCTGCTTCTGTTATGTTTCCTAGTGTTTCTACTTCTTTTTCTACCTTTTTAGTTCCCAGTGGGGCATAGGTCTTCAACAAACACTTTCCAAGTCGTTCTGTTTTTTGACATTCTTTTAAGATCATCCCATGTCTTCCCCATCATCTTCATCTCTACTTCTATCTGTCTTCTCCAAGAATTCCTTGGTCTTCCTCTTTGTTTTTTCCAATGGGGATTCAAAAAAAGAGTCTGTTGTGTAATACTCTCAGTTGGCTTCCGTAGTGTGTGTCCTATCCAGCGCCATCGTCTTCGCTGTATCTCTTTATCCACTGGTATTTCTAATATTCCATAAATCCATCTTTTCCATTTTTGACCCTTGGATCTGGTCTATCTATTTATCTTTCGTTCGCCAGAAGTATTGTCTGTATCTGCAATGTCCTTTCCTGCATAAATTTTACTGTCTATTGTAATTCTTTGGTCTGGTCTTCTCGTAGAGTTCATTAAAGGCTCATGTTGTTGATCGTGTTGTTGGTCATGTTGTTGATCGTGTTGTTGGTCGTGTTGTTTTGGTCTTTCTGTTTTATCACGCGGCCAAACCATTTTATCTGTTGTTTCTGTGTGTTTCCACGGCGAGAATTATTTATAGCTTGTATTCTAAATGCATTTCTGATCCTATCTCTTGGGCTGTTTCCCGGTATGCGTCTAACACATTTTATGTCTGCAGTGATTATTTTTCTTATTGTTTTTGAGTGTACGTGTCTGGTATTCGTAACACAACGTTTTGGTGAAAATTGTGTTGTGGAATGCCCGTTTTGTCTCTTGGGTTATTTCCTTGTTGGACAGCAATGGTAATAGTTGGGCAATGATTTGACAAGTTTGTTGCATCTTGAGTCTATTATGCTGCTTGTGCATTATCGTTTGTCACTAGACATCTAATGTATTTAAATAGAACATTCATACAAATTATGCTACCAGGCCTACAATACATTATGATGCCAAGCCTACAATACATTATGATGCCAAGCCTACAATACATTATGATGCCAGGCCTACAATACATTATGATGCCAAGCCTACAATACATTATGATGCCAGGCCTACAATACATTATGATGCCAAGCCTACAATACATTATGCTACCAGGCCTACAATACATTATGATGCCAAGCCTACAATACATTATGATGCCAGGCCTACAATACATTATGATGCCAGGCCTACAATCCATTATGATGCCAGGCCTACAATACATTATGATGCCAGGCCTACAATACATTATGATGCCAGGCCTACAATACATTATGATGCCAAGCCTACAATACATTATGATGCCAAGCCTACAATACATTATGATGCCAAGCCTACAAATTAATGGAAAGATAATCAATAACCTAAGATATGCTGATGATACTGTACTACTAGCAGAAAATCCTAAAGATCTACAACAATTACTTAATGAAATAAACATGATAAGCAAAAAATATGGACTAGATATGAATATCAAAAAGACTAAAACTATGATCATAAACAAAGGAAATACTCAAAACCCATAAATAGATATTAAAATTGAAGGAATAGACCTGGCGACAGTTCAGAACTATAACTACATTGGACATACTATAACCAGTGATGGAAAATGTACAACTGAAATAAACACAAGAATATGAATGGCAAAAAGTAATTTTAATGCCATGAAGAACATACTAACATCAAAACAAATGACACCAGGGCTAAAACTAAAAATAGCAAAATGTTACATCTTCTCAATATTTCTATATGGTGCAGAAACATGGACATTAGACAAGAAAACAGAACAGAGAATTGAAGCCTTTGAAATGTGGATATATAGAAGAATAGGTAGAATTGGATGGAAGGAAAAGAAAACAAACGATGAAGTCCTAAAACAACTAAAAATGAAAAGAGAACTACTAAACACAATTCAAACAAGACAAATGCGATTTTTGGGCCATGTTAAAAGACACAACAGCCTACTAAAAGTAATCCTGGAGGGGAAAATACACGGTAAAAGAGGCAGAGGCAGACCAAGACTAACATGGACGAGTAACATCAGAATATGGACAAATCAGCGTATGACAACCTGCACCATCAAAGCAAGAGAGAGAGCAGAATGGCGCTCCATGGTAGCCAACCTTCGTTGCGGAGACGGCACTCGATGATGATGATGATGATGATGATGATGATGATGATGATAATGATGATGATAATGATGATGATGATGATGATGATTCATACAAAAGGTAGTCTTTGGAAACTATGTTTTAACTACAGGTAAGTTACGAGGACTGCGTGTACAAACTCGTCAATAAATAACCTCTTCTTCTTCTTTCCTTCCTCATTTGCCTTTAAGCGTCGAGGGTAGATATAATTTGCGGTCTTTTGCTCTTCTGTTCGTCTCTGTTGCTATGTTTCCTAGAGTTTCTAATATTCCGTCGACCCATCTTTTTCGTGGTTGGCCTTTGGGTCCGGTGTTCTTGCAACGTTTATTGAAGGCTCGTTGTGTCGTGTTTTGATCTTTCTGCATTGTCACTTGGCCAAACCATTTTATCTTTTGTTTCTTTATATATCCTATGGCGGAAATTATTCTTAGCTTTTTTGTTTTTTATCAGTTATTCATTTCTGATCTTATCTCTCAGGCTATTTTCTGTCATTCGTCTGACACATTTAATCTCTGTAGAGGTTATTTTTCTTATTGCTCTTTCATCTAGGGTCCAGGACTGGCATTGGTAGCAGAAACGATGGGATGAAGATTGTATTGTAGAATGTTCGTTTTGTCTGTAGAGTTGTTTCCTTGCTGGGCAATAGTGGTGATAGCTGTCCAATGATTTGAACAGCTTTGTAGCATCTTGATTCTATTTAATAATACATAATAATAATTAATTAATTAATTAATAACTCGTCTATCTAAACGAGTAGAGATCGAAAAGCAAAGATAAACCAGATAATCAAAAAATGTTTTGCTATCGTCAGATTTTTGGAACTGGGAGGAGTCCAATTTTATAATTGATTTGCAAAGATATGAAATAATTGTCCAGTGCTTACATTGAGCACGGAAACCTGTTTTCTAATAATATAAAACAATCAAACGTAAATACTTATATTGAAAACAATCTGCTATAGTCTCACATTTGCCTGAATGAACGTGTCTATAGCAGTTAAAAGAGTAACATAAAATCTCACTCGACTGCCTATTGTCTACAAGCGGGATGTAAATATGTATGGCTAAAAGAGCAATTGAAAAAGAACGGGGGCACGAAGTGCGAAAGATAATTGCTGTCACTTTTGTTGGGTGAATAAGAGACACTTCTAAAGCCTAGAACACAAAGAATCCTGCCAACGACAGGACACAGTAATCTCGGAAATTGCTGCTGTTGGGCTTACCCTTTGATCTTTTCATTGTGTGTTAGATCTGGACCGTGTTTATTTTCTTTGTCACGATGTATTTGTTGTTTTGTTTTACTTCTTCCAAACAGAAGTGTCGATGAAAAAAATTAATAACAATTTTTAAAAAATTATTTCATGCACAAGAAGCAGTTAAAAAAAAAAAAAAGTAAGGCTCGCTGCGACTGACAGGCAAACACTGTTTCGTAGTGTTGCGGGATTTTGATTGACTCGTGGCTATATTTTGTCTTTTGTATTTGTCAACAATCTTCTTCTTCTGCTGCGACCATGGCTCATTCAGACTAGGATTCCGGACTTTCTTATGAAGGCAGCTGTCTGTTTAAGTGATTCGGTTGCCCCGTATAGTTTCTGTTTCAGGGAGGTGGGTGTGGACCACATTATCCTTCTCAGGTCTGTGTACTGGGGGCAATCCTGTACAACATGTTTTGTTGTCATGTTATCCAGTGTACAGTGATATTGGCTTGGTAATTCCTATTTTGAATTTGGTGAACATGTGGTTTCTCATTCTGTTGTGGCCAGTGCGTAGGCGAAGTATGATGACTTGATCCCTCCTTGATAGTTGATGGTATCCGTCCCTCTCGTTATGCTTTGGGTGTTCTCGTTTCCATTTTTCATGATACTGGCCTTTGATGATGGATTTGGCTTCATCGTAGCTGACCAGATGGTTCTCTTGTGGTAATATCCCCCACCCCCATTTTTAGCTAATTTGTCTGCGCGTTCGTTTCCGTGTATATTGTAGGGTGATGGTATCCATCGGATGACCACTCTCTGGAAGTTATTGCACAGTTGGTCTAGAGTTGTTCTCTTACATCTAGCTCACTGTTCCTGGGTTTTTTTTTTTTTTAGAGCTGTTAGGCTTGACAGTGTATCAGTCAGTATCACCAATTTCTTTGCATGTTATTTTTGTGTTGGATAGCCAGTTTTGCAGCGTCTTTGATGGTTTCAGTTTCTGCTTTATAGTTGTTTGAGAATGTCCCAGTAGCTATTGATTTTGTGATCTCTTCCTGGTTATTCCGCCTCAAGAACACACCTTCTCCTCCATTTCTGGTGGC
Organism: Megaustenia siamemsis; assembly: GCA_032433765.1. NCBI lineage: Eukaryota > Metazoa > Mollusca > Gastropoda > Stylommatophora > Ariophantidae > Megaustenia > Megaustenia siamemsis. The sequence goes on along the minus strand of JAVIAB010000106.1, from coordinate 60,779,564 downwards.
ATTTGTAGCAGAGCCATCTGTGTATGTGTTTGACCAGGAGTTCTGTGGGTAGTTGTCGTTTGTGTGTTTTTCTGATATATGTTTTCTCTCTGTGTCTGTTTAGGTGCATTCTTTCGTGAGTCCTATCATGTCTTCCTGAAGTTCTGGTATTTTGTGTTTCCCACGAGGAGTCATATCAGATGGGCTTATGGGTTTCGGTAGTGTTTGGGACAGTACTGAGTCCCTAGTTGCCAGTTCTTTAGAGATTGCAGCGAAGTTGCTCCTCTTTAGTCTTACTTTTCCGAAACCACTTATTCTTTGGTGCATGGGGTGGTTAGGGGGCCTTTTATATTTCTCCGCTTGTTGCAATACTTTAGTTTTCCGTCTGTCTACTAAGGGTTGTAAACCTGTTACTGTTTCTAGAATCTAGATAGGTGTAGATTTCATAGCACCAGTGATGATACGGGCGGCCTGGTTTTGTGCTCTGTTAATTTTGCTAAGTTGTGATTTGAAAGCTGTAGCCCAGGCTGTGACTCCATACTCTAGGACTGATCCTACGTATAGTTGTTTCAAGATATTGCTGTCTGCTCCCAGTCCATTCCTGCCAATTTCTTCATAATATATGTTCGTTTTCTGACTCTTTTGTTTGCTTTGTCTATCCGATTTATCCATGTCATTCTGCGATCCATGGTGACGCCAAGATATGTTGGGTTTTGGTCAATAGGAAGTGTATGGTCTTTAATCTTCAATTTTGCAGAGAGTGTGTTTCTTGATAGGCGGAATATTGTGTATTTAGTTTTTTTTTTCTTTCGTTAATTGATGGTAACCAGGTATTCGTCCATTTTTCAAGTTTTCCTAGGGCATCTTGCATTCTAGAGCTGGCCATTGACATAGATTCTTCACGTGTCCATATTGCCAGCTCGTCTGCTTACAATGCTGAGTGTATTCTGGGTGGAATGTCCATTACCATGTCATTTATGAAAATTAAAAAGAGCGTTTGGGATAGGACTCCACCTTGTGGGACACCTTGTTCGATTCTGACTCTCTTACTTAGTTGTCCATGTACTTGTACTCTGACTGTTCTGTCTTGTAGGTATTGAGATATCCAATTTAATAAACGGCCTTGGAAGCCAAGTCTGGGAAGCTTGTTCTTTAATCCTTCTCTCCGTACCCTATCAAAAGCCTTCTCCATGTCGACCCACGCTGCCAGTGCGTGTTTCTTTTCTTGTAGAGCATCCTCTATTTCCTGTGCAATGTAGATGATCAGGTCTTCAGTTGATCTGTGCTGACGGAAACCACTTTGTTGTAGTATGATTTGTTGTTTTATCTCCAAATGCCACATACGTCTTCTGTTAACCAGCTTTTCCACGAGTTTGCTCAGGCAGCTCAGTAGGCTAATTGGTCTGTAGCTACTTGGGTCCAGTAGGTCTTTTCCATATTTGAGGATGGGCACCATAATAGCTTCTTTCCAGGTTGCCGACACTTGACTTCACTTCCAGCTGACATTTATTATCATTAGAAGCTGACCCTTGGCTTTCTGTCCCAGTTTTATGAGCATGACGTTGGTGATTCTATCTTTTCCAGGGGAACACTTGAGCTTCAATCCTTTGAGGGCTACATCTAGTTCTGTTGGTGTAAAGATGGTCATCTGGTGTTCTTCTAGTGCTAAAAAGCATGTGTTTTGCATCTCGGTTTTTCTTTCTTGCAGCTTTCTGTTGGTCTTTTGGAATGTTTATTCTACTTATGTTTTTATAAGTTTCTATCAGTATGTTTGCTGCCCTTTTGCCTGTGTGGATGTTCTGATTGTGTGCTAATGTTATTGGAGGTCGGCAGTTGTTTTCATAGCTCAGAGCTTTCGAAAGTTTCCAGAGTTTGTGTCCATTTTTTGTCTAGATTGAGGTTCTCTGTTTTGTCTTTCCAACTCTGTCTTGCTGATATCTTGACCTCTCTTCTGTATTTGGCAGAGGCTGCTTTATAGGCTATGTTGCTCTCTATGCTTTGTGATGTTTCAGCTAGTTCTCTGGCAGAGTTCAGCTCCTCTTCTAGTCTTTGTATTTCCTTGCTCCAGTATGGCTTGTAGTTTCTTCTTGTTCCTCTAGGAATGGATTCTTTAGCAGCTCTCGTGATTCCCTTTGTTGACTCCTCTATCATATTATTGACCTTCTTTTCGTGGGTGTTGATAGGCGCGGTGTAGGCATCTTGATCTTATCCTAGTCTGCTCTCTTTTAGTTCCAGCGGGGAAGTGGTATTTGCAACTCCTGTTTGTGAGCAAGATCCACTGAAATTTTGACTGGTCTGTGGTCACTGTCGCCATGTTGGTTCAGTACTATTCTGGCTATTTTGTTGGAAATGTCTCCTGTTGCAAATGCTAGGTTGGGGGTTGGTGTTGTTTTCCATCTTCTTGAGTAGAAGGTTGGGGGGTTCTCTCTAGAGTTTATGAGGAATAGGTTGTTGCCTATTTCCCATTCTTCCACTTCTTCACCTCGAACATTGGATTCCTTATATCCCCATCTTTCAGAGTGGCTATTAAAGTCTCCTACTACCAGACACTGTGATGGTGTTATTTCCATTGACTCCAGCTTCAGTAATTTGTCATTAGGACAGAATATGTTAAATATCCTTGTGCTAGTGGAGTTGATGTAAAGGTCTGTGCCAATGATCTCTGCCTCTCGCCACACGTCGTGGCGACTGCTTTGACCAAGCTGCCTTTATCCCTCTGGTCTTGTCGTGGGCCCCCCCTCTCCCCCCCCCCCCTCCCAACATACACCAGTAATGGTAATATGTGTAGTAAAGATAGTTTTTAGTTAAATAGGTCTGGTGACAATGGCGAATCTTGTGGCAACCCTGAACAAAACTAAAATTGATGTAGGCTCGAACGACCACTTTCACATCTGAGTATCACCTCCCTCTGAAACAGTACTGCAGCGATCCATCTGATGACGAGGGGGTTGCACGGGTGCACCGCCGAACTTCAAAAGTGAGGCCGCTAGCGACAGTATTCCTGTTTGAAGTCTCACTTCAGAACCACCTTGTGTGACAGAACAGTCACTTCTGTGTGCTGCTTCTCGGTGAGGTGTTTTGGCCAAATGTCTCTATTTACATGTGAACTTCATATGTTTATCCTGACATACGGTAAATCAACTAAAAGTAGTCTTTAACCATCCATCTAAATATTTATTTTGAAATACGCTGTTTGAGTTATAGACACGTTGTATTTATTCAGGCAAGTGTTTTTTGCCATAAAATTATCAAGCCCAATTTTTTTCAGCTGAAATAAAGAGCCATCTAAATGAAAGTTTTATTGTACCTAAAATGACGAATATGACCAAATATAATAAAAAATATAGACCCCCCCCCCCCCAAGTTGGTCAAAATATAACCTGAACTTAAAATACGGTCAAAAAATGACCTGAACTTAAATTATGGTCAAAATATGACCTGAATTTAAATTATGGTCAAAATATGACATGAACTTAAATTATGGTCAAAATATGACCTGAACTTAAATTAGGGTCAAAATATGACCTGAACTTAAATTATGGTCAAAATATGGCAAATAAAAAAAACATAACGTCAGAGAGTAACACAGATAGGCATGAAACATGTTGAAATTAACTTGGATGAAAAAATATACGTCAGGAAAAAAATATAATGTCACAGAAATCCAGGCCCTAGTTATTATATACCGTTCTCGATATCCTTTTTTTTAAATTCCACCCCACCACCCCCCTCCCCTCCTTTTCCAACCCCACCCTCCAGTAAGCCCCTTTCCTCCATTCCATCTTCCTTCATCACCCATGTTTGTGGCTGTTTATCGGGGAAATGACGATCACGTAACGTATTGTATAGCTCTTATGTACATTTCGCACGGTAAACAGAGCAAACTGCAGAGACAAATTGCTCAAGCTTAGCGGGGCTGAAAGAAAGCTTGGTGTGTTTGCTCAGGCCAGAATTAACCAATAGAATCATCTTCAACAGTCGCGTAATCTTTAGAGCGCGGACAAAGGTAGCTATGGTAACATAAACATAAAAATACAAGGGCGGGAAAGGAGTTGAACACAAGTTGGAGTGAAAAATAGAAATAGCAAAAATACTGGATGGAACATTCAGTCGACGACATTTAACAGATATTATCATTGAAAATAAATATTTAATTTCGAATCCGAGCTATGGAGTGCTATTTATTTTTAGAACTTTGTAAAAGTGTGCAGTTATTTATTTACATTCAATTTTTGCTTATTCGGTTTGTTTATTATTTATTAGTTATAGTTATTATTGTTGGCGAAAAGGGTGGGGGGGGGGGGGGTCTGTATTTAAAATAGTTTGAATGCAGAATTTAACTTCTGTGGCCGTATATTAATAAACAAGATTGTGTTCCCCCCTTTGCGGTTACTAAAGTAAAGAAATACAGTAAAGTCTCGATTATCCGGAATGCTCGGGGAAGAACCCATTCTGGATAATTGAATTTTTCTGGATAATCGAGAGTAAGAAAACCAAACTCAAAATTTATGAAAAAACATGATTGAAAAATTGCAATGCTCAGAAATATTTAAATTCGTGTGACATTCACTAGCTTTCTCTATCAACATGGGTCCTGATATTGGCATTCCTTTTCTTCTTCTTTCTAAAAACCACACATAAAGGACGTCGTCGAGTTTTTCAAATTTTGGCCGTTTCATACTTCGTCTCTGGTGTATATTGTTGCTGCTTTCAGACTCCGACGCAAACTTAAACAACTCATCTTTTTGATTTCGTATGTCATATAATGTTGAAGAGGCTATGCCAAATTCAGTCATCAAAACGTTGCGATTAACGCCTTTTTCAAGTCTACTAGCGATTTCAATCTTCTGGTTCAGTGTCAATACAGTTCGCTTGCGTTTACCTTTGCGGGAAATTGAGGTGTGGTTTGCACTCGCAGAGGCCATTATTTAACACAAAAATGTATTCCGTTAAAAAGTGTGCACACATGCGTTTATAGCATATCATGTATAATTTATACTGATGGAACGAATTTCAGCTTGCACAAATGTCTGAGACAAACTAACGTCAAACTCTGTATCTTACTCTTTTTGAATTTCCAGTCGGTAATTTTTGAACCCCTCCCCCTTTCTTCTCACCATCTCTATGTCACTGCACGCCGGCTGCTCAACCTTTGATTTATAATCATCAAAGTTATGGGCTCTTCAATTTTCACAAACAATACGTCTGCTTCTAATGTTCGGTCAGACTGTCAAACGCCATATTTTTGACAAATTCATGACCAACTTTAGATCTAAAGCAGGCTATGAGAAAATTAAGCAAATTTGTAAAATCATGTAGATAAGTGTTTTTGGCACGACTAAGATTTCCCGACAAAAACATTTAGTCGGGGGAAAAAGTGAAGATATAGACTGTCTGTCGCTTTTACTTGGAATATTTGGAGACACAATGTCTGGATTGAATAAAATATGTTCGCTCCTATTTGAAGTATATTACTGTAAATACACTATTGTAAACGCAATATTGTGTAATGATAGAGCCTGTAGAAGTAAGCGCAGCGCACAAACCGTGTTGTAGCGTTTTCGATTTCCGGATAAAGGCATTTAATTTAACTGAACAAAACATGATTCAAGCTTTCTCCCTATAATAATTAAAAAAAAAAAAAAAGTCCGTTAAATTGAGAATTTCGGATTATTGAGTACCGCATAATCGAGACTTTACTGTACATGGTGTCTCACTGGCTACAGAACCCGACATTTTCTAAATAATTCAACCAATGAAGGTATGGAAACGAAATTTGATCAGGAGTACTTCTCTGTGTGAGAGCCGCGATAGCTCAGTGGTTAGTGAACTGGACTACAAAAGGACAAATGGTAGGGTTCGATCCCAACCGACGGCTTCCGGTTCACCCAGTCTTTAATGGCTACTGGATTTGGGGGGGGGGGAGTAAAGCGGCACGGGCGTAATACCGACCACATTACCCCAAAAATCATGTGCCGAAGGTCTGTAAAATTTATGGCCACTAACACCATATTCCCTATACACCACTTGGCGTGACGGGGGTACTTTATTTTTACTTTTACGTTCGCTGTGTAATAAATGGGGGGGGGGGATATTATAAATTACTAAATTTAGAATGTAACGAAGTTATCACATGCATGAAAAAAGACAACCTGTTGGGTCATTATGATGGTATCATTAGATTGTACACAAATAACATGCTTCTGGTTCTAACAACAACAAAAATAACTACAGGCTCATTTTGCACACCTCAACAGATACTAAACGGCTGACCAGTATGTATATGTGTTCTTTATTTCCCTCTTGCAAAAAAAATTCTTACAAGCTCACCTCATTTTCTATCACACTTTTTCATGTTATGTTTTTGTATGATTACCTAGCTCATCTTCGAGTTTACACACTGAGATCTCGCATTTCTCGTCTATTCTTTACTATCGTCCTAATGTTTTCTAATGGAAATAGACCCACATAGAAAATATCGGACGGGGCCGCTAGCAGAGCTGCAGAAAATATGGAAAATGGACACATAATGCTACTTAAGTAAGGTGACCAGACGTCCCGATTTTTCCGCGACAGTCCCGATATTTTATTGCTTTTTCAACCTTTGTCGCGGATTTGTTACTGTCCCGAATTTGTCCCGATTCTTTAGTCTCGGATTGGTTAAAATACGTTAGGGACACAAACGTTTACCAATTTTGCCAATATGATAAACGTCTCTTCCACTTAAAAATATACATTATTCCGTTGTTGTGCGGAAAATGTTTAAAAAGTTTAACTGTATGTTCATTTGATGAAACAGTAACAGTAAAATGCGCTCCAAGTTTTAATTCTGATATACTGCAACTGAAACTCAATAACGTTTAATTCAATAACTCATGATAACGTTTAGTAAACCTATATTGTTAGATGTTTTAATTAGTTTTAAAATATATGTATTATTCGCTTGAAAAAAAAAACTGAAGAAATTTCATTTTATTGATGGAAAATTTAAGCCAAAATAATCCGTCCCTCAGAATAGCTAAAGCAGCAATGTCTTTCAGATGCCTTGAAAAGTTGTGGAAATCAAAACTCATCAGCACAAACACAAAACTTAGGCTATTCAAATCAAATGTGCTATCAATCCTTACGTATGCGTGTGAACGCTGGAAAACAACAAGAGATATAGAAACAAAGTTGAACGCATTCGAAAATAAATGTCTAAGGAAAATACTTGGTATAGCGTGGAACGAATTCAAAACAAACGAGGAAATTAGAGAAATCGCCAATCAACCACTGATATCTTCAGTAATAAAGAAAAGACGATCGTCATATGTTGGACATGTGATGAGAAGAGATAATAACCAAATAACAAAGCAAGCCCTCATATGGGAAACAACAGGTAAGAGAAAAATAGGAAAACCCAGGGAGACACTGAGAAGAACATTGATGAGAGAGGCAAGAGCAGCAGGATTCGGCTCCCTCAATGAGATAGAGCTGCTTGCGCAGAACAGAGACAAATGGCGAGATTTGATAAAATATCTTTAAAAGAAAACTGCTATAACAAAAATTCAGATAGAAGAGGGTGTATCTTGGTCTACGCCCTATGGGCCGGCTACGGCTCGAAAGGTCAATAGATAGATAGAATCCGTCCCGGATTAGGGTTAAAAAATATGGTCACCTTATACTTAAGTAACTAAACTTGTTGAGAGACAATACATACTACGACGTTTCGGCAAACGGTTTGCACATACTGCATTTAAGAAGAAAGCAGCTGCCCTGCGGATGTGAAGTGGGAGGAATGTCCTCTAAGCGTTATTAATCTTGCCCTGTCTATACGTTATCTCTTGTACATCATCGCTGGTGATAACGTAATCTATATAATCCACAGCTTGTTTCAGGGAGCCGCGATAGCTCACTGGTTAGTGAACTGGACTACAAAGGACAAGAGGTAGGGTTCGATCCCAACCGACGGTTTCCTGGTTCACCCCGCCTTAAATGGGTACCGGATATTTTTCTGGGAAAGTAAAGCGGCACGGACGTAAAACCGACCACTTTACCCCAACAATCATGTGCTGAAGGTCTGTACAATTTATGGACACTAACACCATATTCCCTATACGCCACTTGGCGTGACGAGGGCTCTTTACATTTTTTTTTTTTTAACTACAGGTTGTTTCGTTCTTCGCACACCACTTTGAGCCTATAATGGTGCTAACTACTAACGTATCTGTCGAGGTTCTACAACAAAAATTCAAAATTTTCATTCTTTCGATCTTCATGCATTTAATTTCTTTTCTTCTAACTTTCTGTCTATCTAAAATGACGTTCAGTAGTAGGCTACAGATACTTAAAAAAAACCTACGGCACAACTTGTATCCCTGTTTCGGGGCATGCCGGAATTGGTTGAATAAATACTCATACATCATCATCAGGTCGTATTTCCTTTCCAGAAGTCTGCATTCACCACAGCCCGTCTGTATAGTGCCGGTACCGTTATACTGTCACTTGGACCGGGCTTTTCTTTTTTTCCTTATCCGCCTTTCAACGTCGGGATATATAGTTTGCGTTTTTTTTTGCTCTTCTGTTAGCTTCTGCCACCGTTGTTTCCTAGTATTTATAATATTCAATCAAGCTATTTTTTTCGTGGTCGATCTTTGAGTCTCATATTCTCGTAACGTTTATTGGAGGTTCGTTGTGTTGTGTTTTGATCGTTCTGTCTAATCACATGGTCAACCCATTTTATCTATTGTTTACGTAATCAACGGCGATAATTATTTCTACCTTTTTTTTTCCTCAGTAACTCATTGAGGAATGGGTAGGGCAATGAAAAACGTCCACCATGCCCTTCTTATCCCCCTTGAGAGCACCTCTAATTACGTATTTATTTAGTGATTGCTAGACATTGACCATCGACAATCCCACGAGTGAACAGTTTCCTTTCCAAGCACGCCCATTAGGCTCTGGCTGCCGATTAAACACTTTTTTCAAAACCATTCATTGAAAAGGTGTGGGGGGGGGGGCGGCTGGATAATCTAGAGGTATGACGTAAGTCTCAAGAAATGGAAGAGACCCGGGTTCAAAGCTCACCAGAAGCGGTGTTGATTTTTCAATTAAAGAAAATAATGAATCCGTGGTTTGTTTATGATGTTATCCTCCCCTGATCTCCTGGGTAGTGAGATCCGATGTCTAGACTTCTCTGGGTAGTGAGATCCGATGTCTAGGCTTCTCTGGGTTGTGAGATCCGACGTCTAGACTTCTCTGGGTAGTGACATCCGATGTCTAGACTTCTCTGGGTAGTGGCATCCGATGTCTAGACTTCTCTGGGTAGTGACATCCGATGTCTAGACTTCTCTGGGTAGTGACATCCGATGTCTAGACTTCTCTGGGTAGTGACATCCGATGTCTAGACTTCTCTGGGGAGTGAGATCCGATGTCTAGCCCTCTCTGGGTAGTGAGATCTGATGTCTAGACTTCTCTGGGGAGTGAGATACGATGTCTAGACTTCTCTGGGTAGTGACATCCGATGTCTAGACTTCTCTGGGGAGTGAGATCCGATGTCTAGCCCTCTCTGGGTAGTGAGATCTGATGTCTAGACTTCTCTGGGGAGTGAGATACGATGTCTAGCCCTCTCTGGGTAATGAGATCCGATGTCTCAACAAACAATCTGGTGTACAGTGATGATAATCCTAACAACAAACAATCTGGTGTACAGTGATGATAATCCTAACAACAAACAATCTGGTGTACAGTGATGATGATAATCCTAACAACAAACAATTTGGTGTACAGTGATGATGATCCTAACAACAAACAATCTGGTGTACAGTGATGATGATCCTAACAACAAACAATCTGGTGTACAGTGATGATGATAATCCTAACAACAAACAATCTGGTGTACAATGATGATGATAATCCTAACAACAAACAATCTGGTGTACAGTGATGATGATGATCCTAACAACAAACAATTTGGTGTACAGTGATGATGATCCTAACAACAAACAAGCTGGTGTACAGTGATGATAATCCTAACAACAAACAATTTGGTGTACAGTGATGATGATCCTAACAACAAACAATCTGGTGTACAGTGATGATGATCCTAACAACAAACAATCTGGTGTACAGTGATGATAATCCTAACAACAAACAATCTAGTGTACAGTGATGATGATCCTAACAACAAATAATCTGGTGTATAACGATGATAATCCTAACAACAAACAATCTGGTGTACAGTGATGATGATCCTAACAACAAACAATCTGCAGCTATTAGCACTCAGCAACGATTCTGACATCAGTCAGCCGCTGAATTAAAAGCTGTAATGACTTCCTTGCTCTTACCTATATCTAGACTTATTGATTCTGCTCTATACATGCAAAGGTTATCAGGTTGTTATTGTACTGCACTACTCTCCTACAGGTCGGTGTTCATGACACATTTGTAATGACAGCAATTTAAGTTGAATATCAGTTACTCCAGACTTGTTTCCCTCTAGAAGACATTTCCGGTGCATTCACCTCTATTGATTTTAAGGTATATATGACTTTAAGTGCAGGATTCGTATCTCTAGTCGTGTGATGGGTACTGATATGAGATCGAACAGGATAGGCATAGAAACATGGAGAACATAAATTGTTCCATCAAGAGTTGAACATGAATTTCAAAGAAATATCTATATCAGAATAAATGTCTATATCAGAATAAATGTCTATATCAGAATAAATGTCTATATCAGAATAAATGTCTATATCAGAATAAATGTCTATATCAGAATAAATGTCTATATCAGAATAAATGTCTATATCAGAATAAATGTCTATATCAGAATAAATGTCTATATCAGAATAAATGTCTATATCAGAAAGAGAACAGGAGTTGCTGCATCACAAAGTAAACAAGAATAGCTGCACCACAAAGTGAACAAAAATAGCTGCATCACAAAGTGAACAAAAATAGCTACATCACAAAGTGAACAAAAATAGCTGCATCACAAAGTGAACAAAAATAGCTGCATCACAAAGTGAACAAAAATAGCTGCATCACAAAGTGAACAAAAATAGCTGCATCACAAAGTGAACAAAAATAGCTACATCACAAAGTGAACAAGAATAGCTGCATCACAAAGTGAACAAGAATAGCTGCATCACAAAGTGAACAAGAATAGCTACATCACAAAGTGAACAAGAATAGCTGCATCACAAAGTGAACAAGAATAGCTACATCACAAAGTGAACAAGAATATCTACATCACAAAGTGAACAAGAATAGCTGCATCACAAAGTGAACAAAAATAGCTACATCACAAAGTGAACAAGAATAGCTACATCACAAAGTGAACAAAAATAGCTACATCACAAAGTAAACAAAAATAGCTACATCACAAAGTGAACAAAAATAGCTGCATCACAAAGTGAACAAAAATAGCTACATCACAAAGTGAACAAGAATAGCTACATCACAAAGTGAACAAAAATAGCTACATCACAAAGTGAACAAGAATAGCTATATCACAAAGTGAACAAGAATATTTGCATCACAAAGTGAACAAGAATAGCTACATCACAAAGTGAACAAGAATAAGAATAGCTACATCACAAAGTGAATAAGAATAGTTACATCACAAAGTGAATAAGAATAGTTACATCACAAAGTGAATAAGAATAGTTACATCACAAAGTGAATAAGAATAGCTACATCACAAAGTGAATAAGAATAGCTACATCACAAAGTGAATAAGAACCATATTTAAAACAAAAAACAAAAACAAGAGTAGCTGCATCACAAAGAGAACCAGATTTACTACATCATAAAGTAAACATGATAGTTTGTTTCCTACTTTATGGAAGCCATCATATTTCAACTTTATTTTTAAAAAAAAAACAGTGACAACATAAAAATTTTACAAACAAATCTACCATTTTTTCCCCTACAATCTTTACTCCAGCAAGCATTTTACATACATGACATATAAAACGTAGGATTTCCTTCATGTTATATGTAATTTGTATCGACAATGGTTTTAATATTTATATTGTATCAATACAGACTATATATATATATATATATATATATATATATATATATATATATATATATATATATATCTGTCTGTCTATCCATCCATCCATTGACCTTTCAAGCCGTAGCTGGCCTATAGGGCAAAGACCCAGATACAGTGACATTGATACAGTGGAGCCTCAAATGTTGAATGGCCCTAACTTTAAACGTTTCAGATTTTGAACACTAAATATTAGAGAATATTTTCTTACTTTGAGTGACGCTTCTATATTCAAACTGTGCCTGCTCAAGTGCAGTAAAAAGAATGTGGCGTGTCATTGCATTCTTTTGTGCTATGCACATGTGTTTTCAGATCTTTTGTTTCAATTTTTTTTTGGTGTTTGGTTTTATATGTATGTGTATGGTTCTTTTCGTCTTGCCAGATGGTCTAGTGGAGGCTATTGTGTATTTTTGTTGTTGTTGAGGTTTTGTTTTTCTTGAACAGTTTCTCTACCAATGTTTGACAAACACACATGGCCACAGAATGAACAAGTTCACTGATCCACAAGGTTTTCCATCCTTTTTCATGAGTATTTTCTCTTCTAAGTGTTGCCTTAGCACAGTCTCTCTCTCTCTCTCTCGCTGCGATCAAGACTCAATCAGAGTAGAATTCCAGACTCTCTCATGAAGTCAGCTGTCTGTTTAAGTGATTCGATTGCCCCATATAGTTTCTCTTCCAAGGAGGTGGGTGTGGACCACATTGCTCTTCTCAGGTCTGTGTACTGGGGGCAATCCTGTACAACATGTTTTGTAGTCATATTGTCCAGTGTACAATGGCATAGGCTGGTCGTACCTATTTTGAATTTGGTGAACATGTGATTCTCATTCTATTGTCGCCAGTGCGTAGGCGAAGTATGATGAATTGATCTCTCCTTGATAGTTGATGGTATCCTTCCTCTCATTATACTTTGGGTGTTCTCGTTTCCATTTTTCATGGTACTGACATTTGAGGTTTCAAAATACCTTAAACGTTTCAAATACTTGGGCACAATAATAACATCAGATGGGAGATGCACCACAGAAATAAAAAGCAGAATAACTCAGGCCCAAATAGCATTTCAGAAAATGAAAAATATCTTATGCAACAAATCTATGTCAATAAAAATGAGAAACAGAGTTCATCTGTGCTATATAGAACCAATTCTGACCTATGGAAGCGAATCATGGACAGTAGACAAACAAATTAAAAGACAATTAGAGGCCACAGAGATGGGATTTCTCAGAAGAATGTTGAAAGTTCCCTGGACAGCTAAAAAGACCAATGAGGAAGTTCTCAAAGAGGCCAACACAAAAAGGGAGCTCTTAAAAAACATCAGAAAGAAGCAATCAACATTTTTCGGGCACATCATGAGAAGAGGAAACTTGGAATACTTGGTTACAACTGGCAAAATAAAAGGAAAGAGAGATCGCGGGCGACAAAGAGAGAAAATACTGGATAGCTTGGTGTCATGGCATGGAAAACAGTCAACAACAGAACTGATACGATGCACTGTAAATAGAAGATTGTGGAGGGACATGATCACCTACGCCAACCGGTATGGCACATGATGATGATGATGATGACCTTTGAGGATGGATTTGGCTTCGTCATAACTGAGTGGATGGTTCTCTTGTGGTAATCTCCCTCCCTCTTTAGCTAATTTGTCTGCGCGTTCGTTCCCGTGTATACTACAGTGTGATGGTATCCAATGAATGACTACTCTCTGGAAGTGATTGCATAGTTGGTCCAGGGCTGTTCTCAAGTCATCGAGTTCATTGTTCTTGGGGCTTTTTAGAGCTGATAGTACTGACAGTGCATCAGTCAGAATCACCAATTTATTGTGCATGTTATTTTTGTGTTGAGTAGCCAGTGTTGCAGCATCTCTGAGGGCCTCAGTTTCTGCTTTAAAGTTATTTGAGAATTTTCCAGTAGCTATTGACTTGGGGATCTCGTCCTGGTTATTCAGCATCAAGAACACACCACCCCCTCCATTTCTGGTGGCATTTGTAGCAGAGCCATCTGTGTATATGTGGGAGCAAGAGTCCTGTGGGTAGATATCGTGTATGTGTTTTTCTGCTACGTGTTTTCTTTTTGTGTCTGATTGGGCGCCTTTTTTAATTCTCAAAAGATGTTATACCATTCCTTATACATGCTCTCCATGATGTGCGATCACTTGCTAGATGTTCCCAGTCATTTTCACAGATGGAGAAGTCATTCACTGATGATTTACAGATATCTCTATATCGTAGTTTAGGTCTGCCAATTTGTCTTTTTCCATGTATTAGTTCACCATATAGTATTTGCCTGGGGATGCGTTGTTACTTCCATTCGCTGGACGTGCCCCAGCCATCTTAATCTTCTACATCTGAGCATCGACATGATTGTTGGGGTCTTAGCACGTTGCAGGACAGCTAAGTTGGTCATATTGTCCTGCCATTTGATGTGCATTATTCTGCGGAGACATCATGTGGAAGACATTTAGTCTTTTTTTTTGTGATTTGAGTATGTTGTCCAGGTTTCAGGTCCATATAATAGTGTGCTAAGCACAAAAGTTTGATATATTAAGAGTTTGGTCTTTAGTGTATATATGTATATATATATATATATATGTAGTGTATATATATAGACATATCCACTGTCCTTAACTATAGCATCCAGATACACTAACAAAATCTAAGAGGAAGGTTGTAGTATTGATAATTGAAGTGAAGAAAGGAACTTACCAAGAAGTACTAAAGTGCTACGCTCATGGTGGATCTAGAAAGCATGGAAAGTAAATTAAAATACACAACCAGTAGTGTTGAGAAGTAGGAGAGAGAGAGAGAGAGTGAATACTAGAAGTATAAGTGTCTGGTGTGTTTATGGAAGGAACTCCTCTTCAAAATGGTCATCTTTCTCTGCCTCTCTGCCAACCAGACAAGACATCACTAGTCCACACTAAGTTACTGTAAATGCAATTTTCATATCATTATATAAGCATTTACATATGTTGCTTATTGCTTTAAAGTTTTAATTTATCATTCTGGGAATTTAATTGTATTATCTTTGCCTTAATTTATGAGTATTTGCTGTTTAAGTTTATATTTTAAAATTGTATTTTTTAAAGGTCTGGGAACAGAATAATTCACTCTCTATTATTTATAATTGAACAAAAATTTATTTGTACATAAAACAAATCAAAGTTTGAATAGCCTTCAGGAACGTTTGAAGTACTAAGCACTACTGCAAGCATGTGCACTATCTTCAACAACAAAATATACATTTTCTAAAAATGTGCAGGTCATGTGGTGACCCATCTTCCATGAGTGTAACATCTTTGAGAAATCATTCTCACGTTATCACCATAATTCAACTTTTAACAAATTCTTTAGAGATTCTATTATTTAAAAGTGTGAGTATATTTTTTTGGGTCTCTTCTGTGTTTTTTAGATTGACCTTTTAAGTTCCTTAAATTATACATCTTGCATCACATGTAATCTCTTGACACAATCTGTTGTTCAACCATACAACCAACCGCAACAAAAACTTTTGTGATGTTTCACAACAAACGTACAGTCTACAGAACAGTAACAAAACAATTTGTAATTCTACAATAATTTGTGCAATATCAGACAGGGAATAATCTATTTCCAAAATGAGTCAGAGAAAGGTGGAATTTGCAAACTTTTGAAATTAATATTTGTCCAACTTTCACAATAATGAGAAGGAGGGCAATGACAAAACAAACATGGACGGTGGATCATACTGTAATTTTTCTGCTACAAATATCAGGTCATTGGGTAGTGGAGAAGAGGAAGGGTTTTCAAATTCAAAAACAGGAAAGAGCTATATCATAGCCACAACCACTGGCAAATTCTCAAATTACTACAAGACTATAAACTCCCATGACCAAGTAAGAAATGGCCCTTCAAAACAAAGGAATAGTATACATGGGAAATTGTAGCTACTGAGTGATATGTTTTCACCTATAACAGCATAGAAATCAAAAAGAATAATAAACTGAATGAACTAAAGGTAATCTTAGTCAACTTAGTGTGACCGCTTCATATAAATTTTCTATTGAATTTTATCACAATGCAACACCAAATAAAATAAAGAAGCAGGTTAAAGAAGTTGCCACAAGAAGACTTTCTGGTCAGGTTCATAGAAGCAAATTTTTCATCAAAGGATACCATAATGCAAAGTTGAAGCAAGATCATTCTAAATACAATGTCAGGATGGATATTATCAACTGTCCAGAATGAAACAGTTGATCAATTATGCCTCTGTACCAACAACAGAATAAGAAACCACTCTATATTCAAGAGACATCAAGTGTCACTGTGACCTGGTTAAGATGTCATACAAGAATGTCTCAAATTTGCAGACTTAATTGAGACAATAAAAGGGAAAAAAGCAGTTTCTCCACAATTTTTGTTATGGCTATTGTGGTCTAATATTGGCTCACCCAGAAGAGAGACATGTGGCAAGACACATTGTGGGCTCTATGTAAAGTCTGATCACTGACAGCAGAGATCAGTAAAATATGGAGAGTTTTAAATGTCAGCCTCATGTGTTGTCTTCAGCCAGAAAGGACAATAGATGGATGGATAGACAGACAGACAGAGGTGGGGGGACAGACAGACAGAGATGGGGGGACAGACAATTAGATAGATTACACAGATTTGATAGATAAACAAAGTTGTGGTATAATATAACCTTGAAGATATAGTCTGAGGTTGAATGAATCACACCTCACCAAGAAGAAAAATACAGAATGAGGTTGAATGAATCATGCATCACCAAGAAGGAAGATACAATCTGAGGTTGAATGAATCACACCTTACCAAGAAGGAAGATACAATCTGAGGTTAAATGAATCACACCTTACCAAGAAGGAAGATACAATCTGAGGTTGAATGAATCACACCTTACCAAGAAGGAAGATACAATCTGAGGTTGAATGAATCACACCTCACCAAGAAGGAAGATACAATCTGAGGTTGAATGAATCACACCTTACCAAGAAGGAAGATACAATCTGAGGTTGAATGAATCACACCTCACCAAGAAGGAAGATACAATCTGAGGTTGAATGAATCACACCTCACCAAGAAGGAAGATACAGACTGAGATTGAATGAATCACACCTCACCAAGAAGGAAGATACAGAATGAGGTTGAATGAATCACACATCACCAAGAAGGAAGATACAATCTGAGGTTGAATGAATCACACCTTACCAAGAAGGAAGATAGACTCAAAGGTTGAATGAATCACACCTCACCAAGAAGGAAGATACAGTCTGAGGATTAAATGAATCACACTTCACCGAGAAGGAAGAAATTCAGAAGTTGAATGCATCATGTCTCATCAAAAAGGTAAAAACTCCAATGCGACCTGTAGCCAATATGACCTGAGAAGAAAGCAATCTATAGCCACCACTTCAAACAAAAATAGTATGGCAGAACCAGAACTCAGAACAGACAGCTAGCTTCATTCTATCTATCTATTGTCCTTTCGAGCCGAAGACGACACATAGGGCAGAACCACAATCTCAAAAACAGAAACCTTGCGTGCTAAAGTGGCACATATTGCAGAGATCACTGCTCTAAAATATATGGTTCTGTTTCCATAACAACACTTTTTACAATGACAGCTTGTCATGCCATCGATCAACCTCCTTAGTCGCCTCTTACGACATGCCTGGAAGGTCACAGTGTCACTATTCTTTAGACATTTTCTAGCTTCATTAGAGAATCTTAAATCACCAGCTTTAATGAGTGAGCATCACAAAAAATTTGTTATTCAAATGTTATTCTCCATGTGCCTCTCACAAATTACATAAAACTATATCTCCAAACCGTTATCATTTCCAAAGACACAATCAACTCTATAGTCATGTGTACAAAATTCAAGACTGGCACCTCAGTCACATGTGCATATGGACAAGTGCCCCAGACTGCTTAACACATACTTCAAGACTGTATTGAAAATAGTATAGTACACTGAGGAAAAACATCTGCCCAAAGGTACAACACTGCAGGCAAAATCATACGGGCCACTGCAAAAAACACCACCAAAAAATAATAATAATAAAATAAAACCAGTAACATTTATACAGGAAATGGCATTGCAGATATAGACAGTACTTCAGATGAACAAAATTTAGATGATTTTCAACCCACTTAGCCAAAGCTATCAGAGTAACTGTATGCTCATCACAGCTACCCACACACAATACTCAAACGTATGTACCTCTACTCTACTCACAATTTGAAAACAAGAGCTACACTCAATTCACTTACTAACAAACATTTAGGGAATGCAATTTAATGGAATTTACATTTCAAACCTCACTATGTCTATACTCACACAGAAAAGGTTTTTTTGGTGTCAATTCTGAGATCAATCAGGTACTGGACTGTTTTATACAGTACATCATTGTTGTCAATGTTATTCTCTCAATTCCTACAATGTTGATGGTGTCATGCTGTTATACAGATCTAGACATTTCTTTGGATCCATCAGCTGAGAAGGTAATGGGAAGGGGATGGCATGTGGGCCTGAAGTAGGAACACCAGTAATGCACTATATCAATATGATCTGACAAGAGATGTAAAATGAACATTACATACACGCCACCAAACAAATATTTAGTGGTGGAAGCTCCAGTGTGAGTGACAAATATAAATTACACTGGGTTCAAGCTATATTTTGGGTTCATTTTCTGCTGTTGTTTGTTAATTTTTGTGATTGCTCTAAAAATACAAATAATTTCCAGTGTATTTTTGTTTATTTTTTGTGATGGATCATATGATGATCTATTTCCCTCTTTGTAGACAACCCACTTATTTTTTTCTAAACTAAAAAAAACTACAATTATTGCATTCTTGTTATTTAATGCACACTCAAAAAGATTTTAAAGATTTAGATAAATTAGATTGAGATTTAAAAGATTTAGATAAATTAGATTGAGATTTAAAAGATTTAGATAAATTAGATTGAGATTTAAATGATTTAGATAAATTAGATTGAGATTTAAAATTAATCTACAAGTGTTACAATTAAGGTATATCACTCAAATGGGCTACTCTCCTTATAAAAAGAGCATTTTAAAATGTCATTTAACAAATTCAATAAATTGTGGTAACAAATAAATTTTAATAATAAACAAGTTATATTAAATGTGCCACTCTGGCTTCATCTCAAATATGACTGTTCTAGTTTGGCTCTTTAAAGTTAGAATGCTGTAACTGAAGCAGAAGATGATTCAAGCTCCTTTTAAATGCTTTTGATAAAGAAGCATGATAAAAATGCAATAATATTTACTGACAAAACTTAAATCATATGTCACAAGAGGAAGGAACATGTCAAACTATAAATGTTTATAACAAACTAAATAAAAGAAAACCATTGGATGACAACTTTCTTAACTATTTCACTGAAATGGAATGTGTTTTTAATATAAGTCTGCCCAGGGGACAGCAAAATCGATTTAAATAACCAATAAATAATAACATAATTTAATTTGGATATGGAATGGGGTGAATGACAAGAAAACATGTATGTATGACTTAGTGTATATATATATATATATATATATATATATATATATATATATATATATATATATATATATATATATATATATATATATATATATATATATATATATATATATTATATATATATATATATATAATATATATATGTAACAATTTTTTAAGTTAATAACCTTCATACCCTCAATTAGAGACTTTACATTTACCAGTAAGGCTGAGAAGATAAAACAGATGAATAACAGAAAGTTTACAACTACATCAATTAGCCCAGTGTTAGGTATTTAATAAATAATGAACTTTATTGTGTTGTTATGAAAACAATGTTAGTCGGAAGGAAAGAAAAAACAAAAAGACCTGAACCAAAACAGCCGGTCATTCCCACAGAAAATAGTTTGCAGACTTCTGATAATGCAACACTTTTTTTTATCTAAACATCAATTAATATTACACATATTCTCAAATATAGCTTATCTTTAATTATGTACATCAAAGGCTATGGGTGCAAAAATCCGAGTACTCAGTTTACTTATAAATATATAAAATACTAGGACATATAGCGATCATCTAAAATAAGTAACATAATTTACACCCAACATAAAATATTAAAGCTTAAAACATTTAATGTTTAATATGGTTCATTCAAAGATCCCATAGGGTGTACACTGTTCAGTGTAGTCCCAAATGAAATTAGCTAAAACTATGAGAAGCTAAAGCTACACATAGAATGGCCTTCCCCATCTATCAGTTGTAATAAAGTATGACAGCCACTGACTGTTTTACTTAGACAAGAAGAAGAAACACAAACCGGTTTCCCACATACTCTAAGACAAATTGAAAACCAGTGATTTTAGAAGATGTAGCAAAATTCAAATGCACATATATATCACTTTGCTTGCACACGTATTACATACATGTATAAACATCACAAAATGTCTAATATATGTGGCTCCAAGCCGTGCTTTAAACTCCTCCCATTCTCCGTAAGCCCTCTAACCTTTTTCACAGTTTCAATGACCTTTCGATAGAGTGGCGGCGTTTGTGTGACCCCATTATCAGGCAGGCTTTCTAAAAATCGTATATATTCTTCAGGAAGTCCATTCTGCCTAGCTCCTGCTATAATAACTTTCTTGTAATGTGGACTTGGTTTTGGGTCGTTTACTGTATCTTTATCCATCTCATAAGTCCTGCATTTGATTAGTTCTCCATGTTCATTCTCAATGTCAACTTCAAGTGGCTGATAATATAGTTCCTGGCTATAAAAAAAAAAAGAAAAGAAGAGAGATTATTAATACACCATATTTTTCTAATAAATACAGACAACATAACGATGAAAGAATAAATGACATACAAAAATGTTCCCAATGAACACTTAATGAAAGTAATTGTGAAATGTGATGTTTGAAATCAGAGAAAGAAGCAAAATGAGTTAACATAGGTTAGCAAAGATTGGGAAAATATTACACATTTGACAAGCCTCAGACAGCAAAAGAGAATTAAAAGAAATATTTATTGCTTCTTTTCTTTTCTGTGATGTGTTTTTTTGTTTAAAACTGAAAATATAATCATAATTACTATTTATCTGTTGATACTGCATTTCCCTTTTGTGGGTGCATATTAGAATGCATTTATTTAAATATAACTGATCACTAACTCAGGTTATTCGCAAAAATAACTAACCATATTAGAGAGTTAATCTATGAACGCCTGATTCTGATCTCTGTCACAGCAATTTTCTGCTGATATTTTAGGTGTCTTTGTATATAATCATGAGATGCAATCTGTCTACAAAACAAAGAAATGAAAAAATGTATTATGAGTATTCTTTTTCAAAGCATTCTTGTTCTTCTGCACTTCCTTTTATATGCCTTCACGTGTTGAGTGAGATACAAGCTCTTGCGGCCTCTCCTCTGGCTACTCCAGAATTGGCATTTAATGTAAATATATATAAAAGCATTACAAAAAAATGTTACACTAAGCCTATTCTACTATATGGAAGCGAGTCATTAATTAGTTATTGGGCATGTGATGAGAAATGAAGGCACTGAGAATACTATAACAGGCAGAATGAACGGGAAAAGGGAGCAAAGAAATACCAAGGGAAAAAATATTGAACAGCATATCCAAATGGCATAATAAAAAATTCAATGACTGAAATTATGACATACAAGGACCAGAAGATATGGAGAAAGATGACTGCCAATGCCTACTGGCATGGCACCTGATGATGATGAATACAAAAAAAGGGGTTCCTTCCATGCATATGGGGAATATGGTGTATCAATACTCATATTCTTCACATGTTTTATTGTCGGTATCACGTCATACAGAACTGATACGATGCAATGTAGATAGAAGATTGTGGAAGGACATGATCGCCTATACCAACCGGTGTGGCACATGATGATGATGATCACGTCAAACTGTCCTACTTTTCCACAAAAATCCAATACCCATTTAAGGCTGGTAACTGTAAACTTAAGAGCTGTGTATCAGGACTGAACCTAATTTCTTGTTCTTAGTAGTCCAGTTCACTAACTACTGAGCTACCACAGCTACCTAAAACAGATTGCCATCAATTAATCAACAGAAAAGCACTTACATGTCTAGAGCCTCCAGATCTTTTAAATCCAGCTCCCAGATAACACCACAGACATGGTCTTCTGGGCTAGCAAGTCGGATAGTGGCAAAAGCTCCACACCAATAACTGGTCTCATACCCAACAGCAGATGTTGTTGCATCAAAAGTAAATCTGTAGCCCTGGCAGAAACAAACACTTATGCAGCTTGGCTAACTTCATAAAAATAAATAGATCAAAATATTTATTTCAATCCTAAAACAATGAGTTCATTATTATCAAAGTTCACGGCTCAATGAAGCAACATTTCAATTCATCACCATCATCATTTTAAAATGGTCTGTCCAGAGGATGCTGATCTTCTGACTGCCAGTCTGAATGTTTCTTATTGTTTAACTCTGCTGCCTGCTTCAAGTCTGTTTCAAGTCTTTGTCATAGTTCCATCATCTTATAGGTTGTCCCACCCTCTGCTTTCCAGAATTTCTACCTTCTTTTACTGTTTAAGGCCATTTAGCATTTCATATGGCTAAAATGTGTGCGTTTTCCTTCACATATAAAAAGTAAAGTAAAGTACCCCCGTCACGCCAAGTGGCATATAGGGAATATGGTGTTAGTGACCATAAATTTTACAGACCTTCAGCAAATGATTTTTGGGATAATGCGGTCGGTATTACGCCCGTGCTGCTTCACTTTCCCAGAAAAAATCCGGTACCCATTAAAGGCTGGGTGAACCCGGAAGCCGTCGGTTGGGATTGAACCCTACCCCTGTCCTTTGTAGTCCAGTTCACTAACCACTGAGCTATCGCGGCTCCCCTTCACATATAATTTGACTAATTGGTTTTCTTTTATTTCAGCTCTTTTGAGATATATTTTGTATTCTTTTGTTTATCTGTGAAGTTTGGAGGATATTAATGTTGTATTTTTAACTAAAAAGATTACACTTCTTTTCAGGTACTTGAGTTTGTGTTCAGGTTTCAAGCGTTCAAGTTTCAGTTGGAAAAAAGTACAGACCTGTGTAACCTCATCTGATAAAACAACATTTCTTCATAATTTCTACTAGGCAGTCTCCCAATTTCATGAAGAGTGACTCAAAAAATTCAAACTTGTTTCTACCATGTTGTTCCCAGATGTTATCGAAGAAGTAGTTTGTCTTGATTTTTTACTTCTTTGTATAGAGGTACAGGTTATGTATTTCTCTGTACTTCTAATTTGAAAGGTGAGTGGTGTCATTTGCATATCTTAGGTCTGGTAAATCATCATCCACAGCGAAGAACATGGAATTGTAACAAAATATGAATATCAAGGATCTGTAGTAACCAACAATGGAGACTGCCAGAAAGAGATCAAAAGATTAGCAAAACAAAAATTAAATGCCCTGAAGAACATATGGCAAAACACCAGCAAGGCAGTAAGATTAAAATGACTGGGGACATGTATCTTCCATATAGCAACATATGATCATGAATCATGGATAATCTCACAAACAGCAAGGAAGAAAATTCATTTATTTGAAACAAAATGCTACAGAAAAATCCTTAAGATACTTTAGATAATGAAAAAGAGCAATGAAGATATATTAAAAGATTTGAACATTAAAATGAACTAGAACTGGCTTATAAACACCCCTCAACAGAGGAAATTAAAATACTATGACGACATCAAAAGACATAGCGGGCTGGAAAGAACAATAATGAATGGCATGGGTTCTTGGTGACGTATCAGGGGCAGACCAAGAAGAAGGTGGTTTCAAGACATCAAGGAGAACTTGAACATGACAACAGAAGAAGTAGGAGATCTGGCTAGAGACATATTTTTTTCAGACCGGCTGTGGTGAATGCAACATTCTGCGAAGGACATGCGACCTGATGATGATGAGGTCTGGTAAAATCTAACTTTGTAATGCTAAATGGGTTTAAACTTTTATACTGTGGGTCTTGTCTCAGTCTCATGTTTTCATAAGTGATTGATTATTATATTAACTTACCCCAAAAATCATGTGCTGAAGGTCTGTAAAATATAGGGTCACTAACACCATATTTCCCTATACACCACTGGCGTGATGTGGGTACTTTACTTTTTTACTTTATATTAACACCAACAGGCATGGTAAAGTTGATGATGATGAATATTATATTCACTTATATTAATTGAACAAGTGAGAAAGGATGCAAATCTGTTGCATTTTTTTTTCTTTATTAGCTTTATTATATATATACAATTATATAAACTTATAATAAACATACTAGAGACAAAATAAAGATGTCACTATTTTTAGCACAATCCTACCTCTTAATACATGAAATGATACACATTTAACTAACAAATCAAATACAAACCTACCATAATTTATAAACACATCATCAGCTCCATAAATTATAAAATAATATAAACTAAGATAAGACGAGACACTACCTACCGCAACCAACTACAAATTTTGAAAATCAAATGCTTCGTTACATCAATCATCAACAACATATAAAATATTGTTATATTTATATATATTTTAATATATTATATATATATATATTATATATATATATATAATTAATTAATTATTTTTAATTTGTTACTGCACTGTACATTGTACATGTATATTATTATTTTATAAATTATAATAATTGTAAACTAGTAAACACTAGCTAGCAGTGTAACTAGTAACAGCAGTAAACACTAACGCCGTTACTAACGACTAACGGTTCGTTCGTTTACATGGTGTAGTATAATAAGTATACTCAAAACAAATAACACATTTAATTTAATTTTTTAAATTTTAATTTATTGATTTAACTTAACTTAGTAAATTTGAATACTGTGTACTGTGTCAGTGTGTCTCAACTGACTGTAGTTGTAGTGTCTGAGTCAGAGAGAGTCTGACTAGTGTTAAAAAAAAAAAAGTGTACTAGATTAAGATTTCCAGTTTTGCACACAATACATGTACTGTACTACAATAACACTTACATGTAGGGTCCCAACGCCTTTAAATTGAGCACTTGGGTTATTGATTATAATCCTTTCCTTCAGCAAGTTGCTACCGTAAGAAAATACATAAAAGTCTCATCAGTGTTCTGAGTGTTCGATACAGCAGAAACAGATGCCATCTTCTCGTCCCAGTGGCTGCTTGCGGCTCCGTCTTCGCCTCTCCGCTCTCTAAAGCCTCTAACTCTAAGAAGAGAGAGGAGACTGTTCTCGAAACTGTTCCGTAAATTAAATAACAGGAAATGTTTGTCAATAGAATCGACGGAGATCAGAAAGTATTAATCAATCCACAAAAATTAGGTAGTAGGCCTCTATAGAGGACGAAAAGTCATAATTACTCTTCTCAGCTACAATCCTGGAATGACTAGTGTCTTGGTAGAGTAAGAGAAGTGATAAGGGAAGGGGTTAGCAGACTTCGGTGCAAAAGTAAAAGTAGAACGGGGGCAAATAATGGACACTCACTATCATCAAGTGCCACATACGCTGGTGTAGGTGATCTTCACAATGTTTTATTTTAAATCGTGGTAATTTAATATGAACTCATAGGCGACATTACCATCAAAGAGATTTAGCGTAAATCCGAAAGAAACTGGTCAAAACGGCATGCATGACCTTCGGCGTTTTGACAGTTCTTTAGTTACGGAAGGCCCCGGTATCACTGCAAACGAATTAAAATCCATAATTGCTCAACCGCCCGTGCCAACGTAATCATCTGAATTAATATCTCATCTCCCAAACAAAGAAAGGTAGCTGTAGTCCCCATCGTAGCAGTCTCAGCACACGCAAAAAGACATATGGCGAAACCACGCAGAAAGTGAACACAGCCAACTGTTCCCTGACATACGATATCATCATTCATCATAAACAATTGGAATATCGAAACATGATCAAAGCGGATGAGACACACAACTCACGGTGTGCACAGAGCACTTAACTCAGTAGCTCCTGCAACAAGCCGGACTTGGAATATGAGGAAACTGCAACAAGGAACATTTTTCATACATAGCCTTCAATGATTCCTGCCGCCTATCCACCATATACCGGTAGTTTTGACAGACGGTTGGTAAACCCAACATGCAAGTCATTGCTATTGTCTCATGTCACTGGAGCAATCATAGCCGGTTTGTACTTGAGAATCGTCTCATAATCCAGTTGGGTTCGCTGTCCCCACAAGGAATGAACATATGGTTCTCATACACATGGGATACCTGCAACACATTTCTTATCCTCATGCGCACCCGCACCTATATATGTGTGCATATTTGTCTGCATGCGTACTTGCACATTGGACGTGTTTGTACTTGAACATGTGCTTTGTGGTAATATATACTGATGTACGTGGTTATGAATGTATGGTTACGTACCAATGCGTTGTGCACATCTGTTCGGTGTACACACCCATAGTTAAAAATATAAACAGATTTATGTGTCCGTTTGGGTTTGTGTGTGTGTGTATGTATATATATATATATATATATATATATATATATATATATATATATATATATATATAGTCCCATTCGTCTTGTCAGACGGCCAAGTGGAGGCTATTGTGTATTTTTTTTTAGTTGAGGTTTTGTTTTTTAATAACTTCTCTCGGGGTTAATTCTACCAATGTTCGACAAACACACACGGCCACAGAATGAACAAGTCAGGCCCACTGATCCACAGGGTTTTCCATCCTTTTTCATGAGTCTTTTCTCTTCTAAGTGTCCCCTAGCACAGTCTCAAAAGATGTTATACCATTCCTTATACATGCTCTCCATGATGTGAATCACTTGGCAGATGTTCCAAGTCATTTTCACATATGAAGAAGTCATTCAGAGATGATTTACAGATATCTCTATATCGTAAGTTCTTTATCTATGAGGGTTTTGTTCTTCTAATTTCCCCTTCTTTCAGTGTGTTTGCTTTAACAAGTCCAAGTTTAAACATTGGTGCTTTCTTCCTCATTTCACTTTGCCTACTCTGCCTGGGTACGGAATATGGAGATAGTTCTTTACCCAGTCGCACTCTCCCCCTCTCGACTTCGTTTCAAGAATTTCCGAAGGAGAGACGTAGTCCATACGTTCGGGATTGAAAGAAGGTGCAGGGGATGCCAGAAAGACGGTTAACGCCGTCTTGCGATATATATATATATATATATATATATATATATATATATATAAATTCCACGTGGATTAACATATTGGGAATCAATTTATACTATATAAAAGTTTCCAGTAATAGTAAAGTCTGTGATATTGTATTCATCTCTACGTATTTTAAGAACCCTTACCTTTTACTGTATGTCACACCTGCATCCGCCCTGTCAGCCGACCATATCTATTTCAGTCCAGTCAATGCCTGACCAAGCTCCGGACTACAGGGAAGTGACTTATTTCCCTTTTTGCGAGTCTAGCATATTATCGCTATGCAGCTAGATTTATGTGTATATATATATATATATATATATATATATATTATATATATATATATATATATATATCTATTGACCTTTCGAGCCGTAACCGGCCCATAGGGCGTAGACCAAGATACACCTTCTCCTATATGGATTTTTGTTCTAGCAGTTTTCTTTTAAAGATATTTTATCAAATCTCGCCATCTGTCTCTGTTCTGTGCAAGCAGTTCTATCTCATTGAGGGAGCCGACTCCTGCTGCTCTTGCCTCTCTCATCAATGTTCTTCTCAGTGTCTCCCTGGGTCTTCCTCTTTTTCTTTTACCTGTTGTTTCCCATATGAGGGCTTGCTTTGCTATTCGGTTATTATCTCTTCTCATCACATGTCCAACGTATGACCATCGTCTTTTCTTTATTACTGAAGATATTAGTGGTTGATTGGCGATTTCTCTAATTTCCTCATTTGTTTTGAATTCGTTCCATGCTATACCAAGTATTTTCCTTAGACATTTATTTCGAATGCGTTCAACTTTGTTTCTATATCTCTTGTTGTTTTCCAGCTTTCACACGCATACGTAAGGGTTGATAGTACATTTGATTTGAATAGCCTAAGTTTTGTGTTTGTGCTGATAAGTTTTGATTTCCACAACTTTTCAAGGCTTCTGAAAGACATTGCTGCTTTAGCTATTCTGATTTTAATTTCTTTGCTCGTATCCCCTTCTCGATCAATGTGACTTCCAAGATAGATAAAGTGATCGATCTCTTCAACTGGTTTGTTTTCCATGTATATTTTGTCACCTGTTGGAATTAAACTAGTCATGACTTTAGTCTTTTCATGATTGATCTCAAGCCCAATTTTGCTGGCTATTGATGATAGTTCATTTGTGTTTTCCTGCATCGTTTTTATCTGACTGCTGATGAGAACTATGTCATCAGCAAAGTCGAGGTCTTCCAAATGGTCTCCTTGTATCCATTCGATGCCTTTATTACCAGTGCAGCATTTCTTCATTATGAAGTCCATAACAATTCCAAATAACAAGGGCGATAAAATACATCCTTGTTTAACCCCAGTTTCTATTGGGAAACATTCGCTCAGTCCTTCCTCTGTTCGAACTGCACATGTGTAACCATCATACATGTCTTTGATAATATTTATGATTTTTGATGGTAAACCATATTGCTTCAGAATTTTCCACAAAGAATCTCTATGAATACTATCAAATGCTTTTTTGAAGTCGATGAAGTTAAGTACAAACGGTTTTTGCTTTTCAATGTGTTCCTCCAATATAAGTCGTAGAGTGAAAATGTGGTCAATACAGCTTCTCCCTTTTCTAAACCCAGCCTGTTCTTCACGCATTACTGTATCTATTGAATCCTGTATTCTATTTAGGATGATTTTGCAGAATAACTTTGAGGCAACTGACAAAAGTGTCACGCCTCTCCAGTTGTTACAATCTCTAAGATTGCCCTTTTTTGGGATCTTAACAATGATTCCTTTTTTCCATTTATGAGGCGTCTTCTCTGTTTTCCAAATGATGTTGAACATTTTTTGGAGATGTATTAGATTATGGCTATCAATTGCCTTGAGGATCTCAGCTGTTAACTTATCCTCTCCAGCAGCCTTGTTATTGGTCATAAGCTTTAAGGTGGTTTCTATTTCACTCAAGGTGAAGTCATCTAAATTTACATTTAATTCTGCTGCTGGTGTTTCAGTTTCAAAATCTATTAAACTGTGGGTAGTGGACGGTTAAGAATTTCTTTGAAGTGTTCCGCCCAACGGGCTTTTATGTCTGCGCTTGTTGTTAGCATTGATCCAGATTTGTCTAGAATTGGTGTTCCACTGGATGTATAGGTGTTTGTCAGCATCTTTTGCACAGTATAAAGAGTTCTGCTGTCTCCTGTAATTGCAGCTGTCTCTGCTTTCTCTGCCAAATTGTCTATATAAGCTCTTGTATCTCTTCTTGCTGAACTTTTCACTTTGTTGTCTAATTCTTTGTATGTTGCTTTTGCCAGAACCTTTCCAAGATCTGTCTTTACATTAGTCATGGCTCTCTTCGCTTCTCTTCTTTCTTTGATGTATTTCCACGTGGTGTCTGAGATCCAAGCTCGTTTTTCCATTTTCTTCAGTCCAGCACTTGCTTCTGCTGCTGTCATTAGTATTTTGCTCTGTGAGTCCCACATCTCATTGATATCTAAGTCTATTTCACCGAGTGCTGTATGACAATTACTTAGCTCTATGTTAAACTTTTCCTTTATGGCTTCATCTTTCAGTTTATGACTATTAATTTTATGTGTAATTGACCTCTTCTGTTGGTTTCTAAATTTTAATCTTATTTTCCCAATGCACAGGTTGTGGTCACTATTAACATCAGCACCTCTGTAAGCTCTTACATCTATTAATGATGATCTGAATTGTTGTTTAATACATAGGTGGTCAATTTGATTGGAGATATATATATATATGAGTGTTGTTCCTGCTGAAGGCCTTCATGATAGAAACATCGTTCTACTTTTTTTTTTTTTTTTTTTTTTTTTTTTGTTTATCACCTACGCAAAGCGGGTGTCCGGTTAGCGCAATCGATAGGTGGTTGGCTTACCACGGCAACAGCCGGGGTTCGTACCCTGGCGAGGACACCTGGGTTTTACTAATTCCCTAAAAATTAGTACCTCTGAAGTCGGAGTAAATCTGCCTGCATGGCGAGGGGCATCCTGTAATGGGATAAAACAGACTTTACACGCAAAATTCAGTCCCACAAAATTGAGTGGGTGGGACTTCGTCAGAGGTCAAAGCTGACGAAAGCGAACGAACGAACCTACGCAAAGCTGTTACTATATCACTTTTTCCTTTTTTTTTAAATTTTCATTATGATAAGTAAATAGTTTGGTAAAATATTAGTGTCTTAAACTGGATGTTGTTTCACTGAACAGCTTCTCTCGTGGCTATATCTACCGATATTTGATAGACAGATTCGTCCGTAGAATGAACAAGACGTGTTTGTGATGCCAGGTCTCGTCTACTTGCTCCTGCGCCTTTTGACTTCTGAATTTTGCATCAACGCTTCCTCGAATATTGTGCCGTTTTTTTTTTTAATTTGTTTCTCTGTGTGTTCCGTTTTGCAGTCATGTTTTCCCAGTTTATATCGCCGATAGAGAATTCACTCAAGGAAACCTTGCAAACAGTTGTACATCTCAGTACTGAGATCTCTTTGGTATCTTTCCGTCCTTAGGTTCGCCATACAAGATTTGTTTGAGAATACGATTGTTTGTCATTCTTCTTATGTGACCCAGCCACCTTAGTCTACAATTCCTAAGTGTAGCCGTGATGGATGGGAGTTTGGCACGTTGTAAAACATTATAGTTGGTTACTTTGTCCTGCCGTTAGATGTTCATTATCTTGCGAAGGCAACGCATATGAAAGCTGTTTAACCTTTTTTCCTGCCTTGCATAGGTTGCCCAAGTTTCTTATCCATATAGAAGTGTAAAAACCACAACATTTTGGGTAAATTTGAAACTTAGTCTTGAATGTTAGTTTCGTGTTGGTCAGTCGAAGCGGCATTTCCAATTCTGAAATTTATTTCTTCTTCGAGGGAAACGGTGGTTGCGACCTTAGAACTAATGTAGGTGAATTTTCTCACAGATTCAAGGGCCGTGTTATTTAAAGTTATGATTGTGGGTATGGTTACACTCTATTGAAACATCACAGTCTTCTGTGTACTTATTGGCAGGGATAATAAATCACATGATTTAGCTAGATTGTCAATCATTGACTTCAAGACGGATTAATCATGGGCAACCAGTGTTGCATCATCAGCGATTAGAAGTTCCTTGATTAGGGTTTAAGTTGTTTCACATTTTGACCTCAGACGTGCTAGATTGAATAAGGAGCCGTTAGATCTTGTACCGATGTAAATGTCTTCAGAGACTTTCAAGCGCATTGTGTAGAAGTGCAGCAAAACAGATTTCAAAAAGGCAAGGGACAAGGAGCCCATGGACAACATTTCTGTTTGACTCCACAATTCATCTCAAAAGGTTGGGAAGATCTACCGCCGAACTGGATGGTGACAGACGTATTGTTGTGAAATGACTTGATCATCTTGAGCATTTTAGGTGGGCAGCCTACATATTAAAGAAATGTGCATAGACCCCTTCTACTCGTGGAATCAAAGGCCTGAGAGTGAGCCTCCCTTTGTGAGATCAACGAAGGATATAAATAGAGGTCTTCTCTGTTCTTTGCACTTGACCTGCAATTGGTGGAAAGTAAAGATCATATTGGGGGTGGCCATCCAGCTCTAAGCCGTCACTGAGTTTCTGAAAGGATACGTTCTGCCAGTTGATGTAAGCGCTTTATAACAATTCTTGCCGATGCCTTTTCAGTTATACTCTTGAGGGTGATACTCCTATAGTTGTTACAACGCCCTTGTTCCCTTTATTCTTGTATAGCGTCACAATCTTGACATCTTTCGCGTCCTGTTGTACATCTCAATTTCTCCAGCATTGGACAAGGAGTTTGAGATGGGGTAGGAGTGCTTCAAGATTTTCTTTGAGTACTTCGGCTGGTTGAGTACACTCATCACAAAGTTATTGTAAATGCAGTTTAATTTTTATTATGCACGAGATCTACATATCTTATTTTATTTGTTTTCATGTTTTAATTTATTATTTATTTTTTAAGTTTATCGTTATTTCCTAAGTTGTTTGCTGACTAATTTTATCGAAATGAATAGTGTTTAAGCTCTAGGAAATTATTTATTGACTTTCTTTTTTCTAAGGAGGGAAATTTACCCAAACTTCATATAGTTCAATATTTGAATGACCTTCTAAAGCGAACTAAGTTCGAAGTTCAAGGCACCAATGTACTTGTAAACTATGATTGCTGGATTCGTATTTATGACTCTGTCACAACAATCATTGTAATTACTAACTAACATGATCCTATAATCGTGTAAAGGATAAGTTACTATATCCAGTGACCGACACTCCTTTTATGTCGGCCGCAACTTTTCATTCAAATATACTAATCGTCTACTTCCCATCCCAATACCGGTATTAAAGATTACGCTACATCACACTTTTAATCACAAACAAAAGAACTGTGTTGCCTAAATTTGTCATTATCAATGAAACTGCATTCTGAGTTTGGTTATTTGACGACTGGAAAAATGAACAGTGTATATTTGTATCATAAGGCTGTAGAAATAGTTGGAAAGTTCATCTTTTATGGAGTGACTTTGGAGAAGAAGGTAATTTTTTTTTTATCCTTTGACAAATGCAAGCACACCAACCAGAGCTTCAGAGGCCTGGTATATTTCAATTTTCTTGTTTAATGTAATGAAAGTTCCTGTAATTAAAATTTGGTTTAATAATGAAAAAGACCATGGCGTATTTAATACGTACACACTAACATACATACATATATAACCATCAAGTACTGTGCCTCTCCACATATTTCTATCACTACAGCTCTTTATCAATTTTGTTTAGTTCCTACAAAACCACTCTTTCATGTATCTTGTTCTCCCTGTCTACTCTTTCTACCAAAATATCGCATATTCCCAATTATACTGTTCTCCTTATAATGCCAACAAAGTATGATTGCTTTCTCCTTATGTTGGAAATTAGCTTTAATTTGCTTTGACCTCTTTTACAATGCCCGCATTGCTCATGTTAGCTGTCCATTATATTCTCAATATTCTTCTGTAAAACCACATGACTTTCTTGCCTGCTGCCCAACAGCATGTTTAGTATATTTAGTTGTAGTTCTCACGTTATTAAAATCCACTATTTCCCAGCATAGAGAAAGATGGACTTAAATAGTGACCCCATTTGTCTGATTTTGGATCCGATCGTGATGTCTCTCTCTCTCTTTGACTTGTTTTAGTTTAACTAGGCTTGTCTATCTATCTATTGACCTTTCGAGCCGTAACCAGCCCATAGGGCGTAGACCAAGATACACCTTCTCCTATATGAATTTTTTTTTTTGGTTCTAGCAGTTTTCTTTTAAAGATATTTTATCAAATCTCGCCATCTGTCTCTGTTCTGTGCAAGCAGTTCTATCTCATTGAGGGAGCTGATTCCTGCTGCTCTTGCCTCTATCATCAATGTTCTTCTCAGTGTCTCCCTGGGTCTATTACTAGGCTTGTAGGTAGGGAAAAAAAGAAAAGAAATACACCAAACGTGCACAATAGAGCACAGTAACAGCCGAAAACACAGACATGGTAAACAACAAGTCAATTAAGACCAATGTATAATCAAATACTAAAATTTAATTAAAAAATAACAACACCGTAGCGCGTTGCTTCGAACAAAATAAGATAATTAAATAACATATATTCTGCATACGATATTAGATCCGTCATATTGGAAAGGAGGTAGGATAATATTCTTGTAAGTGCTACAATGATTATAAAAGCTTGTAATCTGTTATATAAAATGTAACATTCCGTAACACAGCAAACAAACACAGGCACAGTTAACAACTACATGGGGAGAATACAACATACGTAGTATTTAAAATACATTTCTGCTCAATAAACTTGTATGTAGTAACTGCAAATGATTTACGTCCAATCAAACACCTGATTTTTTTCTTTGCGTCTTTTAGTACCCATAGATTTCTACAACCAATCGGCACATTTTTGGGCATCGAGGTCAGTTTTACACGAGACAATTCTAATTTCCCAGAGAAAATTTCTGGTACTTATTGCAAAAGCTGGAAGAACGATGAAGTCGCGCAGATCAGAACAAAAATAGCTACATTTATGGAACCAAACGCAGACATGCACCATGGATTGTCAGCCACAATTTTTCAAAGGTACTAATCGTCTACTTCCTATTCCAGTATTAAAGATAAAGCTACATCACTCTTTTGATCTCAAACAAAAGAACCGGGTTGCTTAAATATTTCTCATTATCAGAGACACTGCATTCTGAGTTTGGGTATTTGAAGACAGGAAAAATGAACAGCGGACCTTTTATCATGTACTGTAGAAATAGTTGAAAATTTCAATTTTTATGGAATGACCTTGTAGAGCAGAGAACTTACCACTTTGCTACCATCGCTATATAACTGATTAGAACAAATTATACGCGCCTAGCTCTAAAGCAATATAATGTGTTATATCTTTGTGACATTTATAGCTCTATAGCAGTGGTTACTTGTCTAGCGAGGACAGGATGCAGTGTTCAGTTCTGGTTGACTGCGTGTAGTTTCACCCAGCATTAAATGGGTAGGTCTACCATAGATTTTTCTAGGAACAAAATAAGGCAAGGCTTAGTTTTATTGCCAACCGATTATCACATAATGTGTATTGATTGTCGAAAAATATGGCCACTAACACCATATTCCCTATACGCCACATTCAAAGAACGACGGGATTCTTTCACCCTTCTCTTTCTTGCTAACGATCTGCAATAAAGGAGATGAAGGTTTGTATACACTAAAACACGGATGCACGAGCACTCTTTATCATTAAATTAATATAATAATTACATTCTGGCAGCAAACAACGTACACATTCTCTATCCCATTTTGCCTCCAAAAGAGTGTTTGTTACGTTGAGTCGCAGTTTGAAACGAGGCTAAAATTATTTACATCCTTTTGTTGGCACCTGATTTTGTCATATTATATTATTGGTACGGGTATAGACTCAGGAACCGACTTACATTTAGTTCTGTTTTCTTTTGTGTTTGTCTCAGTTTGCAATAATTTTTTTAAATGTGATGACAGGGTATCACATATAGAGTTCTTGCAAGGATATGCTTCCAGAAATTATATGGTTTTTACAGCTTCGTTTATTATTGCTATTTTATAATATTGCATGACACGCCGGAAACATTAGTTTAAATTTCATTTAAGGAAAAAAAAACACGTCAGATATGCGACTTTACAGAAGTTAATTGTTATACAAGACAGATAACCAGAAGTAGCGGACAGTTGGCCTACATACATTTTATTAGTCACATCATAGATCCCTAGCTTAAAGCTATACGAAATATTATTTTGATGATGCAATGATAACTTTGATTTGACTGCTATAACTGTTAGGCACTGTGACACGATAAAAAAGGGAAAATATGTTTTGACATTTTCAATGCTGTTTTAGCTACATTTAACAGCATCAGATTATGCAATATAAAAGTACAATGACGCTGCAGGGGGGAAAAAAATCACCATTCTCGAAATGTCATAACCGTAACCTTGCATCTTTGTTCCTTCAGCCTGGCAGTGTATTTTAAATTTCAATGGCAGCCAACGACCTGGCTATCAACTGAGAACAATTATAAATATCGCACTGGAAACGCCAACAGCGTGTATTTGTTTTGTTGTTGTTGCAGACGCCGTGTTATATGTGTTTATCCTTGCTTGCGTCAAGTTAAACCACTCACGTAGTTAAATAATGGGGATTTTTCACTTCGCCAGCAAAATACACCACAATTATCGTGTTTATTTATTTAAATGATGAGAATGCCTGCTGGCGTATTATATCCCTCCTCAATTTTCTATCTCTACTTTTCAATTTTAGCGTTGACATTCTACCAAACCAAACTGTACTGGGTCTTTTCTTCATTTTCCACCATCTCTTCTATTTCAGTTGTTTTTCCAACTGTCACAATATATTTCACTGTTCCCTTCTCGTTATTTGTTCGAGCTGATGACTTTAAGCTCCTTCATGTAGATTGCTACGCCACATCAACTGAATGCTTCAGCTTAAGAATTATGTGGCGGCGCTACGATGTTAATGCATCTAGCTGCGAACTTTAAAGTGAATCAAGCTTTATGGGTTTTGAAAATTGTTGAAAGATGTGTGTACTACATCTAACGGAAACGTGTGTACGGTCATAGTAATGAAGGATCCCTACGCTCGAAAATAAGGGCGAGATAAAGACTTCAGTGCTATTCATAAATGTGCATCCCTTATCGCCTTCCAGATCTTCATGTTAGTCAAGAGGGATGTTGCCTACATTTTTTTTAAAAAAGCCACGAGGAGAAAAGTTTGTGAACCAGTTTATCATTTAACTGGGGAGGAGATTTGAGTGCCTACGGACAATTGGTCAATATTCTATGAGGATAGTCCAAAGACTAACACATCTTCTCCTTATGACCAGTGCAATGACGTTTTCCCACTGATGTTTCATTTTCTTTTTGTTTTGACCTGCTTTAGGACATTCTCGTTGCTCTTTTTTTTTTTTTAGCTCTTTATTGTCTGATTGTCCAGGGTTTATTTCAAATGTCAAGACCGGTTCTACATAACAACAACAAACTCTTTATTTATCTACATTGTCAAATCATACTTGCATAATATCTTTTAAAAATATTTTTGGAATGAACCACTCTGCACCTCACGTCTGTTGTACATCTGCCATATGAAATTAACCACTGATCTGATGTATTTATTCCATTGACCTGTTTTAATACTGCCACATTTACTTTGTATATTTAGAACATTTCATCTTTGTTGTGAGCATTACTTCTGTCTGTTTAGCTGCTGAGGCTAAGGCCTTTATTTTTACTTTCCATCAGTATAGTGTTGATTATATAATGTCATCTCATCAGAGCTCAGATATCATTAATACAATAAGGAATAACTTATCTGTTTATATATATAAATATATGCTAGGACTAGTCTACACTACAGTTTACTACAGTTACCTGATATATTTTTTAATGTAAATTACTACTAATACATGCATAAAAACACATATTTATGTCATAATTCGTGGTTTGTTTAGCATTGTATTTGGACATTTGCACAAATCTGAAGAGATAACTGAAGCATACACTCATATATATATATATATATATATATATATATATATATATATATATATATATATATATATATATATATATATATATAAATTTTCAGATTAATTCAAGGTATGAAAACATTTGTGCAAACACATCACTGTATCAATTACTTTGCTTGCGGTTTGATTCTTTGCAAAAATCAAAGTTATTTCATTCTGGGCAACAGCATCTTTGATACATATCTTTCCATGTCATTCTTGGTTATGTATTATGCAGGCATAAGCAAACCATTTTATCATTTGAAATTCTTTCACTTTAATACGACATAAAATATTATCACAATTGAATGTGATATTTGATTAATGTTCAAAAATCAAATTCATAGTTTAAGTGTTAGGCCTAGTCATATTCATCACGGCATTAAGTAAAAGATAATCATGTCGCAATACAACATAAATAATATTATTCTGTTATATATAATAATGTTACATACACTGTAATAGTATCAATGTTACACTGATATGCATACTGAATAAATACTTGTATATACTCTTGCCACTACACGCCAAACTGGCAAATACTATTAGTAACAAAATATACATATATTATTTTTAAAAACTACATGCTACATCAACACTTTGATATATTCCCAAATCCAAAATAATAAAACTGTATAATTAAAATATACAGAAAGATTACAATAGCTCCACAAATATTGTTAATTGTTGAGTATTAACACATGGCACAAATGGGGACCCACATAATTTTTTTCATAATGTTTTTGCGCAAAGATGTGAGGTCAATTTGTATGATGATTGAGATAGACAGACAGATAGAAGTAGTGAGAGAAAAAAGTGCATACTAAATATTTCATAACAATGGCGTAGATAGGGGTGTTCAGGGGTGATTTATTGGCTTCAAACACACTTGTATTCATCATTATCAAGTGCTACACTAATTGATTTCCTACCAAACTACTTTCTAAACTGTTTAGTATCTTTTCTCTCTGTCAGCTTTTGAAACCACTTAACCTCTCAGGAAACTTAACTCTGTCTATGCCATTGCTATGTTTGTTATTTTGTCTAGTCAATCTCACTTCTGGAAGACTTGTCACTTTAATCAAATAGTAATACCACAGACAGGTCATTTAAATCAAATAGCCAGACCAACCCAAGTTCTTAAAGTCATTAGCCAGAACACACAAGTCTTTAAAACCATATTATACAGACAATTAGAGTAAAGGAAAAAAATGCAGTGAAATAGTATGCTAAAATAACATAGGCTTGAGATCAATCATGAAAAGACTAAAGTCTTGAAAAGCTTAATTCCAACAGATGACAGAATATACATGGAAAATAAACCAGTGGAAGAGATCGACCACTTTATCTATCTTGGAAGTCACATTGATTGGGAAGGGGATACAAGTAAAGAAATTAGAATCAAAATAGCTAAAGCAGCAATGTCTTTCAGAAGCCTTGAAAAGTTGTGGAAATCAAAACTCATCAGCACAAACACAAAACTTAGACTACTCAAATCAAACGTACTGTCTACCCTTACGTATGCATGTGAGAGCTGGAAAACAACAAGAGATATAGAAACAAAGTTGAACGCATTTGAAAATAAATGTCTAAGGAAAATACTTGGTATAGCGTGGAACGAATTCAAAACAAAAGAAGAAATTAGAGAAATCACCAATCAACCACTAATATCTTCAGTAATAAAGAAAAGACGATGGTCATATGTTGGACATGTGATGAGAAGAGATAATAACTGAATAGTAAAGCAAGCTCTCATGTGGGAAACAACAGGTACGAGGAAAAGAGGCCGACTCAGAGAGACACTGAGAAGAACATTGAGAGGCAAGAGCAGCAGGAATCGGCTTGCTCAATGAGATAGAGTTGCATGCACAGAACAGAGACAAATGGTGAGATTTTATAAGATATCTTTAGAAAGATTGAAAACTGCTAGAATAAAAATTTAGATAAGAGAAAGAGAATCTGAGTCTATGCCCTATGAGCCAGCTATGGCTCGAAAGGTCAATAGATAGATAGATAGAAAATAGTACAAATTTAATGTAAAGCAAACAAATTTAAAGAACTGTATCAGAAGATTAAAACAAATAATTGTGTCCTTCATGAGAAAATCCTTGTTAGGTACAAGGTATTACCACAACTGGCAAGCATTTTTGTAAGTTTGAAGCAAAAGAGTGTTCACAGTTGGACACTGAGAGTTTGGGGAATTGAGCATAGGACAAGTTTTTTGACCAAGGAAGGCAAAACTTCTTGTTCTCTTCCACCAATTTAAATCCTGTTGGACAAAACTGCATTACTCTTTCATTTGTTATCTGTTGTACAAAACTGCATTACCCTTTCATTTGTTATCTGTTGTACAGAACTGCATTACCCTTTCATTTTTTAATCTCTGACCATGTTGATAAATCCCTTGAAAAACGGGTGTCAAGTGTTTACTCATATACTTTCTTTCTCACACCACACATCATTCTTATATTACAAATATGTGTTTAATTTTGAATTCTTTTTTGCAAAAAACTATTTTGCATTTAATAAACATTCTGTAATGGTGTTTGTGTCAAATTAAATTGTTCTCCAAATAATTTCATTTTATTTCTGTAAAGACAGTAAAAAATATTAAATAAATGCACTTTAATAATATCTCAAAAAGTGCTTATATAGAATTAGTGAAGAATTAATTTTCTTAAGTGCCTACTCCTATTACAAAAAGTTTTTAGTTCTCCATCTTCATTTCACAGTTTTTTTTTCTCATCACTCCAGTTAGGTCTCTTTAAACTGTATTGTGCAGCATTATTTACAAGAAACATAAATATATCACGGACATTATAATTAAATTATGGTTCACGATCCTCCTTAAAAATGCTAACATGTGTTCAGCACAAACCAACTTGAAAGACTCAAATATTCTAGGCTTGTCATTTATTAACTTTTCCCTCCAAATTTTTGAGAGTGTACATTAATACACTTACTATCCTTGTTATTTACTGTTTTAAAGTAAAACAATTTCTTCATAATATAATTTTTGGTTTTGCAGTTGCATATGATTGCAGTAGGTTTTAAATCCAGAAAGATAAATAATTTTCTCACATAATAAATAAATGGCAAATTGTAAAACATTATCTAGAATTACACTTCTATAACATAATAATAATGTCTACTTGATGTCACCCCAAGATGAATTGTTAAAGACTATTACTTAAGCTTCCAGGCATGTCGTAAGAGGCGACTAAGGAGGTTGATCGATGGCTTGACAAGCTGTCATTGTAAAAAGTATTGTTATGGAAACAGCGCCATATATTTTAGAGCAGTGATCTCTGCAATATGTGCCAATTTGGCACGCAAGGTTTCTGTTTTTGAGATTGTGGTTCTCCCCTATGTGCCGTCTTTGGCTCGAAAGGACATTAGATAGATAGATAGATTACTTAAGCAGATTTTACAAGTTTCCCCACTGCTCAATATCTTTGTCTTCATTACATTTAGAAAACACAATTATAAAATTTAATTTACCAAATAAATTTAACCATGATTTTTATTTATTTTCTTTCTTTTGACTACTGCAGTTATTCAAAGGGGGCTCTTGCTGGTGCTTTGCAATTTGTGCACTGAGCTGTGAGCTTACTGTGATATCAGAAAAAAAAAAGACAGGAATGCTAAAGGACATTGTCCAAATACAGAGACGGTTATCCTAAGACAAATACAAAGTCAATTATTGCAGTGAACTATTTTAGACATCTCATATTTTTAACAAATAATAATTAAAAATTATAAAATTAAACTCTCTCTGGAAACCATATACACAGGCACTCTTGTGTGTAGAAGGCAGATTGTTGTACAGATCTCTTTAAAAATTGAAAAAAGAAACATTATAACAATCATGAATCTGCAAACAATTCACATAGCTGCCTTATAAACATGAACATAAAATTACAAGAAGTTCTAAATAAAGGGACTTTTGTCCATAAAAAGATGAACTGAAGTACAGACAACTATAAAAATGATAACATAGAGATCAAACTTTGAGAACAGCTTAAAATAACATATAGTTCAACTTATACTTATGCAAGTTATACTTATGTGAAAGTAGAATGGAAGAGAAGATTTGCCTCATTTAATATTTTTAATGGGGGAAAGGGAAGGGGGAGAATAGCGGAGAGAAAAAAATATGGTAATAAAATGAATGTAAAGAAGAAGGAACAAAGGAAGGACTGTCCCAGGTGCTAAGTACTTAAGATTGACCCAGTATTTTTTGTGACAACCACATGGGAAATAGTGAGGCAATTTGATACAAACAGAAAAGAGAAAGTGAAGTAATTAACAACTAGGAAGTAATAAAACTGAGTATAGTATATTAAAACCAAACAGTAACTGATAACACAAAACAAATTTGAATATTTCACATAAATTCAACTGATTAATAAATAATCCTAGAAAACATCAAGTATGATAATTGTACAAAATATAGCCAAATGTTTGTTACAAACAAGTATGTTACAGGTAGACTTTCAGAGTACACAAGCACTAAATAAAAGAAACATTATGAAGTAACAGACTCTCAATTCAAACTTAAATTAGTATATGTTACAATCTCACCTTGCTGTAGGAAAAATGTGCGCCTTGATACTCTCTGAGTACATTAACATATGTGGCTAAAATTCTACCCTTTTTACAAACTTAAAACAAAAATTAAAACATAAATAAATTCACAAAACAGCAATAAAGTGTATAACATTAGGAAGAATTATACACTAAACAACAATACATGGCAAAAAAAGTATTTTTCGAAAGTATTTGAAGCATTTGTTTAATATATAAGTTGTTTCTTGATTTCATATGTTCTACACTTGCAAATAAAAACCCAATTGACATACATTTTATAATCAAATTCACCTTGTAAAAGATGTTTTCCTGTATAATATGCAAATCACTTCTAAATATGAAAATGCCATAGAACTACTGCCTGTTTTGTAAACAAGATAGATTAATGTGAATCAGAATCCTGACTTCCTACAACACTAAACACAGAAGATAATTTTTATAACTAGAGGACATAAGGAACAGTTTCACTTTATTTGTAAAAATCAATCAAACAATTAATAAAAGAAAGAGGCCATATTTTCATAAAATTAGAGACAGAATTTATATGTTTTCAAGTTAACACAAAATGTGTACAGCAGAGGCAAACTAAGGCAATTGTTTGGTCCAATCTGGATGGAAAAAAAAATGGTACAAGAAAAAAGAAGGGAGGAAGGGTATGGAACAAGAGTGATGGGAAATGGGTACCACAGGAAGAACTCTAGGGATCATTGAGGACTACTGACTGACTCCATCAACCTTTTCAGTCAATCTCTACCCACAGTCATTCTTTGGGACTCTGTGAAATCAAAACCTGTCCACTCATTTACGTTATCTTCCCACCTCATTCTCTGTCTACTACTGCTTCTTCCCCATTTCACATTTACCTGTAGAATGGGCTTTGCTGGGCAAGATGATCAAAATACGAGGCCAAGCCATTTAATTTTGCATTTCTTTACAAAAGTCAAAATATTATAATATACTCTGATTACTTGTTTTATTCTTTTGAAAACTTTTTCATTTGTGATACAATCTAAAGAAGAGATGCCCAAAATTTGTCGATAATGTTTCAACTCTGTAATTTGTTCCGTAGTTCTGCCAAAAGGGTTCCTATTTTACAAAAGTATAGAAAAACTCATAAAACAAGAGTGTGCATCAGTTTCATTTTAGAGCCAATAGTGATATTCCTGTAGTTCCAAACAGATTTTAGCCTTCAAGGAAGTCATTGTATCAAGTCAGTCAGTTCTTGTTCTGTTCCTGATAAACCGTTGATGTCATCAGCAAATTATCTATCTTTCTATTGGCCTTTCGAGCCATAGCCGGCCCATAGAGCATTGACCCAGATACTCTTTCTCTTATCTAAATTTTTATTCTAGCAGTTTTCAATCCTTCTAAAGATATCTTATAAAATCTCGCCATTTGTCTCAGTGCAAGCAACTCTATCTCATTGAGGGAGCCAATTCCTGCTGCTCTTGCCTCTCTGATCAATGTTCTCAGAGTCTCTCTGGGTCGGCCTCTTTTCCTCTTACCTGTTGTTTCCCACATAAGAGCTTGCTTTGTCATTTAGTTATTATCTCTCCTCATCACATGTCTGTCCGTCAGCGAACTGCAAGATATTAATAGTTCTTCCACCAATAATGATAGTACTTCCATGGTATTGTAAAGCATCAATCATAATTCTTTCCAGATGATGTTGAATAAGATAGGAGAGAGTATTCAACAACTTTCCTCCAACCTTCACGATTAAGAGATATATATAATGTTGTCTTTCCCCTGCTTTCAGTTTATCCAGTATGAAAGTTAAATTAAATGTTATCATTGTGAGTATTTCTAAGGCTTATAATCTTGAGAGCACTCATCTCCTCTCCAAGTGAACACATGTCCAGTAAATCACTGTATCAATTGTATCAGTCATTGTATCTATGTGTTTTTCCACACATTTAATTTATAAATAAGAGTAGCAAACTTGAATTCTGTCCATAATTAAATAAAATCATTCTCAGTTAATTACAACACCAGTTTGGTAAAAGTTTGTATTTTTATGTCCCAATTATCCTGAATTGACTAAACTACCATGGCAATTCTATGAAAATTTTAAGACAAATATTGGAAAATGTTTTTTGGACTATGTCTCTCTGCATAACATAAAGTTGATACATTAGTGCACAGCTGATTAAATTGTATTGATGTATTTGACATTAAATTAAAGGATGGAAAATAAAATGTTAATTTTTTTAAAAAAGAATAAATGCAACCAGACATTTACAAATCACAAGATTTTTGGAAACTGTAAACAAATGTTAACATAAATAGACATTATCTTCATTAAAAAATTATTCAAAGAATTATTTTCATTAAAAAATAACCCACTCTGAAACAGTGTAGGGCAAGTTGTCCATGACTGCCAAAAATGATTAAATAAAGATATTATGATTATCAGATTTACTTTACTGAGCTGTTTAGATTAAAACTCAAAAACTAAGTTTGGATCAGTCTATCTATCTATCTTTCGTTCGCCTGAAGCATTGTCTATATCTGCAATGTCGTTTCCTGTATAAATGTTACTGTCTTTTGTAATTCTTGCAGTGGCCCATATAGTTTTGTCTGTAGTGTTGTATCTATGGGCCAATGGATTTTCCTCAGTCTACTATATTCAGTGCAGTCTTGAAGTATGTGTTCAGCAGTCTGGGGCGCCTGTCCACATGTACAAGTAGTTGAGGTGCCGATCTTGAATTTTGTATACATGTGACTATGGAGTCGATTGTGTCCTGTTCTGAGACGTATAATGATAACTTGTTCATATCTATTCATATTATAAAAGGCATCCTGATTTGGGGCTTGTGGTCCTCTGATTGATTTGATTATCTGTTTCTTATGATGGTATGTAACAGGTGTATCTAGTTGTGTGCCTGTTGAACCTTCCTTTGCCAACTGATCTGCTTTCTCATTTCCTGGTATTCCACAGTGAGATGGGATCCACTGCAGGGCAACCCTGTGGTGCTTGCAGAGTTCAGTCAATAAGGTCTGCAGATGTGGTAATTTTCTGGATTGTAGTGCCTGGAGTACTGATCTTGCATCTGTCAAAAACACTACAGG
This sequence comes from Megaustenia siamemsis, assembly GCA_032433765.1. Lineage (NCBI taxonomy): Eukaryota > Metazoa > Mollusca > Gastropoda > Stylommatophora > Ariophantidae > Megaustenia > Megaustenia siamemsis. Next base: position 60,734,619 of record JAVIAB010000106.1, on the reverse strand, counting down.
CTGCGGGCTAAGATTAATGTTCAGCAGTTTTTCTATTGCTAACTTTATTGCTTGTATTTCTGCATCATAATTGTGACAATATTTCCTGTTGCTATTTTATTCATATCCCTAGTGTTATTTGGGTATTCTATATATGCACCTGCTCCCCCATTTTTTACTGCATTCTGTGCTGATCCATCTGTATACACACGAATCCATAGGTCTTGTGGGTATTCTTCATCCAGGAAACTGAGAGTTATTGTTTTTCGCTGTAGACTATTCTGTTCCTCTTTATCAACTATTCCTTTCACTTCTGTCCGTATTTGAACTGATAATCCAGATTCCTCTGTCCAGGGAGTCTGTTCTGGTATGGGCAGTAGGGGTTAACAGCTCTTGGCATGTCTGGTGTTTGTCTACTAATACGCTTGGCTTGGTGGATAAAACTGCTTCTCTTAAGTCGTCCCAATGCAAGATTTTGGAATCGGTCCTTCATTGGATGTCTCGGCATGCAAGCAAATTTTTCTGCCTGTATCAGCACCTTTGTGTCCCTCCGTTCTCTCAGTGCTGGTATCCTCCACAATTTCTCCATCTCTAATATTGGTGTTGATTTCATTGCTCCTGTGATGACCCTAAGTGCCTGGTTTGTACTTTATCCAGTTCTTGAAGTGTGGTGTTTGATGCTGAACACCATGCAGATGATCCATATTCTAAATGTGGGCGTATACTCTGTTGGTAAACTTTACTGAGTATTTTCCACTCGCACCCCACGTAGTTCCACACAGCTTTCTTAGAATAGCCAATTTTCTCCTTGCTTTTTGGGTTGCCTTATTTATCTGCTGTTTCCAAGATAGTTTGTTATCAAATGTAACTCCGAGATACGTAGCCTGTATGTCTTCTTTCACAGGCTCATTGTTTATATAGATGGCTCCTGCTTTTTGTTTTGGGGAAAGAGTGAAAAGTGTAGTACTGCATTTGTCTGTATTGATGCTGATACACCATCTATTTGTCCATGAATTCAGTGCATTCATAGCTCTTTGTAACAATTTGGAGGCCACTGTTGCATACTCCTCTGTGCACCACATTACCAAGTCATCTGCATACATTGCCATTTTGATACCATGTGGTAGTTCAGTAACTAGGTCATTGATGTAGATCAGAAAAAGTGTTGGAGATAGTACCCCTCCCTGTGGAACGCCCTGGCGCAGTAAGACCTTCTTACTCTTAAGACCATCCAGTTGCACTCTGGCTCTCCTGTTATGCAGGTATGCTTTGACCCATTTGTACATCCTGCCATTTACTCCATAATTTCTCAGTTTCTTCAAAAGCCCTTCCTTCCATACCTTATCAAATGCTTTCTTTAGGTCTATCCATGCTGCTAGTACCAGTTTCTTTTCTTGAAACGCATCCTCAATTTCCTGGGAAAGATAGGTTGCCTGATCTTCGGTAGAGTAACACTGTCTAAAGCCTGCTTGTTGTGGGACAAGGAGATTTTCACTTTCCAGGTACCACTGCAGTCTGAGATTGATTATACGTTCCATTGTTTTACACAAACAGCTTGTAAGGCTGATTGGTCTATAGCTGGATGTCATTGAACCATCTTTTCCTGGCTTTAGTAATGGTATCATAATTGCTTCTCTCCATGCCTGTGGCACTTTACCTGTGATCCAGCAAATGTTGTAGATCTGCAGTAGTTTTGCTTTAGCTGCAGTTCCCAAGTTCTTAATCATTTCATTAGACACTCCATCACTACCTGGTGACTTTTTCATTTTTAATTTGGATATTGCCAGCTCTAGCTCTCTTTGTGTAATGGGTATTTCCATGACTTCATGTGCAGTCTCTTCTTGTCTTGCATTTTGTTGTTTTAGACGGGTCTCTTAACAACTTTCCTCCAACCTTCACGATTAAGAGATATATATAATGTTGTCTTTCCCTGCTTTCAGTTTATCCAGTATGAAAGTTAAATTAAATGTTATCATTGTGAGTATTTCTAAGGCTTATAATCTTGAGAGCACTCATCTCCTCTCCAAGTGAACACATGTCCAGTAAATCACTGTATCAATTGTATCAGTCATTGTATCTATGTGTTTTTCCACACATTTAATTTATAAATAAGAGTAGCAAACTTGAATTCTGTCCATAATTAAATAAAATCATTCTCAGTTAATTACAACACCAGTTTGGTAAAAGTTTGTATTTTTATGTCCCAATTATCCTGAATTGACTAAACTACCATGGCAATTCTATGAAAATTTTAAGACAAATATTGGAAAATGTTTTTTGGACTATGTCTCTCTGCATAACATAAAGTTGATACATTAGTGCACAGCTGATTAAATTGTATTGATGTATTTGACATTAAATTAAAGGATGGAAAATAAAATGTTATTTTTTTAAAAAAGAATAAATGCAACCAGACATTTACAAATCACAAGATTTTTGGAAACTGTAAACAAATGTTAACATAAATAGACATTATCTTCATTAAAAAATTATTCAAAGAATTATTTTCATTAAAAAATAACCCACTCTGAAACAGTGTAGGGCAAGTTGTCCATGACTGCCAAAAATGATTAAATAAAGATATTATGATTATCAGATTTACTTTACTGAGCTGTTTAGATTAAAACTCAAAAACTAAGTTTGGATCAGTAACATGCCCTTCATATTGTATGAGTTTCCTAAAATTTGTAAGAGTTTTTCTAAAAAAAAAAAAAAAAAAAAAAGTGAACCTGTAAGCCTTATCTGGTTGTTTTGTAAACAGACCTCTTGTGTGACTTTCTGTGCCATTTTCTTATTAAAATAAATATACCATTTTACAAAAATAAAACATATACAAAATTAGCTCTTCTTATGTATTTGCTAGCTGATCTGAGCATAACAAACCTAGGTTTTAAATGAACTCTAAATATAGAGACCAATCAAATAAACTACATGAATACACATAACCAGTCAAAATGTAGTTTCAACTAAAAAAATTTTTCATGACAACTGTGGTCTAGTATAACCTAGAAGACACAGTCAGAGGATAACAGATTGTGCCTTGCTAAAAAGACGGCAAAAAACCAAGACCAACTAGCCACATTATCTGGAAATAAGGAGGAGAATAAGAAAGGATATGTAAAGATGTTTTCCCATTTATTATAATTTTTAAAACTAACTTTTTGGTCCGATAAACAGATTTGCCTTTAAAAAATATGGAAGGTATGCTGTAACAGTTTACCAATGACAGTTAATAGTTAGCTCAAACAATTTTTCCAAAGGAAAATAATGGAGATACATGTATCATTATTAAAAGTCCTTCAAAAACAATTGCAGAGGATAAAATACCCATTACCACTTTGGCTGTTTTAGGATTTATCATGTGTTACAAACTGACCACAGAATTACCATTGGGCAAGAGAAGGATAAATAATTAAGTCAAATACATCAGCTCTGCCACTTCTCATAGCAATTAAGTGTTAGAAACAATAGACATGGTGTGGTGCATTATTTTCTTTAGACAACATCCTTAAAATCAAGCAACTGATGAAAGAAAATTGAAACAAAAAAATCTTTTTAAACATATATAGGGTGTTTATAAAGTCTCACTACACTTGGTATCTAGGTCAATTTGAAAAAAATGTTTATGACGTCATCACAATATGTGCTCAATGGTAAGTTCACTTGTTGCGACAGTTTTCTTAATGACTTGTCTGGACTTTTTAAGGATTCTGTCTTGGATATCTAAACATATTTCATCATTCACAGCAGGCCTACCAGATCGTGGAGCATCTTCCACATTTCCAGTAGCAATAAACTTATTCAACAAATTTCATTGACAGTGGGAGCACATATTGTGATGACGTCATAAACATTTTTTTTTCAAATTGACCTAGATACCAAGTGTAGTGAGACTTTATAAACACCCTGTATTATCTTTATGACACATATTACCATTGCTGGTGTATGCAGAGGGGCTCATGACAGGACCAAAGAGATAAAGGCCGCTTGGTCAAAGCGGTCGCCATGACGTGTGAGACTCAGGATTTTTATTTCACCCTGATAGAAAAAAAACTTTTCTGTCTACCGCAGGTTTCAAACATAGTATGTCAGCTATACATTATATAATAAATGAAAAACAATTGACACCATACCACAGGTGTAAAAAAAATCTGCTTGTATATTACATAACAAAATATATTTAATCAGTTTGAAATTAGAAAGGATAAGTTGTAAAAGTTTAAGAAAACATAAACAGTGTGTCAAAAAATCAAATTAAGAAAATATTTTTTTTTAAAGTTTAATAAATGTTTCAAAAATTCTAATTCAAGCAAGCCCTACAATGTTTTATGAAGAACTATAAAGTATGGACCACTAGGTGATAAATAACTGAAAAAAATCTCTACAAACTTAAAAAAAAAAAACTGTTGCATATATAGAACCTTCACAGGTTCAAGACACCCAAAAACACCTAGGCCGAAAGTGGTTGACAACTCACAGATGACTGCATGCATCGGGATCAGCCTACCAGAACTGAATAAGATCATACTCCATCTCTCCATGGTGGGCCTGGTAATAGACCAACCAATCCAGTGAAGTGAGTAGGGATCAAAGCAGGAAGGCAACTCAGAAAAATGTGATTCAGAAGATGGATGTATTGGGTCGAAGGGCACAGATGTCGCAGCTTGCTGTAAACTGACACAATGTATCCATGCTCACTTAAAGTCCTTTAAGAGCAGACAATAAAGAGAAGTAGCTGTTGAGTGAACAATGAAGAAGAACCATCATAATTTTAGGATAGAATGAATATGTATAATCATATGCAATTATACAGCATAAGGCAAGTACATTCAGAATCTTAAGATTAAATATTGTGTATTATATTCACGATCAAATCATGTAGGGGCAGTGTACTCAACAGTCATTGTCTTATTTGGAATAAGAGAAGTGAATGTGAAAGTGCCACAGTTTGTTGATAGCAAAGTGATTTTAACAGAATTGTAAATGAGCATGACAGAGTAGGCACAATTGACTGTGCACATTATTAGAAAATAACCTAAAAGAACTTAGTGACAACTGTATTGTTTGGTCATCATAATAAAGACTGTCAGGCAACCTGAAATGAATCATTTAGCAAAATAAGCATACAATTAGATCACACTGCTTGCTGTTATTTATTGTTAAATAAATATGAAAAACCAGTTTGTATTTAGTATAATTATGTTCTCTGGCCATCCTCAATAATACTAAATAGAAGAGAATTAAATGGATGTAAAAATGCCTAATGTAAAGTTATGCTGCCATTTTTCTTCTCCTTTGGCAAATTTGATTTGATATACCATATCAACAGCTTTATTGAACATTAGATGACAACAATAGAATAATAAATTAAATAATAAACAGGAAAGCACTTTTAAACTTCTGACTGACTGATAGATAGCACCCTGGTGGTTGATGAAAAGAAAACCTGTCATAGCATTGTTGTGGATGCCTTATCCTGAATGTGACAAAATACCCATCTCACAAGAACTGAAGTATTAATATGCAAATAAGTTCTAGAATTGATGAAGAATAGATTAGGAAAGGTTTCAATGAGATGCCGACTGTGAAAGATTAAGTTACTGAATTTTTCTTTTTCTCTATTTTTTACTTATCTGACAAAAATGTCTTTGGTTATTTAATTATGACAGCATAGATCATTGCCAGCGTCAGCAGTTTAGTGTTTACTGCACTAGCTAGTGATAAAGTGTCTGTGGATTCAATCTCATCTGATCACTTTCCTGTTAATCAAGATTTAATATGAATGGGTATCAGTCTGATCAAGTAGGGAAGGTAATAACAGTAAGAAACAGCATTGCTCATCTCACCTCCAAATGCTCTCTTAATATGGTGATATTTAATACATCATAGCACGCATACTTCAATCTTCAGTCCCATATAAATCCATGAAGTAAGTTTACCAGAACTATATCATTCCATCCATGAAAATGGGAAAATTCATAACATAAAAGGCCTCAGTGGTCGCTCTGTTTATCAGATTTTAAAAAATAATTGAATAAACGAGAGATTATTAAAGAAAAATGATCTAAAACATGCATTTTTTGGGACAATTTATTAACAAAGTAAAAAAAGTGGTTATTATGAGATTTACAAGGTTTTAGCTGAAATAATTGTGAAAACATTGATAAATTAAAACTGCAATAGCAACTTTTGCTCTTGGCACCCTGGCTACTTAAAGCTGTATTTTGCAGCTTGTGTGTTGAATGAACCTTTGCTTAAATTCATTGCTCAGTGAATGTTATATGTGACAACAATTTTGTTAGCACCAGCATTTAATAGCACTAATCACCAGCACCATACCTGGATAAAATGTATGGAGAGATGTCACCAATCTTGAGCTGACCAATTCTTTCTTTTAGCTTATTAAGATTGACACCCAAAAGTATCTTAAGAATAAAATGTAGTAAAAAACACTAATTTTTTTCCCTAATGTAGATAAATCCCACCAGTCTCTCTCTTCCTGAGTTCAAGAAGCTCCTGGTCATGATATGTTTTTTCCCGTGTCGCCAGGACAAAGTTCGCAGTTCTCTCCCGGTTTTCTTATTGTTCCCACAATTTTTGTTGTATGTCTAACCAAAGTTTCTAGTTAATGAGGTGTTTATCTGCAGATCTATGTCATTGTATAACTTCACAGACATCTGGCAGCTCATTGTGCAGCTATCACTAACTATAATGACAAGAGAGTGTTACAGTAACATAGTGATGGAACAAACTATACATCCTTTATACACTTTAAATGTTTTGGAATAATTAGTTCAGTAATTTTAAGAAATTGCCTATTTAAATACAATGGTGCAATGGTATGTACCAATATAATCATAACCATGTTCCATGCCAACTAGCATGGATTATAAATCCCCATAAAATCACGTTTCTGGGTTGTCATTCAGTTAAGTTAAAAATTACTTTCTCGTATGCTGAAATTATTTATTGTTCAGTATCTACTTTTTATGTAATTTTTTCTTCACATTTCTCCCTAAAAATGATACGTATAAAGTAGAGTAGCAAGGATAGAACCAGAACTTTGTATCTCCCTCGACACCCAAACAGATAGAAGAGGAAGTGAAGAAAGAAAGAATAAAGATTGTGGGCAGATTGACCAATAATGATTCTCCAAACAAAATGTCAGAGTTATTGGCAATGTAGGTCAAGGTTTTAGAGACAAGAAACTGTCAGTGTATGGAATGTATTAATGAGGATATTTCCAAACATCTGACATTTCCTGAGTTGGCATCTCATTATGAGAGAGTAAGATGGAAATGTAAGACAATGATGCAGTAAGGCAAGTTCAACTACTGGCAACAAACAGTGTAAAGTTAAGCTCTTACTAGGGTCATTAGTTCATGCTCTATATTGTAATCATGGGGTGTAATCTGGCCACTCTTCTCTTTCAAAAGCATAGACTTAGCTACCAATTCCAAAACTCGTTCATAGTTAGGGGGAACAACTGCAAGCCCATTGTCAGGGAATCTCTCCAAGTGCTGAATGTAGTCCTCAGGTAAGCCGTGTTGTTTAGCTCCAGCAATGATGACTCGTTTGTAATGTGGACTGGGGAGTGTATTATGGGTAGTTTCTTCATGCATCTCATATGTTCTACAGGATATGATACCACCATCATCCAGCACCACATCCACTTGGATTGGCTTGTAGAAAGTCTCTTGGCTGGTGGTTGAAGAAAGAAGGAAGTGGACAAGTTTTATTTTATGAGCATAGTGGACAATAATGCAGAGATATAGACTGAAGTTCATATAAGAAATGACTGACAAAAGAGATGGATATAAAAAAACACAAGACATTACACAAACAAGAATGAACACGAGGATAACCAACTAACTGGTGTAATGCAACACATTAATAGAGAAATTAGTGTCCCAAAATGCATTCCAAAAGAGCACATGACTGATAAAAAACTAAAATTAATTAAATCCTTGTCTTTAAGAGTTTTAACACTTATGAAAGGTAACAACAAAAATTTATTTTAAGAAAGGTAAACTGAACTAACCATTAGTTTGTTGTCATGAAATATTGACTAAATAACTAATTAAATAATTATTTAAATTACATTAAAAAATAACACTTGTATACATTACATACCACTTATTACCTCCAGTATTATTATCTCCAGTAATAAATAAAAGACGATGGTCATATGTTGGACATGTTATGAGAAGAGATAATAACCAAATAGCAAAGCAAGCCCTCATATGGGAAACAACAGGTAAGAGAAAAAGAGGAAGACCCAGAGAGACACTGAGAAGAACATTGATGAGAGAGGCAAGAGCAGCAGGATTCGGCTCCCTTAATGAGATAGAGCTGCTTACACAGAACAGAGACAAATGGCGAGATTTGATAAAATATCTTTAAAAGAATTGAAAACTGCTAGAACAAAAATTCAGATAAGAGAAGGAGTATCTTGGTCTACGCCCTATGGGCTGGCTACGGCTCGAAAGGTCAATAGATAGATAGATATTACACATCTTGCGCAGCAAACATTTAATATGGGCTTTTACATTTTTAAGGCTCACAACACTTCCCTGAGACATGAAAACTTAGTTAAGGTGTATCTCAGTGATAAAAAGATTAAGAAACTCTCAAAGCAGACAATTACCCTATAGCATGTCTCCACCTTGCTATCCTAGGAAAGCCTGAGTACTTATAGCTTGGCAATAAAACCATTTGAATCAAAGGATAGAGTCTGAACAATATGAAATACCAATCTAGCAGTTGTTTTCCAGGACAGCAAAGCTTGCATACTGGAAATTTTTCAGAAGACTGTTAGTCTTAGAAGATGGAAAACTGTAAGTTTAAATCAAGTGCTGCCTTGTGGGAAAGCTATGAACAGTTGCAAGTTAAGAAAAACAAACCTAACATAATTTCTTACAGAACGTAGATATTAAAAGGTATCTATAAACTGTAGCACACCATATGAACTGATTTCCAATGGAATGACAACAGCGTGCTTTGCACATCTTCAACAGGTTTCCAATTTTTATCTTCAGTGCAGTAAAAATTGTTTGGACTCCATCATTTATGCAGTTTGTGTTAAAATTAGGATTGTTAACTCTTTCTGTACGTTTTGCCACACTGTGCGCCATGCCGATTTCGGCAGCGTACGTTTCGCCGCATAGTGCACCGCACTTAAATTGATTAGTGTGAACGCCATCAAACCATATTCATTTTACATGTCTTGTATCATATTGATATTGGTGAAATCTAATACCTTGTTCAATTATCTAAACATTCATATATCATATGTTATATGTTAGATAAATATAAATATGTAGATTGATTCTTAAAACCATGAACAATTTTGTCTCTGAAATCTCTTCCGTTGTGTCGATAAAAAGCTTCCATACAGAAAGAGTTAAACAAAACTGCTAAATTCATCCCCTGCATAGTTGTCAAAATGGACATCTTCAGCAAATAGAAGATGATCAAGTTTCACATCACTACTATACCCATGGTGGACTGGGTGGTCTAGGGGTAAGATGTCAGTCTCTGGACAAGAAGGCTTTGGATTTGGATCCCACCACAGTTGGTGAGAATTTTCTCTTTGATCCATGGTTTCCTCCTGGCTTTACCCTCCCCAGTCTCTAGATAGAGACATCCAATATTTAGCACATTTGGATCATGGTGGAAAAAAAGGAGCTCCTGTGTGTAATCTACACACATGAAAGAGCCTTTGGCAGTTAACAATTGAAAAAAAGTTGGCTAAAATGGCCACAGCCCAGGTAAAATTGTCATGTAATTAAAAATGTGTCCATGTTGAAGATGGGTGTATCGGGCTGAAAGGCTCAAATACCCATGCCTACTTAACGAGTGAATACTGAAGAAGAAGACCTACTATACCCAAGGAGAACACCCTGGTAAAGCAATGAAAAGGGAGAAAGAAAAAAAATTCATGCTGGAGGGATATATTAATCCTTATGGACAATTCACTTAAGAGAAAGAAAACTAATAAACCTGAACAGAAGAAACTTGGTAGTCTGGTAAGACGGTATCTAGAAGAAATAGCCCTGGCTTCAAATAGCTTCTGCCATGCAGGAAGGTTAAGGTAAAATAAAGGTTAGGAAAGCAGTCCTAAACAAATTCAAGCTCAAGATAAATACACTTGGTTGCAAGATGCACAACACAGCGAAATGCAATCCACTTATAAGAGTGTGGAGAAAGAGAATCAATAAAAACACATATTTTAACAAATATATGTTGTCACTCAACACTCCAAAGAAAGCCATGGAAATAAATTCTAACTATTGTTTTAAGAACAATTTAAAAATAGCCACATGGAATGTTAGAACCTTATACCAAGAAGGAAAATTAGAAAATCTTAAGGTAGAAGCAGAGCGATTGAACATAGATATTTTAGGCATATCAGAAACAAGGTGGAAGGAAAGTGGATACATACAAGACGATAAATATACATTTATATATTCAGGTAACACAACAGAACATCAAAGAGGGGTAGGCATACTAATAAAACGAGAGCTACAAAAATATATAAATACCCACTGGACATACAATGATAGGATTATACTATTAAAAATGAAGGCAAAACCATTTGACATAGCAATAATATCTGGAGACAGTTTAGAGCTACAACTACCTTGGACTTACTATAACCAATGATGGAAAATGTAAAATTGAAATAAACAAAAGAATAGGTATGGCAAAAAGTAATTTTAATGCCATGAAAAATATACTAACAACAAAACAAATAACAGTAGGACTGAAACTAAGAATAGCAAAATGTTACATCTTCTCAAAATTCCTGTATGGTGCAGAAACATGGACATTAGACAAGAAAACAGAACAGAAAATTGAAGCCTTTGAAATGTGGATTTATAGAAGAATAGGTAGAATTGGATGGAAAGAAAAGAAAACAAACGATGAAGTTGAACAACTAAAAATAAAAAGAGAGCTACTAAATACAATTAAGACAAGACAAATGAAATTTTTGGGGCACGTTAAAAGACACAGCAGCCAACTAAAAGTAATATTGGAAGGGAAAATAGAAGGTAAAAGAGGCAGACCAAGACTAACATGGACGAGTAACATCAAAAGATGGACAAGTCAATCTATGACAACCTGCACCATCAAAGCAAGAAACATTGGAATGGCGATTCATGGTAGCCAACCTTCGTTGCGGAAACGGCACTTGATGATGATATGTTGTCAGAAAAGGAGTCAGGCAGCTTGAAATATATAGTGTATGTATGCAGGTGAGCCGCGATAGCTCAGTGGTTAGTGAAATGGGCTACAAAGGACAAGAGGTAGGGTTCCATCCCAACCAACGGCTTCCGGTTCACCCAGCCTTAAATGGGTACCGGATTTTTTCTGGGTAAGTAAAGCGGCACGGGCGTAATACCGACCACATTGCCCCAAAAATCATGTGCCGAAGGTCTGTAAAATTTATGGTCACTAACACCATATTCCCTATATGCCACTTGGTGTGATGGGGGTACTTTACTTTACTATGTATGCAGATATGTGTGCTGTTGATATTCAGTATGTATGAATATATATATATATATTAAAGTAATCTTTTTCATTTTTTATTAAATAATAGGGGGAAAAAAACATTTGTAGAAACATTCAAAACTCAAAAAAAGATTTCTTTCAGTACTAATTAAAATAAAACCAATATGAAAACTAATTAAAATAATAAATGAAATAGAAGAAAAATCTTAGGCTCACCTGTCCAAGTAGGCCATATCTTCTGTTTTGATGTTCCAGACAACACCATACACATACTCTCTAGGTCCACCGGGACGAATTGTTCCAGAAGCCCCGTGCCAGTTACTTGGTGGGAAACCAATAGGCACATCAAAGGTCAGATGAAAGCCCTGCAGAAGATACCAATTGATTGAGATGTTAGTATAAAGGAAATAATAATTCAGTTGTAAAAAGATACAGCATTTTACACCAAAAAAGTGCACTTTTTAAAAAATAGCTGATCATCATCAACATTGAGTGCCTTCTCCACATTGAAGGTTAGCTACAATGGTGCCATTCCATTCTGTCTCTTGCTTTGATAGTGCAGGTTGTTGTAGATTGTCTTGTCCATCATTTGATGTTACATGTTAGTCTTGGTCTGCCTCTGTTACCTTGTATTTTCCCTTTCAAGATTACTTTTAGTAGGCTGTTGTGTCTTTTAATATGCCCCAAAAATCTCATGTGTCTTGTTTGAATTGTGCTTTGTAGTTTTCTTTTCATTTTTAGTTGTTTTAAGACTCATTAAAATAGCTAAAATGAGTAAAACATACTACTACACATGTGCTTAAACCAAGTATCCATATATAAACATTGTTTTGAACAAATATACAAGTCACATATGTGAAAACCGTAATGCTAATACCATATAACTTATCTTTTTACCAAATGGTAAAATATAAGAAAATATAAAATAAAAAAAAATAGAAGTTAGATTAATAGAAAGTTTATGATTTTAATAGAGAAAAGGAAAAAGAAATATTAACACAAATAAAGTCTATTTCGCTTAATACATTCGCTACTAAGCTGTTTGACACGCTGTGGCCAGGCTGTATTTTTTGGGAAACTTACAAAAATTTGAACTAACAGTGAGAACAACTAAAACTGATCTGCACCACATAGTTTGTTCACACAATTTGCTCAGGAAGTTGGAAAAAAGGTTAAATTAGAGAATTACAAGGTTTTAGTGGAAATAATTGCTGAAACATCAAAAAAGTAAAAGCTACTAAACAAGGTTCTTGTGTTTCTTGCTTCAGTTACTAAGGCCATGTTTTGCAGCTTGTCATATGGAATGTCTTAATGAAAATAAAATGATATCTTCATAGCTTCTGTTTCTTCTCCTTTCACAAGATGACTATTTCTCATCTTCTTCTGTCCTTGAAGGGATGTTAAGTGGGCGTAGATGTGTTGCAACAAGCTGTAACATTTGAGCCCTTCAACCCAACACATCGAGATCGAAAATTGTGGAGAGACATAATCACCTACACCAGTAGGCCCGGTACTTGATGATGATGATACGAGATCCTAACTCACAAAATGGGGAAAAAAAATTCCTGCATCAATAGAAACAAATCCAACACTCAGGGGTCACCAGAATAATAGGAAGGTAGGAAGGAATTTTGCCAAGAAAATTGGTAATAAAGGCATCGAATGGATACAAGGAGACCATTTGGAGGACCTGGACTTTGCTGATGACATAGTTCTCATCAGCAATCAGATAAAAACGATGCAGGAAAACACAAATGAACTATCATCAATAGCCAGCAAAATTGGGCTTGAGGTCAATCATGAAAAGACTAAAGTCATGAAAAGTTTAATTCCAACAAGTGACAAAATATACATGGAAAACAAACCAGTAGAAGAGATCGATCACTTCATCTATCTTGGAAGTCACATTGATCGAGAAGGGGATACGAGCAAAGAAATTAGAATCAGACTGGCTAAAGCAGCAATGTCTTTCAGAAGCCTTGAAAAGTTGTGGAAATCAAAACTCATTAGCACAAACACAAAACTTAGGCTATTCAAATCAAATGTACTATCAACCCTTACGTATGCGTGTGAAAGCTGGAAAACAACAAGAGATATAGAAACAAAGTTGAACGCATTCGAAAATAAATGTCTAAGGAAAATACTTGGTATAGAATGGAACGAATTCAAAACAAACGAGGAAATTAGAGAAATCGCCAATCAACCACTAATATCTTCAGTAATAAAGAAAAGACGATGGTCATACGTTGGACATGTGATGAGAAGAGATAATAATCGAATAGCAAAGCAAGCCCTCATATGGGAAACAACAGGTAAAAGAAAAAGAGGAAGACCCAGGGAGACACTGAGAAGAACATTGATGAGAGAGGCAAGAGCAGCAGGAATCGGCTCCCTCAATGAGATAGAACTGCTTGCACAGAACAGAGACAGATGGCGAGATTTGATAAAATATCTTTAAAAGAAAACTGCTAGAACAAAAATTCATATAGGAGAAGGTGTATCTTGGTCTACGCCCTATGGGCCGGTTACGGCTCGAAAGGTCAATAGATAGATAGATAGATAGATAGGAAGGAATTAGGTATGTACACGGAGGGGTAATGTTTGACCATGGCAAATTGTCTAATTTTGAAGAATTTGTGTTTTGATGTGGCAATTTTTACAATGGTATCGTAATCTAGAGTTAAACAAGACATATAAATATCTTTATTCTTCTTTTCTCCATCACAGACCGACAAAGCAGCCACTGGCCATCAAACCATATAATGATATGTAGGTTAACAATAAACTCCCTTAACTTCATGTAGTCCATAGCCATCCTAAAGAGAGACCCAGGCCTGGAACATATTAATGATCTCTATTTCCACCATCCTATGCTTGGTTGGGAGCCGCGATAGCTCAGTGGTTAGTGAACTGGACTACCACGGACAAGGGGTAGGGTTCAATCCCAACCGACGGCTTCCGGGTTCACCCAGCCTTAAATGGGTACCGGATTTTTTTCTGGGAAAGTAAAGCAGCACGGGCGTAATACTGACCACATCACCCCAAAAATGATGTGCTGAAGGTCTGTAAAATATAGGGTCACTAACACCATTTTTCCCTATACACCACTTGGCATGACGGGGGTACTTTACTTTACTTTTACTATGCTTGGTTGTCAGTGATCTGTCTCTTTTGTTTTCTCTCCAAAGTTCATTGTATGACAGTTCTTGTCATTATTTCTGTATCTCTTCTAAGCATATTGGGAGCCTGGATGGCTGAGTGGTTAACATGCTTGATTCCTGATCAGAAGGGTGGGTCTGCATTCAATTTCCAGAAGTGGCAGTTTTTTTTTTTCAGACTGATAAGGCTCTGGGTTCACTCAGCCTTTGAAAAGGGGTACCAGAGATTTTTGTAGGGAGCAAACACAGCCTGGTGTGATCCAACCACATCATCCAAAAATGTGTTGCGACCATGGGAAAAAATGGTCACTAACACCATATTCCCCGTATGCCTAGCATGTCATGAAAGGAATCTTTATTTTTTTTTACTTCTGAGCACATTAACTTTCCAATTATCTCCAATTAGTTTTATCAAATTAGCTATTATAAAAGTAAATATCACTATTTGGTTGCTGATTTTATTTGGCTAAAATAATTTTCCTCAGGCTGGATGTATCTAACAGTCTTGTTATTGTTATGGTTCTGGAGGGCCCCGGTATCACTGCAAACGAATTAAAATCCATAATTGTTCAACCGCCCATGCCAGTGGAATCATCTGAATTAATATATCATCTCCCAAACAAAGAAAGGTAGCTGTATTCTTATTTCCTTCTTCTAATGTAAACACTTACTGCAACGATTATATTAGGTTATTATATAGAAGGTGGCAAAAAGAAACCTTATACCTACATCAGGTAAAATTAATCATCACTTTTTTCACATTGTGACAGCTGGAAAGTTAAGGGAGGAAGTAATAGAGAAAAAAAATATCAGACAACTTTTTAAGAGAATGCATTATAGAAAGTCAACAACTGAAAAGATAAAGATAATCGCAGAGAAAGAAAGCTGTAGAGAGATATGATCACTCATGCAAAAAGTACTCTTGATGATTTATACATATAATCCCAAACAGAGCACTGCACCAAACATAAAAATTGACATCATGTTCTTATAATAAAAAAAAATTAAAAAACAGCACTAACATATTATGTACTCACATACAACTTTCCTATACCACAGGCTCGGGCAGTTGGGTTATTAATATGAATCCTCTCTTTTAGCATGTTGCTGCCATAAGCAAAGTACTGGAAACTACTTGCATCTCCATTCATGTCCATCCTGTGATATTTATAATCATTCATTGTGCACAATCCTGATAGATAATTCAGTAATGGTTGGAAACTTGTCAGGAAAGTTCTGGAATGTTTCACAAAAAAGTGCCAGCAGAAATGTTGATACGGCTGAATGGTTGTGTTGCTGTGAAACAACAGCTTTGTATGCTATATTTTAGAATTGGACACGGAACAAAATTTGATGAAAAAGGGAGCTTATGTGCAGTTTCCCTATGATTAATGTCCATATGACACCTAAAGTGTGCTGAAACTGAGATCAAATAAAAATTGTACAACCAGAATAAAGATATTCTGTACACAATTTCAAATGTAGTTCTTTACAAGGATTGTAGCAGAAAGTGTGTCCTTTAATTTGACTATTTATCAGGCCTCTTGAGAAATGCTATTTTGCAATGAAGTATTTGGCATTCATTAGTGCGGTTAAAGTTGTGAAATGGCGATTTATCAACTCATATCAAATTTTGTTTCAACTTGACTCCACAGATTAGTTCTGTCCTAAAATCACAACTGAAAGTAAAAAGGAAATGTACAATTAATTCATGACATTAAAATGTAAACTATATGATCAATTCTTCAGCAACAATTAAAACACAGAGTAAAACTTGAATTCCTGATTTTAAATGTAAACACATCAATCTTAATAAGTTCAAAGAAAGCATTGGTCAGCTCAAGGTTGGTGACATCTCCTACAGCTTGTCTAGGTGTAGCGCACTGGTGATGGTCAATAAAGCCTTCTCTGTTCGTCATATATTGGGCACATCTGTAGCAGATGTAAATTTTGCCTGTGCCACAGTCATCACACAGTCATCAGAGGTCCTTAAATATATTGAAAAGGTGGCACTATGATCTGTTATGGCCTGTTCTGAACCTAAAAACTATTAGAGACAAATAATAATAAATGAATATTATTATAGAGGGAAACTTCTGAGGCAATAATCCAGCGAATCATAGGAGGAAGAGGTATGTTTTACAGCACTGATAAAAAAATGACAAATAATGACCATATATTGTTCTTTGTTTTTTTCTGTTGTTGTTTATTTGTCATTTTTTCTGAGTGCTGTAAAACATACCTCTTCCTCCTATGATTTGCTAAAAACTATTACTTGTTTTCTATGGTAAACACGATGTTCTGTATTACATTTGTTCATGTAATTGTTCTTCGCAATCCTCTTGGATTTCTTATAGGTTATACTTGTATCTTGTTGATATAGTTTCAATGTAAATAATATTAATTTGATTCATTATTATAAGGAAAACCCAAGTTTGAATCCCTGTAGAGTCAAAACGGGTTTCTATTGGTTAAATAAACTCTGACCTGAACACTACACTGGACAATCAACCTTTATTCTCTAGTCCACTAAGTACCTCTGGCAGACCCCTAACGGGAAAATGCCATAAAAATAATTTTTTTTTAAATGTATTAATCCCGTAACTTTCATGGTTGTTGGAGCACTCTTAGTGAAGACTTCACCACTCCCTTCCAACCTTCACAAATGAGTTAATAATAAAATAATGCTAGCTGATTTACTTAGATATGACACAGTTTAATCTTTTCCATTCTTTGGTCTTGTCCTCACACCTCTTCCTGTCTGCTATTTCTTTTATCAGGTATTGTGCCCTGTAGAATATCTACCAAGGCTTATAGATCTTGTAACATGTTTGTACTATTTACATTTTTGTTCTTTATATGTATTTTTTTTTCAAGGAAACTGGGGTGAGGAAGTGACTATGCACTTCCTTTTCGGTGAAAGTCATTTTGAATCATTGCATGTGCAGCTGAATAAGGCATGCACAGAGTTCAACCTTATCAACAGAATTTTCTAACATGGGGGAGGCTGTTACATGAGTGGAGCATATATGGGAATTTCTCAACTGCAATAAAACCGATTCCATGGAATGGATAGAAAAATGCCTTTATTAATGATAGTAAAGATAGTACAGATAGATGTCTGTTAATTGATCCAATGAATCAATGGATTTTACTGCACACTTTCTCATTGCTGACATGATCTCTTTAAGACATATACACTGCCTTTACATTAAAGAACCATTTCAATAACTGGTACTCATATTTTCAAGATCAACAACTAGTGTCCATGTTTTGCAGAAGCTGATTAAAATAACATTTAAAACACAGAATAAGGCTTGAAACCATGACATTAAACATAAATTATATAAGAGTCAATTAAAGCAACAAATTAGTGAAGCTAAAATTAAGAGAGAAGAATTGTTACTACTGCAGAGAGAAAACAAAACTTTGTTGGCAAAAGCTTCTCTTTGTCAATGATTAATGAAAAACAAATAAAATGTTCAGTAATATAAACAGAAACACACAGAAACAAAATCTTATATATCAGACAAAGAAATTATCAAATTAAAAAAACAATTATTGCCATGCTAAAATTTCATTTGCAAAAGAATTTGGTGCTCTCAACATCCTTTAGCATAAAAAAAAGTAAGTACTCCTGTCACGCCAAATGGCGTATAGGGAATATGGTGTTAGTGACCACAAATTTTACAGACTTCGGCACATGATTTTTGAGGTAATGTGGTCAATATTACGCCCGTGTCGCTTTACTTTCCAAGAAAAAAATCCTGTACCCATTAAAGGATAGGTGAACCGGAAGGAGTCGGTTGGGATCGAACCCTACCTCTTGTCCTTTGTGGTCCAGTTCACTAACAACTGAGCTATCGCGGCTCCCATGCTTTAGCATATTCATGGCATAATTTTAACATTTACTCTGTGCAGTAAGAAGTTAGTAAAGGGATGTGTCAGCAGATAGACAGCTTCAATAAATTATTGTTTTATTATGACAGTGTTAATGAAACTGCTGTTTCATTACATTTAAATGAATGATTAGGAGGCGAAGGCACGCCTCACAGCATCAGAGCTGAAAGTTGTCAGCGACCCACAGCTGATGGCTTGCGCCAGGATTGGTGAACCAGAACGATCCAGACCCTGCTCCACCTCTCCATGGTGCCTCCAGTAACAGACTAACCTGTCTAGTCTGGCCAAGCGAGTAGGGATCGAAGAGGGAAGACAACCTGGTACTCAAAAATGTCATGCTGAAGTCGGATGTGTTGGGCCGAAAGGCGTAAATATCACAGTTTAACTGCAAACCACAACACAACACAGACACGCCCACTTAACGTCCTTTTAAGGGCGGATGACAAAGAGGTACACTCCTTTAGTCATCGATTGAATGCAAGCAAGCAAGCAAATGAATGATTATATTCTATTTTATGCCGATTGATTATATTCTATCTGATGCACCACAAATTGTGAACTTTCAGGCTGACACCTGAGAGCCATGACTCAGGTGGGCCCGTCCCAGTGTCATGAAGCTAAAGGGCTGAAATACATGCTTAACAGGGAGTAGGAATTCCCCCTTCTGATGATCAGATTATCTCCATTTCATATCATTGTATGGAATATGGAATTTTGTGCTAGTTTATTTACTTTACAAAAAAAATAAATAAGATGTATACTGTGTGTTAATCTCTGTAATTAACTACTGGAATCATCAGTGTCCACACACTTCGTTATCTGTTGAAGGAGACTGAGCAGCTCAAGTACTATGACGTTCTCTTCTCTGACAATTATGAACAATGAAATTTTATCTGCTCAAATAGCTTAGTAGCTAAACACCTGGCAGCGATATAATATAGGCTGATTGTGTGAAGTAGACAAATAAAAAAGGTATATGGTGAAATTTTTTGAAACAGGAAAATTAATCTGGTCTAAACCTAAAAGTAACGTGTTTCCTGTTCTTGTCTTGAAAAAGTTAAAAGCTTTACTTAATGGTCTGATGTATTACTCTTCCTCTTTTTGTTTGCCTGAAGTATTTTATCGATATCTGCAATGTCATTTCTTGCATTAATTTTATTGCTTTTTTCGTCCTTTTTGCAGAAAGTATAGTGTTGTATCTTTGGGCCTGTAGGTTTTCTTTAGTGTACTATATTCAATAAAGTCTTGAAGTATGGGTTCAATAGTCTGGGGCGCTTGTCCACATGTACATGTGGCTGAGGTGCCATCTTGAATTTTGTATTGATTGTGTCCTGTTCTGAGGCATATAAAGATAACTTGTTTCAATCTGTTTGTATTATAGTAGACATCTTGATTTGGAGTTTGTGATCTTCTGATTGATTTGGTCTGATGTATGACCAATGCACTGACATTTGGAAATACCTTCCATGGTGAAAAGTGTATTAAATTCTTGAATGCATAATCACAAATGCAATCAGATTACAATTGAACAACAAGTAAATAAATGACTGATGATAAATATTAAGGATTAAATAAAATGTAAACAAGTTTTTGATTGCAATATAGAAAATTTATTTCCATAAATGTTTATAAAAAGTTAAACAACAGTTTGGTATCTAGTAGTGTAATGATCCTCAAGTTGATGATTCTTACCGTTTGACTATGGAGAATTTTTGTGTGTTTATTCTGAACAACATAACAACCATCGTAACTTATGTTGATTAAACAAGTTTAATACTCTGTGTTTAACCAAACTTATGATGTTTTTACTTCGTTTATTTTAATTTTATTATTATGCCTCATGCACTCCACAGATTTATTTTGTTATTACAAAACCCTGAACACAATATTTGCTTCTGTAGTAGATCATTTATTGATACCATGGCTAAAAACTACCAGGAACAAACTAACAAATTATCTTTAGCAGAAAGCCAAACAGCAAACAATGGCAATATTTTATCTCTGAAAAAAACTATGCTGGGTATGTCATTTCTCTGAACATAAATTTGAGGCAATGGTTCTATCTAAGCGCTTGAGGAATGTGGTGTTAGTGCCAATATATTTTTAATGACCAATGGCAACTTTAAGAGTGATATGGTTGTTATCACGCCATTCTTTCAACTCTCCTAGAAAAAAATCTGTTACCCACTCTGAGGCTGGGTGAACCCTTAAAGACATGTTGGTCTGATCCAAAATTCACCACATGTGGGTACTGAACTCAGATCTCTCCGGTCAGTAGAGAGTGCACTAACCATTAAACACACTATCTCACAAATTAACAGTAGGCCACCACCATATATAATAATATATGCTTTAGGAAATAAAATACACAAATGCATTACATGAGGCGTGTATAGTTTACATATTACATTAGATTACAATTAGCAAGTTAATATAGACAATCACCCAGATGTAACATGCTGATTGGTGTAAAGTGACAATTTATATTACAACTGCACTCTTAGAAACATGCTAACACTTATTCTCTAGTCTAAGGTGCTATAATAATTGCTAATTTATTTAAATACATTTTTTGATGTTTTATTATTTATGTCATAATCATAAGTAGCATGATGATTGAGGTGATGGCACTGATCAGGGCATTCATCTGGTTGGGGACACAAGATAACATTCACACTAGCATACTAAGTAATTTGATGAGCATGATAAGAAAAGTGGAGGTGGATTCTGTATGCAGGCAGTGGGTTGAGTCATTGCAGAAGTCAGCGATATGTGGCCACCTTTGTCTACATCTCAGGATGTGTGGGAGTATGGGGAAAAGACAGGCCAATTGTATTGTCGTTGAAGATGGTCAACAATTGGATTTAGCAGGCATTATTAATGACCTCTAAGATGCGGGAAGAGCACAAGACTTTGACAGCCATGAGTCCACATCACACCTTTGGATGAAAGAGATGGGTGTTAAGATAGGCAGAGCCAGAAATGATAGACTTAGTGGATACATGAGATGACTTTATCAATCAACACAGAACTGGAACTGCCAGTCACTAGATGCTGTGGGACATGCTGAAGAAGGGATCTGAGCACCTATGGACATGTCCGGAGTGTAATGATGATAACCCACAAATAACTCAATGTTTCATTAAAACAACTGGAAAATCTGTTTTCTTTTCTTAAGCAAACTAATTAGAAAATGTTGCATACTGAGGTAACTATTTGATACCCATAAACACATGTTTCCATCTAACATCAATATAAAATGATATGTGATTTATAGTACAATTTGTATAAAGCAAACTAGCTTACATTTGAAGCTGTGCATATTATGAACACTTATATATGGCAAATTGTTGGCAGTACAAGATATAGTTCAATGATTTAATTCTTTTATTGACAAAAGGAATAAGACAAAAATTACCAGAATATGAGGAATAGAGAAAGGCCATTATCACTATATAACTTGCAAGATAAATATGGAGATACCTATAGCTTACTGATGCCCCTTGCTTTCAAGTCAAGTTATTGTGATGGTTTTCAAAAAGATATAATTACTGAATGCAAAAATAACATTCTCCTCAAGTCATCTAGAAAGAAAGAATCTGTAACTTAAGCATTATCAAAATGTCTACTGCTGAAACCCAATTGGTCAAACTGCAGAGATTTAGCTTTAACTTTAAAACTTAAATTTATAATTTTTTTTTAAAAATAAATGTGAAGAGAAATGAGTAAATAAGATTAAAATATGTCTTCTACAATTCTTTCAACAACAAACATTCATGGTATTATTGCAAACCAGACAATCAGCAAGACCCCTGTCATTTTCATAGGATCCAGGCACATACAGAAACCAACTAATCAAAGACATCACACATTCCAATCAGTTATTAAAGGGTGTGAGAATTCCACCTAAGGGCACATTCCAAAAAGACAATTTATGTGTGACATTATAATAGCTTAACAGAATCAAAATCAACATCAGTGCAATATGGACAACTAAGAAAAGTGTTTGATGACTTTCAGTAGATGGTCGCTAATAGGGACCTGTTGAGCAACTAAAATGTTGATTTTAAAAGGCAGATTATTCAAAAAGGAAACAAGCTGAGATTTTTCTTGGTTAATTTAATCTCAGTGTCTCATACAATTACTATGGTTATGAAATATACAGAAAATTTAACATTGGTTACTGCAAATTTTGAACACAGCTTTGGAACTTACATGATATCTACCCCCCTTCTGATAGGATACTGAAGCATTTACCATTTAAGATGGTATGATATATAAGAGTGTATAGGGATGTGGGTGGTCTAGAGGTGAACAAGAAGGTCCAGGTTTGAATCCCACCAGATGGTGAAAATTGTTCGCTTTTGTGGGTTTTTTTTATAGCTTAACCCTACCCTGATCTCTGGGTAGTGAGATGCAATGTCTGGACTTCTCAACTAGTGATAAAAACAGGAGGTCCTGAGTACACATTAAATAATCCTTGGCAGTTAAAATGTTTAAAAGAGTAGGCTGGCCAAGTGGGTGCAGCCTAGGCAAAATTGGTAGTGAAAAAATCTACCAAAAACATCACACTCACAAAATATAAATATTTCTGAAGGTGGAGGATGTCTGCCAGTATGGTGAGGGACACCTGCTCACACTGAGTGTGCAATTGGAACAAAACAGGTATTAATAAAAAATTCAATCCCTGAAAAAAAGTCCACAGGCCTAAAGGGGCTTCACCTGAGGTTAAAGCTAGTGAATGCATATAAACAAACATAAGAGTTAAAAAAAAAAAAAGTAAAGAGCCCCCGTCACGCCAAGTGGCATATAGGGAATATGGTGTTAGTGACCATAATTTTTACAGACCTTCGGCACAAGATTTTTTGGGTGATATGATCAGTATTACGCCCGAGTCACTTTACTTTCCCAGGGAGCTGCAATAGCTCAGTGGTTAGTGAACTGGTCTACAAAGGACAAGGGGTAGGATTCGATCCCAACCGACGGCTTCCGGGTTCACCCAGCCTTTAATGGGTACCGGATTTTTTTCTGGGGAAAGTGAAGCGGCAAGAGCGTAATACCGACCACATTACCCCAAAAATCATGTGCTGAAGGTCTGTAAAATTTATGGTCACTAACACCATATTCCCTATACGCCACTTGGCGTGACGGGGGTACTTTACTTTTTTTACTTTACTTTCCCAGAAAAAATCCGGTACCCATTTAAGGCTGATTGAACACGGAAGCAGTCGGTCAGTATCGAACCCAACCTCTTGTCCTTTGTAGTACAGTACACTAACCACTGAACTATCACGGCTCCCAAACATAAAAGTGGATAACTATAATTGCACAAATCTTCCTCACTTTAATATTATTTAATATTCTTATTAATATGTCTATAATCAGCAAAGAATAGCAATTCAGAAAATCAAAAACTTCTTGTGCAACAAGCCTATATCAATAGAAGTGAGAAAAAGAGTTTTGTAGAGTGAGCTATATAGAGCCAAATCTGACCTATGGAAGTAAACCATAGACAAACAAATGAAAAGATGATAAGAGGCCACAGTGATGGAGTTTCGCAGAAGAATGTTAAGAGTTTCCTGGACAGCTAAAAAGGATAAACGAGGAAATTCTCAAAAAGGCCAACACAAGATGAGAGCACCTGAAAAAAATATAAGAAAGAAACAAAGTTTTTCGGGTGCATCATGAGAAAAGGAAAACTGGAATACTAGGTTACAAATGGCAAAATATACAGAAAGAGAGATCGTGGTCAACAAAAAGAGAAGATACTAAACAGTTTGGTGTCATTGTGGCATGGTAAACAGTCAACAACAGAAATGATACAATGATGCACTTACAGAGAATTGTGGAAGAATATGACTGCTTATGCCAACCAGTAAGGCACATGATGACGATGATAAACAGCAAGCTACAGGAAACATTAGCCTTACATGTTCCTCAGCATTTGCTGAATATGGGTTTGCCAGACGTGCAACAAAGTTTATGAAAATAACTAATCAAATTATAATTAACTCTGAAGTTAATTTTTAAATTTAATATGCAATATTCACGATTCACATGAATTCTCATCTTGGCTCTCTCTCTCACACACACATGCATGCACACACACGCACATGAACTCTCTCTATAAAAATGCATGCTTTATTCTCCTGAAAAAAAAAAAAAAAACAAACACATTCTGAATTTCAGAAATAATTTGTAGAAAGATGATTAGGTTTAAAAAAAAAAAAAAAGACAATTAAAACAGCAACATTCTGTAGACCCAGAAATTGCATAAATATGTTAGCTGAAACCTAGCTAGACACACAACAAATGTTAGCTTTGCAGCTCTGGCTATCCTATTATTTGCACAAAGTGGAAATTAGTCAAATATCACAAGTTGCATTGTTTTTGCACAAACCAGTGAGAAACATATTGATTGGATTTTTTTTATCTAACAGCCTGAATTGTGAAATCATGTTTTTTTTCAAATGTACACAAATGAATTTTTAAATATTCCATTAAATAATTTTGTTCAAATATTTTTCTCTTTCACATTACAAAATTTGTCAACTGTGATAGTTAAGCTAAAGTAAAATGCTAATAACATGATAAGCTAGGAAAACAGAATGGAGGGAGTTACATGGAAAATATAAGCCAGAACATGATAGCTTAAACAAACTCAGCAGACATGAGTAGACCAAGGTATTCATACTTAGAACTGATCATTGTGGCCTCTGAGCACACCTTCACATGATGTTAATTTTTTTTCACTCTGTATTTTTTCAGTTAGTGGCTTTGAAGCATGTAACTGTGGAGCAGCCAAACAAACTCCAAAGCAGGGCTGCAGCACTCTCAAAACCCCAAGAACACAAATATGGCCCACAGAAACAACCCTGCATGTCAAGTTATGAGGAACCAGTGATGACCTCAAATGCACCATAAGGTTCGTGACCCAAGCTGGTCTAAATGTATAGCAGTAGCTGATCGCTGAGAAGAAGAAGAAAGATAATAACATGATATTTATATTTATCCCAACTGTAAGTGGTCAACAACTCAAAGTTGACTGACGGCAGCAAGATAAGTAAAAGAGAAATAATCAACACCCTATTTCACATCCTCATGGTAGCCCTAGAAACAGTCTGGTGTAGAAAACAGGATCAGAGAAGGAAGACATTACCCAGCACTCAAAACATGCTGTGCTGAATGTGTTCGGTCAAAATGTATAAATACAGCAGCTTCAACGCTACTTCAGGATGTAGATCACACCCACTGAATGCCCTTTTAAGAACAGAAATCGATTTTAGGCAATAGGATGTAGATCACACCCACTGAATGCCCTTTTAAGAACAGAAATCGATTTTAGGCATGTGCAGAAGCAAAAATACATGTCTGCAATTGTTACTCTTTATCTATTTCTGTCTAGACTGTCTTCTTATCTATCTATAAGACCATTCTTGCTCTGGCATTCAACCATCATTCACCAATTATTCTAAATCTTTATAATGTTATATGTGTATTTCCCCATGAATCAGTAGGTAATGGTTGCCTCCACACCTTGCTAGGGGTGTAGGGAATATGGTATTAGTGACCATATTTTTCCATGACCAAGGCACATTTTTGGGCGATGTGGTCAGCATCACACCAGGTTCCCGTTACTTCCCAGAAAAATATCTGCTACCCATTTTTAGAGGCTGGGTGAACTCCGGAAACTTTTTTTTCATAAATCAATACAAGCTAGAGAAAATAAATTGTAAAAATACTTGAACAAGTACACAATTGGACAATGCTTATGTACACAATTTTGCCCATTCATATAAACTTATGGACCCCTAAAACTATGGATAAAATTAAAAATGGTGAATACTGTACTCTGTTGTGAATTAGAAGTTCCCACAATAACTAAAAGAATATGAAACATACAAGCTCTTTTTAAAAAAGAAACTGAGTAATCTTCAAAGAAATATCGAAATATGTAAGAATAACTGTTATAAATTATTATCTAACTGAAAGAAGAACAATTTTATTTATTCATTTTATTAATCAAATGTACTGAGTGTTAGTAGCATAGTACAGGTGCATTGGTTTCACAATTAAGTAAGTGATCGAGGGTTCAAACATAGATAGGTGCTCTCCACTCAGCTGATAAAGGAATGGGTACCTGTCTTATTGAACTGGGGAAAAGTAATAATAGATAGGAAGAGCACTGGTCCTCTCACCTTCAAATGATGTGGTCTAGAATATTATTTCACTCCCGCATGATATGAATGTGGCAACAGGACATTACTCTAGTTGTTTTGTGTCTCTTTACATGGACATATCAATAGAGGCAAACCACAAGGCAGAATGAAATAAAACCACAAGACTAAATAAAAATAAAAGGACAATTAATGATCTCCCTCTTTCTTTTATCCATCTGTTATTGCCTTGAAGCATCACAGTAGAAGGAGGAAAGTATAATCTAATCTAATCTAATGTTTGAAGATGTTGTACTGCTTGTTACATTAGTCACTTCCATTTTAGATGTACAGTCATTCTTGGATATATATGGATGCTTTTAGGACAGATATATTTGGTTTTTCCTCTGTCTATTGATCTCTTCCTTAGTCTCTTTCTCTTTATCCTGATGTTTGAAGCAGAAAGCTTTAGGTGTTCTTTGGTCTGGTTTCATTTTTACCAAGTGTCTTAACCATTTAATTTGTTGTTTGTATATATATTCCAGGCACAGTTTAATTTAAATATGTTCTCTGATTTTAACACTGGATATTCAATCTAGCTTTGTGTTATTTTTTATCTTTCTCAAGTACTTCATTTCGCAAGTTGTGATTTTAACCTATGTCACATTGCCATGAAGTCATTAAATCAGGAAACACCGACGAAAAAGTACAGCCAGAAAGAGATGATTAATAAAAATACTTAATAATTTGTTTGGCAATCTGGAAAATACAAGACCTCAATGGTCTTTCAATGACAATTTCTATTTTAAGAGCCACCTCACCGCGAAAAAAAAAGGAAAAATGGGGGGCATGTATGAGTCGGATACTTTATCAAAGTGGAGATTGACCAACTATAATTATGCTTTGATATGAAACATCTTTATTTTAAGTAAAAGCACATGGAAGACTAAGATAAATATTGATCAAAAATAGATGCTAAATTTCTTAGAAGATACAGTTATAAATGAACCACTGGAAAAGTACAAATGGCTGCTTGTATTTTTTCCCAACCTGAATACTTTCACATTAGTGAAATGACAAAACAATATTAATTAAATATGCAGCACTAACAACAATGAAACAGCAACATGCTGTCAGACAGATCTATCTTTTCATGTGAGGAAATCTTTTATCTCTTTGTTGATATATATAATTCAAAAGACAAACATTTTAAATTTAACATATGAATTTTTAAAAAAAAGGGAGAACAATGTGCTTAAAATATAGGTCAATCACTCATACATTAGATATGTTATTACTTTTAATTTGGGTTTTTTTTTTCTTTCTGAAGGTTCTTTTATTTGTGCTGTTTAAATACTGTAAATTGATTTTTTTTTTAAATGTGTGCTGATTATTCTAACATGAAGTCAATTTAGAATATAAAGAAAAAAATCAAAATGCGACTCACTGAACGAGTTAATACTTTTCACAAACAATAAAAGTATAGTTATGACAGTGAAGATAAATTGCACCCAACACACAATAGTACCCCATTCAACATGTAAACGATATTTTTTTTTAAATCATCCCATCAATGACAGAAACTATAAAGATAGGTAGATCAGTTAGACCATTTTAACATATTTTGTGTCATGCAAATGGCTCTAGTAACTGGCATGTGAAACCCAGAAGCCGCATTTTGTGGTTTATAATTTATTGACACTTTGCAATTATTTCTGCTAACATCTTGTAATTCTCTTATTTAACCGTTTTTCCAACTTCCAGGGCAAACTGACTAAACTAACCTTTTGTTTGAGATAAGTTTTCATTTATTTTTCTCACTGTTATTTCAAATTTTAGAAAAACTCAGAAATACAGCCTGGCCAAAGCATGTTAAACGCCTAAGTAGCTAATGTGTCAACATTCCAGTAAAAGGTACCATGCCTATGCAGGTCCAAGAATTCAAATACCTGGGAAAATCTTCTTCCTACAGGGTGGAAGACTCAATAGAGAAACTGAAACAAATCATCAGAAAGATAGTGCAGTTATATAAAATGTTGCCATTACTAAAACACCTAAAAATGAAATTAGCAATTTTAATTTTTTTTTTAACCCTAGATTACAATACCATAGTAAAAATTACCACATCAAAACACAGATTCCTCAAAATTTGACATTTTGCCATGTTCAAACATTACCCCCCACGTGTACCTTCCTAATGACCATTTCCTGTGAGCCCTGAGTGCTTAATTTGTTTCCATTGTTGTTGGATTTTTTTTTAAATATATCGTGAGATACATCATTTAATAAAAAAAAATTTGCCAATTTTCAAGTAATTTTTTGCTTCTGGGGTGACTGGGGAAATTTCCTTGGCCATCAGCAGAAATCTAACAGCCCTTTGTGACTCACAAAACACAGCGAATAGCGCTATTATGCAACCGAACACACTGACGGACTGTGGTGACCATACTGATAGACATTGTAACACGTCCGTTCCATGAGGTGAAACTCAAGTCATAAATCAACCTGAGCCAGAAATTTCAAGTTTCTGTGTTTTGCCTAGTGTGAACACACAGCTGTGTGTCAAAAATAAAAACTATTTTTAGAGCACCTAATATTATATTTAAGTGGAAGCAATTTGCTATTTTTTTTTTACGGTATTGTAACTGGGAGAGTTACAGATAGGTATCGTAATATAGGGGTAAGTAAATAGTAAAATCAATATTTATTCTAACATCTCATAAATTCTTTATCTAACAAGCTTATTTTAATGCTTCATAATTCTTTAACTGAATTGTTTTTAATGCAAAGCTTCATTATTCTTCTATATTGTGATTAATTTTATAACAGTTCAAGATTTAATTGATATCATATGCTAATTTTAACACCATATATTCCAAAGCGTGAATAAATTAGTGACAGGTTACCGCTCTGAATTCCAAACACAATCTTATGACTAAAATATGCACACAAAAAAGTGATAACTCAGAAGTGTATAAATATAATAACAGAGAGTAAAAACACAGCAACAAGTAGAGGATAAAGAACATTCCAAAATAACCCCTAAAAGAAAATCAGATTTAAATAAACTATATATGATATAAATATTCAATTCAAAACATGACTGATGCAGTGTAATTTCATAAACCAAAGATATAAACACAATAATTCCAAATTACTATTCAGCCACATTCAATGGTTCAAAATTCACTTGAAGTAATGTAGAAATGTTTCTTGCAAATACTATATAACAGTACTCTCATATACTATACGTACTATATATGTGTAGTGTGCCTGTGTTGAATGTTTACTAAGGGACTGACAATTACGGTAAATCATCCAGTGCAATCATTGAATTGTGAGTTAATTTTTTCCCTCTGTACAGAAAAGCCTTGACCCTATCCGTCAGGAATTGAACAACTTAAATCAACTTGGTAAACAACCAGTTTCATTCTTTCACCACCTGCTCCCCACTAAGCAGCTAATTACCACTGATTAAAATTACTACTATATAATCATGCATCATAATTGGTGGTGTTAATCAGTTCATTCTAAAACTATCATGTGATATTTATATTACAGATATTTGTTTTCCCAATATCCCAGATTTTGTTTTTCTTTGCTTTATGGCTTTTCTTACTATTTCTTGTTGTCACAACTTTTAGGCCTACATATCCTATGTATTGTGCTGGTCTTGTTGCTTATTTTAGCTAGTTTTAAGCAATTACTGTATATTTGGAATAATTCTTCTATTGAAAATAACTTATTCTACCTACATCTGATATGAAGCAACATGGAGAGCTGCAGTGTTCTTTTCTAATATGTTCTATGTTGCACTAAGTGGTGTTAACCTGTACTGCTGCAGAATTTATGCAACTATCATTATAACTTCTAGCCCTTCTTGAGCCAGATCATCAGCTGTTGTAGACTTGCAATAGAAACCAGCGGGCTCCACTCTCATAGTCTTAATTTTTGGACTGGTGTCACCACAGTCAGGGTATTCCTATATCCACTCTACTGCCCAATCCAGCAACTATCAAAGCGATCATTTATTGATTGTTCATATCGTGCATTGATTGAACATGTTGCATTATTTTTCATTCTCATAAGGTGACAGAAGTACTTTATTCTGTTTTTACTATGGTTAACCATCCATTATAAATAAAACGTAATCATGAATCACATCTCTACTGTTGCAAGTGATCTCCACAAACACACACATAAATACATATGCAGTGAATATTTACAAATCATAAGCTAACACTAAAACTTATCATCAAAATATGGTACCCATAATTCTTTAAAATTGCTGCAATAAAAATGTGTATGAAAAAAAAAAGTTTGCATAATATCAGTGACCCTGTTCTCATATGCATCTGACAATTAGTATTCCTGAACACATCTCAAAATGTTGCAGAAATATTGAGCTTTTAAGACTGCAGGTACAAAACAAAATCTGTAAAAATATCTGGAATTATAGCACACACTGTTCACTGAGTATGAAATGTTCATATCGGCTTCTCATCTTGTACTAAGTGGAATGTTTTCTAATATTATGTGTAGATGCTTGCTAATTATGTATCCTTTAGAGTATGTGTAATGTGAGAATTATAGTATTATGATGCTGCTTTAATCTTCAAATAATCTTCACCATACTGAAATGTCAAAGCATCTTTAATGCTGCAGACTAGATGACATTAATGAGTTCAAGGAAAACTTACTCTTAAAGCCTGGCCTATAAATGTCAATATAAGAAACATAATTTTTTAATGAAATGAAATGTTTGTCAAATTTAACATTTCATCTCCTTGGCAAAGAATATGAAGGATACCCACAACTTATCCATACTTGATGTTTTCTTTGAGTTCTTTTAACTTTCATTCATGCTAAAACACTTAATAGTTTATTGTTTTGTTATTAGTTTTGCCTCTTCCTTTCTTCCATAAATCCTTTTGCAATAATGTTTTCCATAAATGATGATTTAAATATAAATAATAGCAAATGATGATTATAATGAGCTCTAATTGCATATTGACATCCTTTATAGTTGTAACCTTTACAATGGTATCTTGAAAACGTCACCCACAGACAGGAATCATAATCTAGTATTAAAACAGGTGTTCACTGCAGACATGACTGATGTTCAACATCTCTGATCTTTCCTATTTGGTCATATATCACATGTCTGATGGTTATTGTAAATCATCATCATCTAGTGCCATCACCACAACGAAGGTTGACTACCATGGAGCGCCATTCTGCTGTCTCTTGCTTTGATGGTGCAGGTTGTCATAGGCTGATTTGTCCATCTTTTGATATTACGCATCCATGTTAGACTTGGTCTGCCTTTATAACTTGTACTACTGCCTCTTTACCTTGTATTTTCCCCTCCAAGATTACTTTTAGTAGGCTGTTGTGTCTTTTAACAAGGCCCAAAAATCGCATTTGTCTTGTTTGAATTGTATTTAGTAGTTCTCTTTTCATTTTTAATTGTTTTCTTTTCTTTCCATCAATTCTACCTATTCTTCTACATATCCACATTTCAAAGGCTTCAATTCTCTGTTCTGTTTACTTATCTAATGTCCATGTTTCTGCACCATATAGGAATGTAGAGAAGATATAATATTTTGCTATTCTTAGTTTTAGCCCTGGTGATATTTGTTTTGATGTTAGTATATTTCATTGTAAATAAGTGTTTCAAACTATTATTGCAATTTGTTTGCAAGTTCAATATTAATGATCACTAATGTTCAATTGTATTCATTTATTACTCTGATAAAAGCTTATGTGCAATCAATAAAGCACAAGTGAGTCTTTATGAACTATTAATCTTGTCAGTGTGTGTGTATATATATATATATATATATATATATATATATATATATATATATATATATATATATATATATATATATATATTAACAATATTGACAAACCCACAAAGTTCATTTCCAATTGATGAATGTATTCTGTTCGAGTGTATTCTTTTTGCTTCAAACATTTTTGACAGATGTTCTTTAATGGTTTTATTGTAACTTTAATTCCAAAATTTCCCTTTACTATTACATTTTAGTGACCTTTTCTTTGTAAGTCATCATCATCAGGTCACATGTCTTTTGCGGAAAGTTGCATTTATCACAGCTCACCTAAAAGACTCTCTGTCTATAGGCTGATCTCCCACTTCTTCTTTTACCATGTTCAAGGTCTCCTAATGTTTTGAAACCATCTTCTACTTGGTCAGCTGCTCCTCATCCTGGAAACATGCCTTCCTTTTTTGATCATGGTTTCTTGGCTGTTTGCAATCAGTAGTTTACCATTGATTTCTGATTGATTCTGGCCACTTAAAACCCTAGGTTCCTTTGTGCCATGAACTTAAAACAAGGGAGCTGGGTGGTCTAGAAATAAGATCTCAGCCTCGGGACAAGAAGGTCCAAGGTTTGCTTCCCATCACAAGCAAGAAGCGGTGGGGTGGAATATTGGAATCTGAGGTTTCTTCATGGTTTTACCCTCCTTCAGTCTTTGGGTAGATCAGATGTTCATGTAGTGGCAGAAAAACAGGATGTCCTGTCTGTACACATTAAAGAACCATTGGCAGTTTTAAACTGAAAAGAGTAAGCCAAAAATTGCTGCTGCCCAGGGCAAAATTAATAGGTAAAAATCTACCCAAAACGTTAAAACTCTCGATGATAAAATATATGAGAATACCTCAGAAGTTGGAGAATATATGCCTACACGGCAAGGGACACCTAAGTACTCGGTTATTGGTGTGAAAAATAGGAAAAAGTGGGAAAAATTAATAGGTAAAAAATCTATGCAAAATGTTAAAACTCTTGGTGATAAAATTATATGACAATACCTCTGAAGCTAGAGAATATTTGCCTGTATGGCAGGAGACACCCGAGCACACTGCTGTTGATGTTAAAAATAAGAAAAAGTGATATTCATGTAAAATTCAGTCCATCAGGACTTTGCTAGATATATAAAGCTGGTGATCACAAACAACAAAAAAACCCAATACCAGGTTGTTCCAGCTCCAGCCTTTGAAACACTTTTATGCCATACATGACTATTATGTTCCATGGAATGTGATTCTTCACAGTTCTTTTGAACATTTATTTGTATATATCCAGTTTTAAAAGAGTACATAATTTTTTTTTTGTTAAAGAAACACAGTACAGGTGTATTGCTGACCATTTTACCTAAATAATTTGCTGATGGTTTAAAAAAATATGGGTACCAGCACCGTATTCCCTACACGCTACTGGGATTAGATAGGGTGTCTATCTCAGGGTTTTTTTCTCTTTCCTATTTTTATAGAGTAAATACGCTTGGGTGTTTTACTTCAGTAATTTGAAAAACTTTGTTATAACTTGCAAAATACAGAGAAAGAGAGATTGCAGATGACAAAGAGAGAGGATATTAGAAAGCTGGTGTGGAGGCATGGTAAACAGTCAATAACAGAATTGATATAACACTGTGTACAGAGAATTGTGGAGAGACATGATTGCCTATGCCAACCTATATGGCACATAATGATGAGTGACCATTTGCTTGAGTGACCATTTGCTTGAGTTTATATTAAATAACAAATCCTGGAGCAAGTATATTTCCTAATCACACTTTCATAATCTCACTTTCTACCTTTTCATGACACACCCCCATCTTACTGACATTCCTTATAAATGGATTAAACAATTTTTTTTAAATATCAACCTCATTAAATATACAATTAATTAACATGTTTGGTATATTCTAAAGTTTTCTGACAATTATCTTCACTCATTAGTTTCATACAAAATAAACTATCACAGGTCTCTTTAATAATATGTGCACATCTTGTAGTTTGTGTAAATTGACTTTGTTAAATCAGATACTAAAAATAGTATTACATTGACAGTTGACTTGAAACTATTCTAAAATACAACCATTTTTGTCTACACTGATAGTCTGAAAATCTAAGGGATATTACAATTATCAAATATTAAATGCAGTAATGAAAATATGCAAATAGTAGAACATAGAAACATGTCCCTGAGTTCTTTTAAATTAACAAATACATTTCATAAGCCCTGTTATTATTGACTCACTGTTAGCTGACATACAATCAAGTAAAACAACCTCTGAATACAGACATTTCTAGATAACACTCAAAGATTTATGGTGCAGGTAATGTGCTAGCTTTATAGTACCCTGAAAAGATAACCATAAACCAAGCAAGTTAGAAAGATTTTGATATTGTTCTACAAGACCACCCTACCAACTTCACATTAAAGTGAATGGCACAAAGCTTAAACAGGTTCCAACTTTCAAGTTCCTGGAAGCATTTTCACACAAGATAAATAATTCAAAGGTGAAACTGAAAATATATATGCCAAAAAATATACATTCAGCGGAATACCAACTGTTGCTATTTCTCAAGTGACATGGCAAAATGACAAACTAAAATATATATTATATATATATATATATATATATATATATATATATATATATATATATATATATATATATATATATATATATATATATATATATGTCATCCTTTTTTTTAAGTGCTAAACATGGTCCCTATAGATGATACAAGGAAGAAAAATGGCAAAATTTTAAAATTAAGGACTGTAAAACATAGAATTTATATATGCTTCATAAAAATCATGTGATTAGAAATGAAAAAAATAAGAAATGCTGAAACAAGAAAAATTGGAAGTACAGCTTATAACAACGTATACATGCGCACACACACACAAACACAAATAAAAAATAAAGTACAAAGAGAGAGAATAAAATACACTATGTACACACAAACTCACATTCAATAAATAAAGTACACTGTGTATCAAATATAGAAAGAGAGAGAGAGAATAAAATGCACTATGTACACACACACACATACAAAATGGAGGGGGTGGGGGAATAAAATACACTATGTACACACAAACTCACATTCAATAAATAAAGTACACTGTGTATCAAATATAGAAAGAGAGAGAGAGAATAAAATGCACTATGTACACACACACACATACAAAATGGAGGGGGTGGGGGAATAAAATACACTATGTACACACACAAATGCAATAAATAAAGCACAGTGTGTATCTACATACATAAAGAGAGACAGAAAATAAAATACACTATGTAACAAAACATATAAATAAAGTACAGTGTGTGTGACATGTGTACACGCTATAAATAAAATGCATGGTGTGTCAACACACACTCACAGAAAAAAAAGTATGTTGTATATCAACACACATACACATACAAACAGACAGAAAGTCTGTAACACTGTATATCAGAACACACAGAGACAGAAAACAAAGTATTCTGTTTATTGACATATACACAAGCAAAGAAAACAAGGTACACTGAATATCAACATGCACACACAGAAAATAAAGTACGCTGTATAGCAGCACGCACGCGCGCACACACACACACACAGTGAGAGAGAGTGAGAGAGAGAGAGAGAGAGAGAGAAAACAAAAGTACACTTTGCATGAAAACACACATGCAGAAAATAAAGTACACTTTGCATGAAAACACACATGCAGAAAACAAAGTACACTTTGATTGAAAACACACATGCAGAAAATAAAGTACACTTTGATTGAAAACACACATGCAGAAAACAAAGTACACTTTGATTGAAAACACACATGCAGAAAACAAAGTACACTTTGCATCAATACACACACAGAAAAAAAAGCACACTGAATATCAACACACACACCTACATAAAATAAAGTACACTTTGCATCAACACACTCACATGCAGACAAAAAACAAAACATGCTGTATATCAACACACACAAGCACCTAAATAAAACAATGTACACTTTTCATCTACACACACACACACACACACACAAAGAAGTGTAATGAATGTTCCCATTATATGGGAAGTGTCCAGAATCTCAAGAGAACCAAGCAAAACCAGACAACAATGAGACTACAAAAGCCAACTTTCTGGCTACAGGACACTAAAGAAAGAAAAAAGAAGAAAAAACAAAGAATTAGATAGACAGACAATATCACAGAATATATGTAAGACAAAAAAATTGCAACTCCCCATAACATTTCAAATATACGTAAATAAGACAAAACTATTTTTAAAATAATTCTACACAACAGTGCAAAAAGACTGATTAATCATGTACATTTTTTGTTTATACATATATTAGTTAACTAACAATTAAATAATGAGCATTCTACTTTAATTGTGTATCAGTCATTTCTGTACTAATTTTTATGCAAATTGTTTGTTATTGCTAATATATTGAAGTGCCAGAAAAGTAAAATTACTGGCCAGATTTGTCCATAATTTTGTTGCTCCTCTACTACGGCATTAGACTACTCAAAGTATAAAACTTTGATTAAAATTGGTGATAAAAGATTTTATGTTAGACATAATTATAACATATTTGTAACAAAAATATATGCCTAGCCATGAGCTTCTATATTGCAGGTCTTAGTGATCATATCATCAATAAACTTCCACGTGACTATCTGGCATAATTTTTTTATTTTTTGCATGTCTAAGACATGAAGTTTAAACGAAAAGATTATAAAAAATTGCAATAGTAAATCAAATGAGATTATTCTGTGAGAATAAAGACAAGTTGTAAAAATGTATAAATAAATATATCAAAAAGACCAGATTAAAATGCATATAGTGTTATTATATAATAAATAATATGCATGGCTGGAGCATAAGACTGCAAAATAAAAATGCATTTGTTTATACTGAATACAGATGATTATTGTTCCCAAAATTTTGAGACTAAAATCTAAGTCCATTTTCAATTCGCTGGTGCTTTTCACAGTTATCTTCTTCATTCAAGATTTCAACCATGTCCATGACCTTACGATAGTTGGGCGGAGTGTCAGTGACGCCGTTGTCAGGAAAACTCTCCAGATACTCGATGTATTCATCTGGAAGCTCATTCTGCCTAGCTCCATCAATCACTACTTTCTTATAATAAGGACTTGGTAGGCAGTCACCAGTTGTTTCTTGAATCATTTCATAGGTTCGACAAGTCACACTCTCATTGCAGTCTCCTAGCACTTCCACCTCGATGGGACAATAGAATGCCTCCTGGCTGTAAGGATGAAAAAAAAAAACAATATTTCAAAAACACTGTGCAACAAAATACTTTATTAAAGTATAGGCAAAATACAAATCAACAGGTATGGTTAGTTTAAATGCAAAATACACATCTGTATCACTTTTACTAATTTTTAACACCATATACAATTCTGTTGAGCAAGATACATTTTATACATTAAAGGAACCCTTATCTCTAATTTAAATATGTTAAACTTGTATCAATTTTATGTATTATGAGTTTATTATTATTTGTTCAAAGACTGAAAAAAATTATTTTGCAGCTTGTTTTCTTCTTCTTTTTTTTTTTTTAACATTTGAATATTTATTATCATAATAAAAAAAAGAAAAATGTCCAGACGAGGTGAAGGCGCGTCTCCTAGCACGAGAGCTGGAAGTTGTCAGCGACCCACAGCTGATGGCTTGCGCCAGGATCGGTGAACCAAAACCATCCAGACCCTGCTCCACCTCTCTTCTGTGCCTCTAGTAAAAGACAAAACCTGCCTTGTCTGGCCAAGTGAGCAGGGATCGAAGAGGGAAGACAACCTGGTACTCAAAAATGTTGTGCAGTCGGATGTGTTGGGTCAAAAGGCGCAAATATAACAGTTATACTGCAAACCACAACACAACGCAGACATGTCCACTTAACGTCCTTTTAAGGGCAGATGACGAAGAGGAATTCTACAGTCTATGAATACTCTAGAATACTTTAGTCATCGGGCAAACGTAAGCAAGCAAGCAAGCATAATAAAAATAAACAATGGAAAAATTGTAGGACTTGGAGGAAAAAATATAACTCCATTCCATACATTTTTGTGAACTATTTTGTGCTCATTCAAGACTGCACTGGCTCACAACTCAGAAACTCAATGTTTTTCCCATGCTCTGACTTGTTTTTCTCATGCTATCAAACAATCAAAGCCCTTAAGGTTCCCTTTGAAGGTATATATCTTGGACAAGGTTTCTCCATCCATTCCCATTCCTGAATATTTTCTTTATTTCCTTCCACTCAAGGCTATGTCCTCGTAGGTTTTAATGATTTCTATTTTCCATGTATCAGTGGATATTTCTGCTTCACCATGGGGTTTCCTTGACAATGCCTCCCTAAGCTATGGCATGTTAAAAAAAAGGTTGAGCATTGAAATCAGTTGTTCAAATGAGAATAATTCTTCCAAAATAAATGTTCTTTCAACAATCTGAGAAACAACAAGCCCACAACAAACCTTTTCTGGTTGTTCTCTCTTTTGTTATAATCACCCAGCTTTATGCACAATATATGTCCCACCATTCCAATCACAATATATGTCCCACCATTCCAATCACAATATATATCCCACCATTCCAATCTCAATATATGTCCCTCCGTTCCAATCATAATATATGTCCCACCATTCCAATCACAATATATGTCCCACCATTCCAATCACAATATATGTCCGACCATTCCAATCATAATATATGTCCCATCATTCCAATCACAATATATGTCCCACCATTCCAATCATAATATATGTCCGACCATTCCAATCACATCCTTTTCTAAATCTATTTTTGCATGGTTTCCAGTTCTTCTATTTTTATATCCCTGTGGTATTTACATAAGTTTCCAATTAGTTGTCTTATTATCTCAGCTCTCTATTCTCCACAATGTGTCAACCAATAATTTATGAGGCGAGCATTGTTTTTTTTTTCTTATTGATCAATGAAAGTAAGTCATACACATTACTGATTTGATAATATGACAGTGGTGGATAATCGGAGGCAATGGAGGCCACAACTCCTCTAATATTTTATCATAATACATAACACAATCACTTCCTTGTTCAATGAGTTTAATGTCAATGTAAAACCAGCCACAATGATCTCTAATATAGCCGTGATATAGCTTAAATAATATAAGCCATCACTAATAAATAGGCCTGAATGTCTATGGAGATCATCATAACACAACATCTACCGACCTTGCAATGTGTTTGAGAACTAGGCAGGCCATTTCAACAATGAGTTCCTGGTTGCCTTGATAACAGTAGTTTAACTAAGGTGGTTTTTTTTTCCTCTCTCTATCATAATGTAGTAGTATAGACCAAAAGGAGGACACTTTTATTAATACCTCTTTAAATCACTGTTATGCGTCTATATATAAATATCTTGAACAAAAAAAACTCTAAAAGAGATGTTAATTAATAGCAACATAATGACTTTTTCTTAACTTACAAAGCAAACAACTAATGTAATTATGACAATTTAGAGCAGTAATTGAGAGATCTATGTGACA
Organism: Megaustenia siamemsis; assembly: GCA_032433765.1. Classification (NCBI taxonomy): domain Eukaryota; kingdom Metazoa; phylum Mollusca; class Gastropoda; order Stylommatophora; family Ariophantidae; genus Megaustenia; species Megaustenia siamemsis. The sequence goes on along the minus strand of JAVIAB010000106.1, from coordinate 60,694,548 downwards.
GTGTAAACTGCAGTAATCTTTATGTCATAAATTATTAGGTCAACCTAAAAGTTCGGAAGCAAATGGTATTTCATGATATGAGCAATGACTCCAGATGATATATTTTTTTTTAATTAGCTATTCCTTTTTCACAATGAAATGATGTTGAGGGAAGAATTATCTTGTATCAAGGTATACCTACTCCACAATTTTCACTATTTAAACAGGAAAAAGGCAGGAGCAGAACATTTTCATGTTTGAACCACGTAAAAACCTTTTTGTGAAACCCTATAACCCAAGAACATCTCTCAGTACTGGTTAACAATTGATAAAGGATCCTCAAAGAACTTCAAAGTCAACCCACATGGCACGATAATCATATTGACAAATTTGCAATGAAAAAAAATATCTCAGTGAATTTGCTGTACAAGTCATAGCCTAATGTAAGTAACGGGTAGCCTATGTATTTTTTATACGTGTAAAGCGACCATTTATCATAATCATGTTCTGGCCTCCTCATGTTTCAAACCCACTGTCTACCATATCACTTGAAATATCAGCTGAAAATATTTGGCTTTCTCAAAGTAATAAGGTTTAACCTGTTGTTTTTTTTTTTTAAATACCTTTGTTTATTCTTTTCATTTAATTTTTTCCCAAAGATTGTGTATGATTCTACATATTAATGGATTGTTTCTCCCATTTACAATTTATTTTTTAATAAGGATAGTATTAAAACAGGCCAATGAATCAAAATACCTAAGAAAAATACTTGGGGGCCTTGGTAGTCTAGTTGGGAAAACCAACCGACTGGGCTACCGGTGTTCGATTCCTGCTGGAAGCAGTATGAGTTGTACTCGTGATTGGAAAAAAAAAATACCCCCACTGTAGACTCAGCCGCTGGCAGAAATGGGTATCAGGGTAGTGCTCTGGGAAGGTGAGGAATGTCGCCTCACATCGTGAGTTTTGATGCTTGATGCAACACTATCCAGAAGTCTCTGAACACTTCTAAATAAGGCGGCCGAGCAAATATGGGTGAAAACTTGCGTGCTAAGACACCAATTCAAGTCTCGTACTTTACCTTTACCTAGGAATTATGTTCATTTCAGATGGTATTTGTACAACAGAGATGATGTGCAGAACAGATCAAGCATAGGCTGCCTTCCAAAAAAAATGAACAAAAAGATTACATAACCGATTTTTTTAAGGAAATAAGAAAGAAAGTTCTCCAGTGTTATGTGTATACAGCTGTAGATATTGAAAGTGGTGTACAGACATGAACACCTAAGCCAGCAGGCATGGTATTTGATCATGATGATGTCTTGTGTGTGTGTGTGTCTATGTTTGTATTATATTCAGATATAGATGGAATATAATTGATGTTTCACTTATCTCACCTGTCTAGACTTTCCATGTCCTCTATATCAATATCCCAAATGACTCCACATACATATTTTTCTGCATGAGCTGGTCGAATTGTTGCATGTGCTCCATACCATTTGCTGTGCTCACATCCGATGGGTGTATCAAACTTAAGCTGATAACCCTGCAGAATAAGGCATAAATTGCTGCATTTCACAGATTCACAACTGTGCTTAAATTTTTTAAAAACTTTTTGAAGTGCGTTTTCTTTAAGTAGGCAGATTATTCAACATAGTATGTAGTAAAGTAACATAGCAATCTAAATTTAAAAAAAAAAAACAGTAACTACTAAAGTATTTCATAATTAAAATAAGACTACATTTTATTTTTTTCTAAAATAACTAAAGAAACAACAATTTCAACAAAATAAAACTTCATTAAAGAAAAATTTATGAGGACTGTTCAGAAAATTCCAGAAATGACTTTTTTCTGGGGAAACTATAACACGCAGTAAAGTGCAAGGGGATACAAGTAAAGAAATTAGAATAGCTAAAGCAGCAATGTCTTTCAGAAGCCCTGAAAAGTTGTGGAAATCAAAACTCATCAGCACAAACACAAAACTTAGACTATTCAAATCAAATGTACTATCTACCCTTACATATGCATGTGAGAGCTGGAAAACAACAAGAGACATAGAAACAAAGTTGAACACATTTGAAAATAAATATCTAAGGAAAATACTTGGTACAGCATGGAACGAATTCAAAACAAATGAAGAAATTAGAGAAATTTCCAATCAACCACTAATATCTTCAGTAATCAAGAAAAGACAATGGTCAAATGTTGGTCATGCGATGCAGAGATAACCGAATAACAAAGCAAGCCCTCATGTGGGAAACAACAGGTAAGAGGAAAAGAGGCCAACCCAGAGAGACACTGAGAAGAACATTGATCAAAGAGGCAAGAGCAGCAGGAATCACCTCCCTCAATGAGATAGAGTTGCTTGCACAGAACAGAGACAAATGGCAATATTTGATAGAATATCTTTAGAAGGATTGAAAACTGCTAGAATAAAAATTTAGATAAGAGAAAGAGTAACAGTAAAGTAAAGGTAAAGTACGAGACTTGAACCCGGCATCTTAGCACACGAGTTTCCACCCATATATACTCGTCCGCCTATCCAGAAATGTTCGGATATTTCTGTATAGTGTCGCCTCAAGCATCGAAACTCAGATGCGAAGCGACATTCCTCACCTTCCCAGGGTACTACCCTGGTACCCATTTCTGCCAACGGCTGGGTCGACCGTGTGGGGTATTTTTTTTTTTTCAACCACGAGTACAATTCACACTGCTCCCAGCGGGAATCGAACACGGGTTGTCCGGACGTCGGTAGTCCAGTCGGGTGGTTTTCCCAACTAGACTACCAAGGCCCCCTAAAGAGAAAGAGTATCTGGGTCTATGCCTATGGGCCGGCTAAGGCTCTAAAGGTCAAAAGATAGATAGAAAGTGGAATCAAGATGATGCACATGATTATGTACCAATGCCGTACATGCCACCAAACAGTAGTCAATATATTTATGCATGTGCTTGTGGAAGCCTAAAAGTGCAGCATTTATCTAATTATTTTTTATAATGGATTTTAATATTCAGCAATGTGTGTGTGCAGTGATTTCTGCTTTAATCGCAGAGAAAATGGTTTTAAATTTTCAAAATGCTGCAATCAGACTTCAGAGTCCTGCCTTAGTCATTCAAAAACATTTGAATGGTATTCCCATTTCAAAGGTGGAGATCAAAATAACCCACATCAAGGCAGATTACCCACCTCTCACACTGATAATATGACATGTATGCAAGAAATCATACATGCTAACTTATGTCTGACTGCAGGAGAGGTTGCCGCGAATATTAAGAGTATCAATGTGAAAACACTGTTGTAATGCTTCCATGATGCTGGGCACACTGAGAAGTGGCACACTGGTAAATGGATTCTGCACCATGACAATGTCCTTGCTCAAAGATCTGTCACCACAAATGAATTATTGGCAAAATATGATTTTTCACTGCTCCCACAAATCAACTCACATTTGAAGAAATGATAAGAAAAAGGTGGTGGGGGTGGATAGAATACACACTGCACAAGCCAACTACAAGCATTACCAGATAAACTTTCACTTGGAACCTACAGTGAGAGAGAAAACAGGGAAAACCTAAGAACATATGGGAATGAAACCTTGAGACTGAGATAACAAAACAGATTACACCTGGAAATGAACTGAGAAGACAGCAAAGAAAATAAAGCATTGGAGAGCTCTTGTTGATGGCCTATGTCCCAATGGATGGTAAAAATAGGCGAGACAGAACAGAATAGAAAAGTATAGACATCCTCTACATTTAGCTGATCTTGCTTCAAATGACTTCTTGTTCATGGAACTGAAGAAAACAATGAAATAACACCAATCTGATGCAATTTATAGATTCTAGCCAGCTCAACAAGACAAATGAATTACAAAAAAGTGCCTATCAAGTGTACTTTCATTATTGGTAGGAATGCAGGAATTAACATATATAAGCACAATGGTACTGCTTTGAAAGGAGATAAAACCAAAATTAGCCAGCAAATCTATACATTTACTAAAGAAAATTCAGTCTTGATATTTTTTAAAAACAATTCTTATAATACAAAAATCTTAACAAATAGTTATCAGTACTTACATCAGTATTAATTTCACCAGTTATTTTATAACACATATATATTTAAAGAGATTAATAATTAAATTTAACTAAATTATATACTAAACATAATATCAAAATGTACTCACATATAACTTTCCAATGCCATATACTTCAGCTGTAGGATTGTTGATCAAAATTCTTTCTCTTAACAAATTGCTGCCGTACGAAAAATACTTGAACATATTCGTTTTGGGTTCCCATTCATTTTCAATGTTCTAAAGTTCAGGGAGTTGCCAATTTTCCACAAAAAAAGGAGCAGAAATAAAATCAGTTTGTTCTTAAAGGAGGCATTCAATTGAAATATTTGTTCTCGCTCACAGATGGTACCGTTTCATGGTTCCAGGTAAGCTATGTTTTTTTGTTAAATGGATCAGACAAGTTTCAAAATGAAGTGAGCTTAACATGACATTTTCCCCTTCTACTATTTGAAAGAATGATGATGATTGTAGCAGGAGAAGTGATGGGAGAATGCTCGAAAAATGTGTTCGACTGACCCTTGATACCTGAGGAAATTGAAATAGAAATGTGAAAGTAACAGAGAAAGTTGTTATTTGAACTTCTGCAATGCCTCTGATGATTTCAATGGCTTATGTAAGCCATTCTGGTATTAATAATCTAAGAAAGAAAGTTCCTTGTGCAAAATAATGTCACCACTGTTTTACACAAAACTTTTTTTTGTTTGTTAATTTAGTTGTGCTACAAGCAAGCTTAAATCTAAAATTATAGCAATATTGTTTGCATATCTAGCCTTGCTGGAAGCAAAAGTTTTTATCTAGTAATATATAATAACATTTGGTCATCTAATCTCACGAGAAGTGAAACATATCTAATGTTAAAGCAATAATGTTTGAACATTAAGTATTGCTGCAAGCAAAGCTCACCCCTAATATTATAACGATATTGTTTGGACGTTTAGCTACAAGCAAAGCTCAAATCTAATATAACAATACTGTTTGCGCATTTAGTTTTATTATGTGAAATATTTGAAGATTTTTCTTTAATTCTTAAAAGGTTCAAAGCAAACAAACCAAAATGTTTACCGACAGTTGACAATCGGCTATCATATTTGTGAAACAGCAGTAGAAAAGTGTTTAGTGCGTTTGTCAACTGTTTTGGTGGATCTTTTTCTTCTTCTTCTTCTGTGTTCACCTGACAAGTACACCTCTCTATAGCCCACCTTTTAAAGGACATTAAATGGGCATAAGTGCTGTCATTTATAGCAAGTTGCTATATTTTGCGCGTCCAACAATTCCTACCTCAGCATGGCCTATTTAGGTATACAAGGATGCCTTCCCTCTTTGATCTTTGCTCGCCTGGACAAACAGGTGGAAGCAGTAAACTACAAGTCATTGCCCACCTTCAGCCTAAATACTGTTGGATCCCTTGGCACCCAGTTTTTGTTGGTCTGAATTCAATTCACCAAATGTGACATTTTAAAAAAAAATGTTAACAAACACACTTTGTGGTTCATCCAATCTCTTAAAATGGCTACCAATGATTTTCTCAAAATTAAAGGCAGCCTGGCATGATACTAACAACATGATGCACAATTGAACTGATATTCATGTAAATCATTTACACTAACATTACATTATTCAACAGTGCAAGACATGATGGTTTCTTTGTTCTTCAATCGTTTATGTTATAACATATCACCAATTCTCAAATTACACTTATAAATCAAATTCAAGGAACTGATGAACTTCATTAAACAAAATAATTATATTCATTGTGTATGTGTTCTGTGTGAGTTGTATAATATTCAAAATTAAAATATTTTGAACTTAATAATCTCAAGAAATAAAAACTGTAAAAACATGTACAATGTGCATTATTGAGTCCAGTAGACTTGATTCTAATGTAAATAAGTCTACATTTAAGTATTAATTAAAGGCAACAGCTTTTCACTGTCAAATATTATGGATATATAAAAATAGTGTAACAGAAAAGATCATACGCAAAAGGAGATGAAGATGAATGGATACATGCAGGGATTGATCTGATGAATGTCTGATGTAGTGTGATACCAATAGGATAGATATGGAAGAATATAATTCCCAATAACATTCACTTAAACTATACTGAAAATCTCTAGTGTGATAATACTATAACCTAAAGCAGTTAAACAAATTGACAAATTTAATCATAATATAAACGTATCTGAATTGAACTGCACAAGTAATTGATAAACAAATGTTTGAAATAGTAAACAAACAAAAAAATATACAAAGCAGCAATACTAAAACATGAGGAATCAATAATCAAAAGAATGAATTCATATTAAAAATAAGACACTTTTATTAGGCTTAAGAGGTACATAATAGTAAGATGTTCATATAACATTACCATAAATTATAATATAAACACAACAGTTTTACATGTACTTCGATGGAAAAAAAATTTAACATTTCTCTGGCGTAAAAGAGCATATTCCTGCCATCAAAAACATCCAGAATGAAAAAAGTAACAAAATAGAGCACTAAAATCAAAACACATCAAGAGAGAGATACAATATCAAACATCTCCAGTGAGTCAGTAATCGAAATAAAACAGAAAATTGGTGTAGAGAAATCTTCATTAATCTAAACAAACAAAAATGGTACGCTGATAAGGCTTTAAGGGGGTGAACAGGAAAATTCTCTTAATTTTATGATTAATGGAAAAGTTGATATGTCTAATCACTGGAGCTTTCATTCCTTTGAAGAGAGAAAGAAAGAAAAAATTGTGTTAACCCTCATCACTAAGGAAACTACAGAACTGGATGAGCTAAACACTACAGCAATACAACATCACAAGCTGTATTAACATGCAGAAGAACTGTGATTCAGTCAGTTATCTATCTACTGCAAAATTCTGGATATGCTGACAAAGTTGCAATAGAGAAAAAGTATCTGAACTAGTTAGAAGTATATAGAATGAAGAGTTTGAAAGTCAAGTCATAGGGAGATATGGGAACAAATAGAAACTAAAATCATGGTTACCAGTAAGCAGATACAGCAGAATTAAATAAGCAACAATTTTCACAAAACAGATCATAACTGATAAAGTAAAGTAAAAGATCATAATATTAATGTGTCACCATCTCAACTAAGAATTAAGACTTATGATGGATGTGTGACACTAGATTTAAAAAATGTTGAACTATCATATACTATGAAACACCTGTTGTGGTGTCAATAAATAATGAACAGAGAAGGGTTACTATATTATATATAACTAAGTTTACTAAGGCCATCATCACAAGTTTTATTTTCAATTAAGTATTATATTATGATATCAGCAGTTTTGATCTAGTGACTAATACTAGTAATACAATATTTCAATATCTTCCTTTTAATAATAATATTAACATTGACATAGCATACAGAAGAAATGTTTTACATGTAACTTACATTAATAAAATAAACAGGATTCGCCTTTTAAAATACAAAATAAATTTCAAATATAACTAACTTGACTTAATTAAATTGTATAACTCAGAATAACTGATAAGATGAAAATGTTCATCACTAAGTAAAAAATAATTAATATAAAATAAAACAAATTAGGGCATATATTATATGATACATGATATGATGATATGGATAATGTTATTATTAGTATTAGTATTACCATATATATAATATTTAAAAATACACTTTAAAATGACAACTCAAAACAATCTAAATCTTGTAGTGCCATTATTCATTATTGTTATGCTCAACTCAGCTGAATCATGACATGATTGATGATTTGATTCATATTTTATAAGACTAGTAAGTCACACTAACTCAGACTAACAGTAACACTAGTCTAAGTCACTCTATCTAAGACAAGTGTAAAGTAAATGCATATTATATCAACTTCTACTTATCTATCAATCTTCAATTAAATCTGCAAATTCTTAACTTACACTTTAGTATGATCGAGATACGTTTGAGAGTTGTTTAAGTGATTTATTATCTTCACTTTGCTCAGCAGTAAAACAGATTTCACCAGCCTTATATTAGAGATATCGCCAAGTTCACCAGGAGGGTCAAGAACGGACTGGGCGTTGTACTTAACTTATTAACAGTCAGCGACTGTTGAAACAACAAGGACATGAGTGATGAACATGTCATCACCGACATCTCTTACATTTATTAACACGAACAGCTACTACGAAAATGTTTAAACAGCAAAAACACTATATATACATTCGCGAAAGTAAAACACAAAATATGCATTACCTTTAAATGTGCTGTCAATGTGTGATATTCCGGCAAGTGAATAAAACCATTCTTGCTACTCAATGTTGAAGGAAACAGCTGACACCAAGGCCAGCCGTTCGTCTGGAAATTTTTACCGGATTTGTTCAGTTTGGGCCAAATTAACACCAGATTAATTCGTTGCAATAATTATTATTTCCAAATCAATATTATATTTTGCTAACACATATAATTGTGAAAAAAAATCGCGATTAATTATAAGAAAATAATGGTAGTTGTTTGAGCAAATTGACACAGTTAGACTATGTACCACGGAAAATTTTGCCTGTACCAAAAATAAACGTCATAATGGCAAGTTCCTGATGACAGGCGGTCTGCACTCGTTCTGATAAGTTTTCGCTAGTTTCAGCTGATAGTTTACAACGGGTGGAGACGGTGGTTCATCCTTGTTCAAAATTTATTATCGTCATATAATTTGAAGTGGTCCCAAAATAGCTCACTGACTAAACTATCCTGTAAAGATAGTTATTGCTTTACCTCCTTCAGATTGCGAGTGGACTATTGCGAGGTCCCTTTATATTTTCAGTGCGATGACATACTAGCTATTCAAACTGGTTTGAAGTCCAAAAACGTAAAGGTTGTCACTGAGTCACATGACAGCCTTTAATTATTATATTTTATAAATAATTTCCCTATCACCTCTTCCCATTTCATGTACTCTTCTCATACGTGAACTGACAAGAAAACGTTTACAAATAGTGCGTGAAGACTCTGCGGATGACTGTGTCCCAAATGCAATATAATAGAAACAGACCTACACATATGCAGGGATCATCTCGCTCCAGCTTGCACAAACTTTGGTCACGTCATTAATACAACAATTAATATTGTATATCACCCAACTCCAACGTGCGTCTATTCAAAATCGTCGATATACACGAACAAATATTATCAATATCGCAACGGGTGCACAAATCTCAAAAGATTCAGACATTGTCAGTATTACCAACGCCCAAGTGTTTAATAATCTTGGTTTGTGGTTGAACGTGGGACAGATGTAGCAGGCATGACATGCTTAAAAGCAAATCTTATGTTTGCGCTGTAGTTGCTCATCATCATCACCATATAGCCTTCCCACAATGAAGGTTGGCTACAATGGAATACCATTCTACAAGTCGTGGCTTGATGATACACTCTATCATCCACCTCCAGTCCACTTCTTGATACTGTTAATCCATAAGGATCTTTGCGCATGCTTTTGTTTCTATTTCGCTACACTTTTCCTTCTAAGATGACTTTCCAAAATGCTATGTATTTGTATATTAAAAAAAAAGTAAAGTACTCCCGTCACGCCAAGTGGCGTAAAAGGAATATGGCGTTAGTGACCATAAATTTTACAGACTTCGGCACGTGATTTTTGGGGTAATGTGGTCGGTATTACGCCCTTGCCGCTTTACTTTCCCAGAAAAAAATCCGGTACCCATTGAAGGCTGGGTAATCCGAAAGCCGTCGGTTGGGATCGAACCCTACCTCTTGTCCTTTGTAGTCCAGTTCACTAACCACTGAGTTAGCGGCTCCCTGTATTTGTATATGCCTAAATAAAAAATATGTAATACTTGCAACCATCATTCCAGATGGTTGAGACAAGTCTATGCGTATTGAATTGGAAAATCGTTGAAGATACAAATGTGCTGGTATAATTGGACACGAGACGCACAGACGCGCACACCATGCTATACTATACGCATCAAAGTCGGGATGTGTTGGACATGTTCTCATTTCTGACCAACGTCCGCAAAGAATCCATTTTTTATAGTCTATTTTAATTATTTAAAGTAGACTATGTTATGCTTATACTGAACTAATTGCAACAGAGTAGATCACAGTATGGCTAAAAAGAAATGTGCAAGGGCGCATTCATGATATCAATAAAGTAAGGAAAAATTAAAAAATAAAAAAGGTATGTAAGAAGCTTTACGTGACAAGTGGACGACACAGACTAAACAACGTTTCGGCTCAATAGGCCTTCATCAGGAACAAACAATAAAAACACACACACACAAATTAATAACGAAACAACCAAAACAAAAACAATCGAAATGTGTTAAAGAAAACAACAACAAAAAGTAAAACTATCCTGTCATTTTTTATGCCTTAACCCTTTATCAATAAAGTACCGTTACACAAATGCTGATGTTGGAAGAGTATTCTTGATTACCGCTGTGCCCGGCGAAGGAAAACTGCTGGGTATACTTCAAGGTAAGCAGGAAATCTCTCTCTCTCTCTCTCTCTCTCTCTCTCTCTCTCTCTCTCTGCGATCAAGACTCAATCAGAGTAGGATTCCAGACTCTCACATGAAGTCAGCTGTCAGGTTAAGTGTGTTGATCGCCCCACAGACAGAACACCACAATTAGAGTCTGCCAGATCCACTCTGATTGAACACCCGTTACAACGTTGCACTGTGTTCTGCACCAGTGGCCCAGTGCATCCGATTTCAGCCAGCATTTTATTCAGGTTTGCATTCCTTAGCCTTTGATTGTCCCCAATCTTCCAGCAAGGCAGCAGATGATCTTTTCTGTAGGGGGATTCTGCCCTTAGATGGTCTGCCCTCCCAGGTTTACGAGCACCATCTGCCCGAGTCACTAGAGGTGACTAAGCAGGAAATAAGAATAACAATAAATGACACCGCCCAGAACAAAGCTGCTTGTTTTCATTTCAAAGTATCATCTTAGTCCGCTCTATATTGCCTTTGTGGATCTCACAAAGGCATTCGACACAGTAAACAGAGATGGTCTCTACAAGGTGTTAGAAGGCATAGGCTGCCCTCCTAAATTACTTAGGCTGATAATTTCCTTCCATGAAGACATGAATGGCAAAAGTCCATTTTGATGGGAGTCCATCAGAGAATTTCAAAGTCAACAAAGGAGTGAAACAGGGATGTGTCCTCGCCCCCACCCTTTTTGGTATATTTTTTGCTGCCCTCCTAAATTACACCTTCGAAAACAGCTCAGGAGATATTTACATTCGCACTAGACCAGATGGCTCACTGTTCAACCTAGCACGACTAAGAGCAAAAACCAAAACAAATGTTGCCCTACTTAAAGAATTTTTATTTGCTGACGATGCAGCCCTAGTCGCTCATAGTGAGGCCACCCTACAGTCGCTGATCAACAACCTGGATAAAGCATGCGACCTTTTTCACTGTCAATTAATGTTCAGAAGACAGTAATACTAAATCAAGGTGACTTCAAACCTATATCTATTACTCTAAAAGACTGCCCACTAGAATCAGTACAGACATTTACATATCTTGGATCCACAGTTACGCAAACCATCTCTCTTGATGAAGAAATAAACTGTCGAATTGGTAAGGCAGCTACGACCTTCGGCAAACTCACAAAAAGGGCATGGAACAACACGAAAACTAACTCAAAAGACTAAACTCTTAATATATCAAACTTGTGTGCTTAGCACACTACTATATGGATCCGAAACCTGGACAACATACTCAAACCAGGAAAAAGACTAAATGTCTTCCACATGCGATGTCTCCGCAAAATAATGCACATCAAATGCAGGACAAAATAACCAACTTAACTGTCCTGCAACGTGCTAAGACCCTAACAATCATGTCGATGCTCAGAAGTCGAAGGCTAAGATGGCTGGGGCATGTCCAACGGATGGAAGAAAAACGCATTCCTAGGCAAATACTATATGGCGAGCTAAAACACGGAAAATGACAAATCGGCAGACCTAAACTACGATATTGAGATACATGTATCTGCAAATCATCTCTGAAAGACTTCTCCATCTGTGAAAACGACTGGCAACATCTGGCAAGTGATCGCACATCATGGAGAGCACGTATAAGGAACGGTATAACAACATTTGAGACTGTTCTAAGACAGGACTTAGAAGAGAAGAGACTCATGAAAAAGGATGGTAAACCCTGTGGATCAGCGAGCCTGACCTGTTCATTATGTGACCGCGTGTGTTTGTCAAACATTGGTAGAATTAGCCACGAGAGAAGCTGTTCGGCAAAAACAATACCTCAAAAAAATACGCAATAGCCTCCACTAGACCGTCTGACAAGACGAAAAGGGCCATATATATCATCTTAGTTATAATCTTAGTCATTGTTTTCAGCATCCATGGATAAAGATGCCCTGAGCATAGTGCATCCCACTGATTGTTACAATTGATGTGTTAGGATTACGTTATGCAAGTGGTTTCAATTCGTTAAACTGAAAACGTCAACTTTTCAGCTAGGTAAAAATATCTTGTATGAATTATATTTTAGTAGTTCATTGAGAAATAGTAGAAAAATATTAAAACAGGTTTGAATTGAAATATCTGGTAACAATGTTAACCTCAGATGGTAGATGTACATCAGAGGTGAGATGCAAAATGGCTCAGGCAAAAGCAACTTTCCAAAAAATGAGAAAGATAATGTGCAATCCATTTTTGGCAATAGAAACAAGAAAAGGGGTTCTTAAATATTATATAGAGCCAGTCTTAACATAGACAAACAGAACTAACAGCGACTCAATGAGCCATAAACAAACGCTACGAAAACGCCAGATTAAGAGGAAGACCGAGAAAGAGATGAATAAAGTGAATACTAGAGTCACTAGGAGGGATAACACCAGAAGAGACCAACAGAAGAGCAAAGAATCGCAGATTGTATCTCCCCTCGACGTCAACGGCAATGGAGGAAGGATAGAAGAAGAAATCTTAACATATGGATGTGAATTATGGACAATAGGACAGCAGACAAGAAAATTGCTGGAGGCTGTAGAAATGTGGTTTTACAGAAGAATGTTGAGAATACCATGGACAGCTAAGAAGAGTAAAGAAAATGTTCTGGAAAATGCCAAAGCAAAGAGAGAGAGCTAATTTTCAATATTAAAAATAAACAGTCATTATTTTTTGGCCATCTAATGAGAAGGGAACAGTTGGAATATATTGTACCAACTGGAAAAATTGAGGGATGAAGAGATAGAGGGAAGCAAAGAGAAAAGATACCAGACAGCTTAAGAGAATGGCTTGGCAGAAGGTCAACAACAGAAATGATAAATAACAGTCGAGATCGAAAGTTGTGGTACAAGATCACACGCCAGCAGGCCCGGTACTTAACTTTTTCAATATGGAAAGTTTTTATTAATTTAGCTGTAGAGATTTCTGAGACAAAAATTTTCCATGTTTTAAAATATTAATCTACATGTTTATATTTATCTAACACAAAACATATTATATATCAATTTTTAGATAATTGAACAAGGAATTAGATTTCACCAATACCAAGATGATACAAGACAAGTAAAAAGAATATGGTTTAATGACAGTATACTCTAATCAAATTGAGAGTGACGCACTGTGCAGTTAAACGTCATCATCATCATCGTGTGCCTTCTCCGCAACGAAGGTTGGCAACCATGGATCGCCATTCTACTCTGTTTCTTGCTTTGATGGTGCAGACTGTCATAGATTGACTTGACCATCTTTTGATGTTATTCGTCCATGTTAGTCTTGGTCTGCCTCTGCTACCTGTATTTTCCCTTCAAATATTAGTTCAGTTAAACGTACATGACCGAAATCGGCATGGCGCATTGTTCGTCGAAACGTACGGAAAGAGTTAATGATGATAATTAATGACCGTGACAAAATGATCAAAGTCGGACAGATCTAAGTTTCTAAATATTCAATTTTTAATCACACAAAAATTAATTTTAAGATACAACTCATTCTAATCATTGTGGATGTAAAATAGCATGTTTGTTTTATCTTCATGGAAGACTCACATGAGCAAATTAACTGAAGTATCCGTGACAAACAAATGCGAGAAGTGATTACACAGTGAGTCACACTTCACCTCCATCTTTCTCGACAGGTCTACACCCAACACGTCATTGTTACTGCTAAAACAAATACTTCAGGCCTAGTCACCTAAGACCGTCTCTAACAAATGTCATTTACAAGATGGTCTTAATCACGTTAGCGAACAAAGCATGGAGGGAAATAGTAAAATTAAAGGACGACTGAGCTAAGAATTGGGCTCTAGGCAGAAAAGGCCTGGGTTCGAAACCCGTCATAGGCGTTGAGGATATTTCACTTCGAGTCCGTAGTTTTCTTTGTGGCTTTACCCTCCCCTGATCTCTAGCTAAGCCCTCTGGGGGAGGGGGGGGGGGAAGTAAAATCGAAAAACGGGGAGGGTCCCGTGTGCACCCTTGGCAGTTAAAAGTCGAATGAGTAGGCCAAAAATGGTCGCTGTTCGATAAAAATTATAAGCACGCCAAAGACGGATGTGTCGGACTGAAAGGCGCTAATATGGCGGCTCTGTCGTAAACTTGCGACACGACGCATCCACGCCCACTAAGTGGATAGATGATAAGATGTAACATTAAAAAGAGCGAGAGGGGGTGAAAGTTACGAAAGTAAAATCAGTCATACACCTCTAGTGTTGTATACAGGAAATCGGTGTTAGTGACCACACACACACATATATATAATGTCATCAGGTCGCATGCCCTTTGTAGAGCATTGCATTCACCAAGGCCTATCTGAAAGAATCTATGTCTCTAGCCATATTTTACACTTCCTCTGCTGTTATGTTCAGGGACTCCTTGATGTCTTGAAATCCCATTCTTCTTGGTCCCTGATGCGTCGTCCAGAAAACCATGTCTTCCATTACAGTTCTCTCCAGTCCTATGTGTCTTTTGACGTGGCATACTATTTTAATTTCATCTGTATGTTCTTATAATGTTTAATTTTTTTAGTATGTCTTCATTGCCTTTTTTTCATTATACATGTATCTTAAGGATTTTTCTGTAGCATTTTGTTTCGAATACATACACACACACACACAAAGAGAAATAGAGAGAACGTTTTTTTTTTAGCGGGAACGATGTGGTCAACTCATTCTTTTATATCCACAAATCATTTACAAGAATATTTCATACATTTGCTGTAATGCAAAATCTTGCAAGAATCCCCGCTTCTTGTTGATAAATGAATTAACAATACTCCATCAAAACTTGCAATTATTCCAACCAAGGAGACAAATTTACAATATTTGTGATCATGAGCAGGTTCTTTTCACTGTTCCCTCTATCTCTTCCTCTCATAGATTTTTTCAGTTGCCAGTCCTTTGTACCAGCTGTTCCCAGTTGTATTATGTGGCCAAAACATTGTTTCCTCCTGATATTGGTAATAAGCTTTCTTCCTGCTCGTTATTATTTTTCAGCTGTCCATGATATTCTCAATAATTTTCTGCAAAATTATATTCTTTTGACCTCAAAGTACAAGCACATACAAATCTAGTCCCACAAATAATATTTGTAGTCTGTTTAATTTTCCTAAGCCTATAAGATAATAATGTTATGTAGAGCCAGTCTTTACATATGGATGCGAATCCTGGACAATAGGACAAGAAAATCGCTGGAAGCTGTAGAAATGTGGTTTTACAGAAGAATGTTGAGAATACCATGGACAGCCAAGAAGAGTAAAGAAAATGTTCTGAAAGAGGCCAAAGTAAAGAGAGAGCTAATTTCCAATATTTGGAAGAAAAAAACCATCATTTTTTGGCCATGTAATGAGAAGGGAACAGTTGAAATATATTGTGACACCTGGAGAAAGTTGAGGGATGAAAAGATAGAGGGAAGCAAAGAGAAAAAAATACCAGACAGCTTAGGATAATGGTGTGGCAGAAGGTCAACAACAGAAATGATAAATAACTGTCGAGATCAAAAGTTGTGGACAGACATGGTCACCTACATAAGCAGGCATGGTATTTGATGATGATGATGATAAGATCAGCTCCACATTTTCAAACTGTGTTTACTATGAAAATTAACTACAACTCAAAAATATCTTCCAATTTACCAAGCACATTAATTAAATTTTAAAAGTGACTTCTTGGTTAAATAACAATTAAACAAAAACATTTTAACCTAAAGATGATATAAAATAATACGTATGTACAATGAATCGGCATGGCGCATTGTTCGTCGAAACGTACGGAAAGAGTTAATGATGATAAATTAATGACCGTGACAAAATGATCAAAGTCGGACAGATCTAAGTTTCTAAATATTCAATTTTTAATCACACAAAAATTAATTTTAAGATACAACTCATTCTAATCATTGTGGATGTAAAATAGCATGTTTGTTTTATCTTCATGGAAAGACTCACATGAGCAAATTAACTGAAGTATCCGTGACAAACAAATGCGAGAAGTGATTACACAGTGAGTCACACTTCACCTCCATCTTTCTCGACAGGTCTACACCCAACACGTCATTGTTACTGCTAAAACAAATACTTCAGGCCTAGTCACCTAAGACCGTCTCTAACAAATGTCATTTACAAGATGGTCTTAATCACGTTAGCGAACAAAGCATGGAGGGAAATAGTAAAATAAAGGACGACTGAGCTAAGAATTGGGCTCTAGGCAGAAAAGGCCTGGGTTCGAACCCGTCATAGGCGTTGAGGATATTTCACTTCGAGTCCGTAGTTTTCTTTGTGGCTTTACCCTCCCCTGATCTCTAGCTAAGCCCTCTGGGGGAGGGGGGGGGAAGTAAAATCGAAAAACGGGGAGGGTCCCGTGTGCACCCTTGGCAGTTAAAAGTCGAATGAGTAGGCCAAAAATGGTCGCTGTTCGATAAAAATTATAAGCACGCCAAAGACGGATGTGTCGGACTGAAAGGCGCTAATATGGCGGCTCTGTCGTAAACTTGCGACACGACGCATCCACGCCCACTAAGTGGATAGATGATAAGATGTAACATTAAAAAGAGCGAGAGGGGGTGAAAGTTACGAAAGTAAAATCAGTCATACACCTCTAGTGTTGTATACAGGAAATCGGTGTTAGTGACCACACACACCATATATATAATGTCATCAGGTCGCATGCCCTTTGTAGAGCATTGCATTCACCAAGGCCTATCTGAAAGAATCTATGTCTCTAGCCATATTTTACACTTCCTCTGCTGTTATGTTCAGGGACTCCTTGATGTCTTGAAATCCCATTCTTCTTGGTCCCTGATGCGTCGTCCAGAAAACCATGTCTTCCATTACAGTTCTCTCCAGTCCTATGTGTCTTTTGACGTGGCATACTATTTTAATTTCATCTGTATGTTCTTATAATGTTTAATTTTTTTAGTATGTCTTCATTGCCTTTTTTTCATTATACAATGTATCTTAAGGATTTTTCTGTAGCATTTTGTTTCGAATACATACACACACACACAAAGAGAAATAGAGAGAACGTTTTTTTTTAGCGGGAACGATGTGGTCGCCAGACAAATAACCCCACAGGTAATTGAACATTTGTTTGCCGTTTGTTTACATTCCCATGTCAAGGTGTTGACAACGATAAAACAACTGTACACAGAGCTTCTGTTGTATGGTGGATTTTCTCGGTTTAAGAAATGGGATGATAAGAGTTCTGGTAAACTTTTTTAAAAATATAATGATCAGATTGCCTCATGTTACGAAGCTCTTTATAAAGCGTTTCCCACCATCTTTTGTATATGTGTATAGTGTATGTATATAAACCCGACGGCTTCCAGGTTCACCCAGCCTTAAATGGGTACCGATTTTTTTTTCTGCGAAAGTAAAGCGGCACGGGCGTAATACCGACCACATTACCCCAAAAATCATGTGCCGAAGGTCTGTAAAATGTATGGTCACTAACACCATATTCCCTATACGCCACTTGGCGTGACGGGGGTACTTTACTACTTACTATGTACATAAACACAAAGTAAGACGAAGTTAATTTGATAAAAAAGACTGTCGACCGCCGACTCTATACGAACAGAAAGGACGAAAAATATATCGCAATCAAGACTAGTTCATCATCATCGAGTGCCGTCTCTGCATCGAAGGTTGGCTACCATGGAGCGCCATTCCACTCTGTGTCTTGCTTTGATGGTGCAGATTGTCATAGGCTGACTTGTCAGTCTTTGATGTTATTCGTCCATGTTAGTCTTGGTCTGCCTCTTTTACCTTGTATTTTCCCTTCTAATATTATTTTTATTAGACTGTTGTGTCTTTTAACATGACCAACAAATTTCATTTTTCTTGCTCTAATTGTGTTTAGTAGTTCTTTTTTTCATTTTTAGTTGTTTTAAACAAGACTAGTTAAGATCACTAAATCACCTTTTCTCAAAGACTGATAGGATTCTGCTATTATTTAACAGAACCGATCTCACACAAAATGCAACATACAAGTAAGATGTATGTTCCTGTAGCCGAAATCATCCACATATTAAAATGAAGATAAAACTTAAATAACAACCCACCCCAAATAACATAATTCATGTCCATTTCACGGCTTTGTTTAACGTTCCTGCCTCATTTTATGTTCACACAAAGAGTAGTCTCCCATAATGTTAACCACCGTTTGTGAAATCCGATTGCTAGAATGGGGGTTAAATAGCAGACGGTGCCTCTCTGCTGTAATCTGTTGGCAGAGCAGAATGTTTGCTTTGGGAAACAGACAAAAAAGACTTTATCTTCCTATATTTGCTAAAATAAATAGCAGAATAGCACAGACCAAAGTTGCATTTCAGAAAATGAAAAACATTTTATGCAAGAAATCTATGACATTAGAAATGATTTTCATGAACAGGAGTGTTTATTTGTGTTATATAGAGCCAATTCTGACCTATAGAAGTGTATTATGGACAGTAGACAAATAAATGTACGAGAGCATGGCACCAACAAAAAGACCAAGAAAAAGCTGGCAGCAGGCAATCATTGTACCAATATGGAACAATAAAGGTAGCAAGAGAGACTGCAATCAATGTAGAGGAATATCGCTTCTCAGCCACGTGGGAAAGTTATAGTCAAAATATGGAAACAACTGAGACAAAAATAGAATTACAGATTCTCAAATGAGGTTCTGAAATAGGTGTTGGTGCTCATTTTTTGTGTGTGAAGACCCATGGCACAATATTTTTGGGTAATGTGTTTAGTATTAGACTCTTACCACTTCACTTTGCCATAAAAAAAAAGACTAAAAAAAAAAAAAAAAAAAAAGAGCCCCGTCATGCCAAGTGACGTGTAGGGAATATGGTGTTAGTGACCATGATTTTTGGGGTAATGTGGTCGCCCGTACCACTTTACTTTCCCAGAAAAAAATCGGTACCCATTTAAGGCTGGGTGAACCTGGAAGCTGTCGGTCAGGATCGAACCCGACTCTTGTCCTTTGTAGTCCAGTACACTAACCACTGAGCTATCATGGCTCTAAAGATGACTAATGATTAACAATAATACAAAAATAAACACAGCTCTTCAAAATTGTCTAGGCATCATTGCTAACTTTATTTATCATTTCATCCAGCATACATTTATTATTTTCCATTCATCTTATTTTCACATTCTCAATCAACTATTGTTCTTCCTTCATTCAGTCTACCTTTTGTATTTCACAATCACATTTAACTATAGATTTAAATAAGAATCACATGACAATTGATGAAAGTATTAACACATTTCTATTATTAGAAAGAAAGCACTTTATCACTAACCTTACCACCCATATACAATTCTGAGAAATACTGAAAATATGGGGGGGGGGGAGGGGGGGGAGTAGAACACAGAATTAACTTATGCAACAGCTTTTATGACAAAAATTGCTGTGCTGTATGAATAACAGCTATTATAAGGCAAACTTCAGATTAAAAAGTAAATTTTAAAACATTAAAAATTAAGCAGGGATGTACACCATCTTCTCTATTGTTCACTACAAACTAGACAACATACACAAAAGAATAAATCAAATAGACACACTACAGTATTGAAAAATATGAAGAAAAAACTCATTAGCAGACAATCATACACACTAAGTCATGAAAACATAAGAAATTCTGAACAAACTTGACTAAAAGGCAGATTGGCAGGAAATTTATCATGGATAAAAGAGAAGTTATGAATATTACCAGATAAATACTGCATTCTAAATAAATATACAAGTCTACAGGATTGCCCCCAGCACACAGACCTGAGAAGAGCAATGTGGTCCACACCCACCTCCCTGGAAGAAGAAACTATATGGGGCAATCGATCACTTTTAAACAGACAGCTGACTTCATGAGAGAGTCTTGATCGCAGAGAGAGAGAGAAATAAATAAATAAATATATTATATATATATATATAAATATATATATATATATACACACAGAAAATAAATTTGGTAGATACATTCAAATGTATAGGAAGTTTAGTGACATTTCACAACAAACCGACAGCAGAAACAGACTCAAGATGCAAAAAAGCACAACAAACTATTGAGCTGATAACATCATTCCTGTCAAATAAAGATATCACAATAGAAAGAAAAAAGAACATTTTTACAAATCAGTCTTCATTCTAATACTGAGTTACCATTATCACAGGTATTCAACACAGGACTCCACGACATTTAATAACATTGATACTATTTATTTCTTCTTCTTCCTTTTTCCTTCCTCATTTGCCTTTCAGTGTCGATGGGAGATATAATTTGTGGTCTTTTGCACCTCTGTTGGCCTCTCCTGCTCTTATGCCTCCTATTTTTTGTCTAATATTCTATGAATCCATTTTTTTTTTGGTTGGCCCTTGAGTCTGGTGTTCTCGCAATGTTTATTAAAGTCTCATTGTGTTGTGGTTTTTCTGTCTTATCATGTGGCCAAACTATTTTTATCTGTTGTTTCTTTATGCATTCTATGGTGGGAAAGATTCCTAGCCTTTTACTCAGTTTTTCATTTCTGATCTTATCTCTCAGACTGTTTCCTGTCATTCGTCTAACACATTTCATCTTGGTAGTGGTTATTTTCTTATTGTTCTTGCATCTAGGGTCCAAGACTGCTGTTAGTAGCACTACATTGGAATGAAGACTATTGTAGAGTGCCCAATTTGCCTATAGAGTTATATCCATATTGGACAATAGTGGTGATAGTTCCGATGATTTGACAAGCTTAGCTGCATCTGAGTCTATTTTCTGCTGCTTGTGGATTGTCGTTTTGTCACTAGACGTTCGAGGTATTTTAATTTCTCCATTTGTTTTAATTGTTTGCCGTTTATCGTTATGCTGATGTTCTGTTTCTATTTTGCAATATTCAGGTCCTCTGTTTTGTTGATTTTCATGTGGTATTGAAAGCCTGGGCTGTTAAGCCGAGTTAGGTTTTCTTGCAGGTCTTATCTTTTTCCATGAACTAGTGTCTGATCACATGCAAATAGAAACTCATTAATCTCCTCTGTGTCTCTGATGGGTTGTTTAACTTACATATTTAGTCTAAGTAGGTAATAATTGGCGATTTCTCTAATTTCAATTAATTCAAAACAAACGAAGAAATTAGAGAAATAGCCAATCAACCACTAATATCTTCAGTAGTCAAGAAAAGACAGAAAGGGTGAATAGTGTGTCTTTATTTACATCCTCTATTAGTATACAAAGTACATCCTCTATTTTTTCGGAACCCGTTTGAGAATCTATGATCTGTAGTTCCAAGATTGGCCTGAGCCTTTTCCCCATAATTTTGGCATATAACTTTCCCACATGGCTGAGAAGGGAGATGCCTCTATATTGGTTGCAGTCTCTCTTGCCACCTTTAGATACTATTACAAGGACATTTAATAAGATATATACTATTACAAGAACATTCAATGTATAATTTGCATGATGGGAGCCAGCTTGAGAGACAAAAGTGAAAAACAAGCACATAATTAGGGAATCACACTAAAGTAGAATATACAAACAAACAAATTAAATGGGTTTGGTCTAGTGACAATTTAGAAATAACTAATCACAAAGAGAGAAGTAATAAATATTTTCATAGAAAGACAGAACATTAAAAAAAATAGGAGATAACTAGAACAGATAGATGTTGAACGAAAAAGAAACATGACATATGAAGCAATTCAAAAGATGAAAAGTCTTAAGATATGCTTCTTCTCCTACCCTTCAGCTCCTGTGGAGCATAGGTCTTCAACAAACACTTTCCAAGCCGTTCTGTTTCTTGCCATTCTTTTAAGATCATTCCATGTCTTCCCATCATCTTCATCTCTGCTTCCATCTCTCCATTCATCTTAAGATATTAATGCAACAAAATTTAGACAGAGAATGTGTCTCCGAATAAAAGTAAATATAATGTTAAAAGTACTCTAAAACAACACACATGAAGTAAACACACAAAGAAATAACTAACTTAAAAAAAAAACCACAAATGCTTTTTCAACAAGCCACCAAAAGTTTAACAAAATAATCTCAGGAGTACATTGTGAACAATGAGGTCTGATGTAAGGGAAATCAGAATAATTAAGTCATTGTGCTAGCTGAAAGAAATACAGTAACTGACCAATAGGAAACCAATCATCAATGATAACGCCTTGTTTTCTATACAACAATGACTACTTTAGTTCCGCCTTTGAGCAAAACCCTGCAGCACTTTGTGCCACAGATTATTACGCAACCGAGGGGGGCGGGGGTGGGTGTCCCAAAATTTCATACAGATCCCTGTTACTATTGCATGGTTGCTTTTCTAGCAAAAAAAAAAACTATCTAATAAAATAATAATCTAATATATCATTATGGGAAGTTTCACCGCTGACAATGTTCATTTAGGTTAAGAAAAAAGTTTTTAAACAAGTCACCATCGATTGTGACTGTTGCCAGTAAACAGTCAGAGTGACCTACATATTTAAACATGATTATGAGAAAACTATGCTGCGACAATATAAAAAAAATAAAAGCAGTAATAACTATTCTAGGTCACAATTCATTTATGGTGTCTCTATGCTGCGTAGTTATTTTTTTTAAAGCATTAGTTCTTTTTTCCAATAACACAATATAAGAATACTAGCTATCTAGGTCAGATTAACTGTGTGCATGCACCAAAATTACAGTTCAGCTGCACTCTAAAAATGGTCATTATAAATTATTACTAATTTATTTTATATGTTGCAAATAGAATATTTAGGAGAATAACATAAAGTTGTCAAATTAATATAATAAAATTCTGTTTTAATTGCTTGCAGAAGATCTATTTTTAAAAAACACTTATGAACTATATGATCTTTGATTATCTGCACACTGCGCTAAAACAAGGGACACAACTAAAAGTTTTGGTAACATGGTCCCATGAACAACATACTTCAGCCCATCATAAAATGCAAAATTACTTCAGCATAGCAATGAACAGCAGGATGTTAGCAAACAGGCGGCAAGGTCCAATAATCAAAGTGCAACAAACAAAAGATACGACTTCTTCTTCTTTCATTCCTCATTTGCCTTTCAGCGTCGAGGGGACATATAATCTGTGGTCTTTTGCTCTTGTGTTCGCCTCTGCTGCTGTTGTTTCCTAGTACCTCTAATATTCCATCAATCCATCTTTTTTTGTGGTCTACCCTTGGGTCTGGTATTCTTGCAGCATTTATTGAGCGCTCATTGTGGTGTGTTTTGATCACTCTGCCTTGTCACATGGCCAAACCATTTTATCTGTTCTTTCTTTATATATTCTATGACGGGGGCAATTCCTAGCTTTTTTCTCAGTTCATTTCTGATCTTGTCTGTCAGGCTGTTTCCTGTCATTCATATAACACATTTCATTTCAGTAGAGGTTGTTTTTCTTATTGTTCTTGCATCTAGGCTCCAGGACTGGCATTGGTAGCACAACCAAATACAATACAAATATTTAAGGTATGAAATCAAGAGACTATGAACAAAAGAATGTGTTTTTGGAAGACATTGACCAAAAATTAAAAAAAAAAAAAAAAAAGTAAAGTGCCCCCATCACGCCAAGTGGCATATAGGGAATATGGTGTTAGTGACCATAAATTTTATGACCTTCGGCACATGATTTTTGGGGTAATGTGGCCGGTAATACGCCCATGCCGCTTCACTTTCCAGAAAAAATCTGGTACCCATTTAAGGCTGGGTGAACCGGAAGCCGTCAGCTGCGATTGAACCCTACATTTTGTCCTTTGTAGTGCAGTTCACTAACTACTGAGCTATCGCGGCTCCCACATTGACCAAAGTTTCCTGATAAATCTCCAGAGCTCATGAAAATAATATATACTTGGTTTGAATAAATGTCTATTAACAAGATCATACATTACATAAGTCTCATATACTGCTCAGGAATTAGCAATGAAACTACAAGAAAATTAAAGCACAGAGAAACATATATATTAAAAACTTGTATATATACAATGTGACCAAACTTAAGAATTTAAAACTGCTAGAACAAAAATTCAGATAAGAGAAGGAGTATATTGGTCTATGACTTATGGGCCGGCTACGGCTCGAAAGGCAATAGATAGAATACATTATATTACTAGGAATCTGAAAGCCAAGATAAATTATCCTATGAAATTACTTATACATGAGACACTAAAATATCAAGGGCGTCTGTCTGAATAACACTAGAATTACTTCTACTTTTAGCCTCACATGTATATTATAGCATTAATAAGATCTGAGTTCATACATTTTAAAACTATAAGTCTAAATTTTTTTTTTTCTAATTCACTCACTCATGTGTTTTTCTACTTTCTTTCATAGTTAATATTTAATTAGCCAGCGTTGATGAACAAGGCATTTGGCCACCTTAGTTTATATTTCTTGAAAGCATCAATGTAACATCCATGTTCATGGCTTGCATTTCCTTTTCTAGATCTACTTTGAAAGTCTGTCTTTCGTAAACACTAATTATTATTTTTAAGATCGTGTCCTGATAATGTTTTAATTGTCTGTAATAATAATTTTCTAATGTCATATATAATATGACAGTCTTAAATTAAATTACAAATAAAAATTGTAACTTATATAACAATAAGCTACGCTAGTATCAAAGAATCATAATTCCATTACATTTAGTTGAAAAGCCACTAACAAACATTTAAGAGATAAAATACATTTTACCACAGGCCTACAAATAATAATTGCAGCTTCTCTATTTACTTTTTTTTAAAATAAACTTTTTTTTAAAATTTCATACCAACATTTTCGTAAGCAGCTGTAAAAGTAGATATTAAAAAAAAAAAATTATACTTAGCTCAAGGAAATCAATATTTAGGTCCACTATCTGATAACCACTTCAGAACCTCAACTCATTCTTTTATATCCACAAATCATTTACAAGAATATTTCATACATTTGCTGTAATGCAAAATCTTGCAAGAATCCCCGCTTCTTGTTGATAAATGAATTAACAATACTCCATCAAAACTTGCAATTATTCCAACCAAGGAGACAAATTTACAATATTTGTGATCATGAGCAGGTTCTTTTCACTGTTCCCTCTATCTCTTCCTCTCATAGATTTTTTCAGTTGCCAGTCCTTTGTACCAGCTGTTCCCAGTTGTATTATGTGGCCAAAACATTGTTTCCTCCTGATATTGGTAATAAGCTTTCTTCCTGCTCGTTATTATTTTTCAGCTGTCCATGATATTCTCAATAATTTTCTGCAAAATTATATTCTTTTGACCTCAAAGTACAAGCACATACAAATCTAGTCCCACAAATAATATTGTAGTCTGTTTAATTTTCCTAAGCCTATAAGATAATAATGTTATGTAGAGCCAGTCTTTACATATGGATGCGAATCCTGGACAATAGGACAAGAAAATCGCTGGAAGCTGTAGAAATGTGGTTTTACAGAAGAATGTTGAGAATACCATGGACAGCCAAGAAGAGTAAAGAAAATGTTCTGAAAGAGGCCAAAGTAAAGAGAGAGCTAATTTCCAATATTTGGAAGAAAAAAACCATCATTTTTGGCCATGTAATGAGAAGGGAACAGTTGAAATATATTGTGACACCTGGAGAAAGTTGAGGGATGAAAAGATAGAGGGAAGCAAAGAGAAAAAATACCAGACAGCTTAGGATAATGGTGTGGCAGAAGGTCAACAACAGAAATGATAAATAACTGTCGAGATCAAAAGTTGTGGACAGACATGGTCACCTACATAAGCAGGCATGGTATTTGATGATGATGATGATAAGATCAGCTCCACATTTTCAAACTGTGTTTACTATGAAAATTAACTACAACTCAAAAATATCTTCCAATTTACCAAGCACATTAATTAAATTTTAAAAAGTGACTTCTTGGTTAAATAACAATTAAACAAAAACATTTTAACCTAAAGGTGATATAAAATAATACGTATGTACAATGAATAAATCACACATAAAAGCAAAGAAATGCTTTTATAATACAATTTATTATCTTTAAATGCCATCCCAATAAAAGAATAGTTTAATCAAAACTATAAGCTATCAGATGATATACCACCAGTTAAAGTTGTATACACACCTCACTGCAAGCAGATAAATATAGTGGCTTCATAAGAGTGAAACAAATAATGGGGACATTGATTTAGTGTGGCTGCATAAATAGACAGAGCAATTTGGGCCTGAGATTTCTTTCAAGTGCTAATGAAACACTTAATTCTCTTTCTGATGTCTCCGGAGGATGTTAGGGGGAGAGGAAAAGGAGACTACAGATCTGAAGAATCAGAGTTTCTATTTAACCACAAACCCCCACTCACCAACAGAAACAAAAATGTTTTAAACCCCCACTCACCAACAGAAACAACATGTTTTAAACCCCCACTCACCAATAGAAACAAAACATGTTTTAAACCCCCACTCACCAATAGAAACAAACATGTTTTTAACCCCCACTCACCAATAGAAACAAACATGTTTTAAACCCCACTCACCAATAGAAACAAAAATGTTTTAAACCCCCACTCACCAATAGAAACAAACATGTTTTAAACCCCCACTCACCAATAGAAACAAAAATGTTTTAAA
Organism: Megaustenia siamemsis; assembly: GCA_032433765.1. Taxonomy (NCBI): domain Eukaryota; kingdom Metazoa; phylum Mollusca; class Gastropoda; order Stylommatophora; family Ariophantidae; genus Megaustenia; species Megaustenia siamemsis. Next base: position 60,667,484 of record JAVIAB010000106.1, on the reverse strand, counting down.
ACCCCCAATGTGAATAAAAAAAAATGCTCAACTGATTTGAAGAATGGTGGGTTTTAATTCAGGTACGCAGTCTCATAAACATTTATTTTTCATTGCAAAAATAATCAACATAATAGGATTAAAGATATATTTGGACATCCTGACTGGCTGCTGATGTTGGAAAATGCCTAACTTTGCACCTCTGTAGCTGTTTTAAGTATAACTTATGAAATAAAGAAAAGCTGTGTATGTATAACAAATGAAATAAAGTTCATGTATTGTCCCGTGTAAACAGGTAATATATCATGTCTCATACATGAAGTCAAAAGTTCTGTTTGATAACTGGCAAACTTAGTTCAGCCTAAATAGATATATATTACTATCAAGTACAGTTTTTAGATTTCAAACAGGCCATAACAGACTGAAGTATCGTCTGTTCAACACTCTAAAGATGGAAACTTCTGATGAAAGTGGCACAGGTAAATGCCATGTGCCAAACTTATGATTAAAGGAGAATGCTCTCTTGTGAACATTACCAGAACATATCCAGACAAACTATAGGCTCTGATGTTATATGAAATGATGATTTTAGCTAGCTATGAGTAACCTGTCCACAGTTTAATGCAGGCATTTATTTGAAGAAAAAAGCACCAAGAAACCTAGAGGTGCCCACGCAACAATGAACAATAGTATGATAATTGAGATCCTGGCTGTGACATAGGCTTTAACATGGTAGGAGTCACAAGATCACTCAAGTCAATGTGTTGAGTCACTCAGTGAGATCAAAGTCCAAACAGTCTCCATCCACAAAAGAAGGCTAGAGTCAGTATAGAAGTTAAAGATTTGCAGCATTACTTTCTTCTTCATCCAGGGCCATACTAGTGTTGAGGACAAGAATGGGCAGATAGATTGGCCAATTCAGTGATCTTATCAAACAGACAGCCAATGGATAGAACATATGTCATTAACATATACTCTGATTATTTTCTTGTGTCCTCTTGCCAACATTTTCATTCATGATGCCATATAAGTTAGAGATGCCCAGAACCTTTCAATAACATTTCTGCTACAGAATAAAATACAAACATAAATATCAAGCAAAAAAAAATTGTTCCTCCCTTAAGTTCATAAATTGATATTTTCTCAATTAAATTTTTACTGCCTTATATTGTTCTAATGCATTACTTTTGTTTATGAGTTTTTCCTTAGTCACAAAGTTTACAAAAAAAAAAAAAAAAAAACTTCCCACATGTTACACTACAAACAAAATTAATTGAGATGTCTTGTAAATTAAGGTTTGTCTTTGTCAGTGTGTCATTGTGTTTGTTTTTATTTTTTCTCCTCATTCTTTTAATACGAGCTTGGGGACCTCCTTTGTAAGTCTTCTTTGCCTTCTTTGTAGAGAGATCGTATGGTGTCCTCCGTTGGCACATGTGGAATCTTGCCTTCTTTGCGGAGATATCTGGATGAAATAAGGCATCACATATATAATTATGAAAGGAATATAATTACAGCTGTTTTGCTATTTATATATATCTTGTATTATATCTAAATACTTGTTTGACCCCAACTTTTATTTAGTTTTCTGCAAGATGCTTTATCTTTATACGTTTAAAGTATTTTATCATTTTAATATTTTTTTAACCACTCTTTTTTTACTTTCAATCCTTACATTTTACTTATACTCTTTACATGTTTGCTGGGCTTAGCTTTTCACAAAATGTGTTCTAACTTCATATTTACACCCCAATGAAACTGATATTGTTTTATGGTTGTTCTTATTTCTGTATCATGTAGCAAAAAGAAATAAATATAACAACAGTGTCAATTTCCAACTTGCTTACATTTATCTAATTTTGTTGAGTGTGCCAGATCTCTTCTAAATTGTGTACACATAAACTTTCTGCCAGATACTTTACCTGATAACCAGATTTGTTCCACCAATCGTCACTGTGTATCTTGCTGGTGTTGTCAGTTTGTATAAAAGGTATGTAAGTGCCAAATCACCAAGGCCACCTGAACGGAATGGGGATATTACCTTCTCACTAAAGTTCCATTGTTCTAGATATGGAACAATGTCAAAGCCACTGAAAAAATCAAATAGGTACTTGATAAGTTTATGAACAGCTGTGCGAGGTAAATTACTGGTGCAAACTAATGTGTTTTAAATTGGTACTGACCCTCCTTTCTTTTTCAGTGTTCGCTCAACCACTCTTCTTCATTATCTATGCTTCAAAGGATATTAAATAGGCCTAGATATATTGCATTGTCATTTACAGGAAGCTGCGATATTTTGTATATTTTGGCCAACAAAATCAAATTTCAGTGCTGCGTCTCGAGGTGTAATAAGATGGAAACAATCAACATTTTTCAGGCATATCATGAGAAGAGGAAAGTTGGAATACTTTCTTACAACTGGCAAAATAAAGGGAAAGAGAGATCGCAGATGACAAAGAGAGAAGACACTAGACTGCTTGGTGTCATGGCATGAAAAACAGTCAACAATAGAATTGATACGATGCATTATGGATGGAATATTGTGGAAGGACATGATCGTCTATGCCAACCAGTATGGCACATGATGATGTTTAGGTATCAGGTTGTCTTCCCTCTTTGATTTCCACTGGTTTAGACAGATTGGTTAGTCTTGGGGCACTGCAGAGAGGTGGAACAAGACTTTGGTATGTTTAGGTACATTGATCCTAGTGCAAACAGTCAACTATACGTTACTGACTACTTTCAGTCCTGGTGCTGTCTTAGCTTCCTATATTTCTTTTTGAGAGCACAAAACTATCGACTTTTGAAGCAATGCTATTTCAGTGGTATTATTATTATTATTATTCCTCTATTACTATATGAAGATATCATCTTCTACATTTGACAGAAAAATCAGACTGGTTAACCACTCTATTGGCCTCTGCTGCTGTTTTCTTGATTTTTTTCGTGATTGGTCTTTGAGTCTGATATGTTCAAGGAAATTTATTATTTTAGCAAGTTCTTGTTCAGACAGTCCACTCATGACAACCTCTTCTTCTTAAATATCCAGTAAAATAAATTAACGGAACAAATCAGTTATCATCATCATCGAGTGCTGTCTCCGCAACGAAGGTTGGCTACAATGGAGCGCCATTCTGCTCCTTCTCTTGTTTTGATGGTGCAGATTGTCATAGGCTGATTTGTCCAACTTTTGATGTTACTGGTCCATGTTAGTCTTGGTCTGCCTCTTTTACCTTATATTTTACTGTAAATCAGTTATACAGATATCAATTTTAACATACTCTATAAACGACACAAATGATGATTCAGGTGTTCAGCTACAACAAGGTACCAAAAGTAGTGTATATACGGGAGGTCAAAAAGTAATGCACACCAATTTTTTTCTCGGCTAATAATAAAGATAGGAATATGAAATTTTGCACACTTGGAATATGACATTTTCCAATTATGTGTACCAAATTGCACAGCATTCTGATAAATATTACGCAATCTATGAACCGTTAAAATGGAGCTTGTCAACAATGTCCGTTACAAACAGCAAATTGTCATAGAATTTCTGGTTGCGGAAAACGAAACTGTGGCAAACATTCATAAGCGACTGTGTGCAGTGTACAAATGTTCTGCAGTCGATAGGAGCACAGTTAGTCGCTGGGTTCAGAGAATTAAAGCTGCAGAAAGTGTACGAGTGGAGCTGCATGATTTACCGCGTTCTGGACGTGTTGCCTCGGCTACCAGCACAGACATGTTAAACCGGGCTGATGCCATTATTCGTAAGGATAGGCGTATCACTAGTCAGCAATTGGCATTGCAGCTTACAGTCAGCAAGGGAAGTGCAATCGCAATTTTTAAAACTCTCGGATATTCAAAGATTTGCGCTCGATGGGTTCCTCGGTGCCTAACAAATGATCACAGAGTTCAAAGGAAAACATTCTGTTCTGAATTGTTGGAGCGTTTCGGTGTTGAAGGAGAAATGTTTTTGTCAAAAATTGTTACCGGTGACGAAACATGGGCGCATTATTATGAGCCTGAAACAAAAATGCAGTCAATGGAATGGCATCATCCGCAGTCACCAAAAAGAAAAAATTCAAAACATCTCCATCAGCCGGAAAGGTGATGATCACTGTCTTCTGGGACATTGATGGTGCGATTCTTGTTGATGTAATGACAAGAGGTGAGACAATAAACTCGACAGCTTACACTGACAAAATTCAAAAATCGGTTCCACAGAGTTCGGCCTAATAAGCCATCTGCAGATTTGTTGCTTCAACATGACAATGCACGCCCTCACACAAGTCTGGTAACACGGGAAGCAATCAACAAATTTGGTTGGACTGTACTGCCCCATCCTCCTTACAACCCTGATCTGGCTCCCTCAGATTTCCATCTGTTTGGACCACTCAAAAAATTCCTGCGTGGGACACACTTTGACAATGATGAGGGTGTGATCTGTGCAGTTAAAAAATGGGTACGCGAGCAGGACAAAACTTGGTACAAACGAGGCATTCATGACCTAGTTTCGCGTTGGCGTAAGGCAATACGCTTGGACGGAGATTATGTTGAAAAATAGGTAGTGAAAGGGGATGTTCAGCTACAATCTGTGAAAATTTCACACATTTTTGCCCGAATAGTTCCGAGAAAAAAATTGGTGTGCATTACTTTTTGACCTCCCTACGTACATTTAAACATTTTCAAAAATCAAACAAGAGCACCAATTTGTGCACAATTCTTGTACAGTATAAGTTGTCACAAAAAAGATTTAATCAATAGACATAGACAGAGAGACAGACGCACACAAAAACTTCTTACCATCTGGCAAGCATGTAAAATGAAACAAACCAAGCTGTAGAAGTGACAAGGTGAACTGCTACTAACACCTTTCCATGTTCTTTGTATGTCTTTTTAAATCTTTGGTATAATGTCAGTTTCTGAGTTGCTTCAGACTCAGTGCTACCAGACCCTGAAACTGGCACTTCTGTCTTCAAATCTGTACCTACATTTTGTTGTTCTCTTCCTACCGCTTCTGTAGTCTTTCTAGCTGTTTTGTCAAGATTTTGTTTGTCTGTCCTGTTTGAGGGATAACCTCGCAAGCCTCTCCATTGTGAAGTATTTAATGGATGAGAAGACACTGAATAGGAGAATAATGAATTACTTGATACTGATTTACTAATAGGAATATAGGTCCATGTAGCAGTTGTTTTATATTGCCCACAAGACAACTGGGAATAGTTTTTTACAAGTGCTGTGCTGCTCAAGAAACTGTAACTGCAGCAGAGCAGATGTTTATTGTTACTTGAAGGTATAACATTGGTACACAATACGCTGTTTGGCTTCATTGGAAGCTTATGCAACAGAAATCTTGACACTCTGGTACAGCTCATTGTGTGTGCAGGTACTAGATATGCTTATGTCAAATAAACTGAGTTCCTGAAGAGAAAATAAATTTAATTTAGAGAATGATAAAAATTTTTGTCAGACTCAAATTCCTCATAATACCATTCAAATTGCAATGTATGTTAGAAGGGCCAAAGATTCCTAAAACATGTTCATCATAATTGTTTGTCATTGATACTTTTGTTGATTTGTTCATTTGTCTCTTTTTCCAGGAAGATAAAATACACACTCTTCTTCTATTTGTTGTTGTTGTTATGGATCCAGCGACCTTTGAGCTGATGCCCTTCGGCCCAATGCCATGTAGCAGTATCTGCAGGTATTTTTAAGTTCTGCTGTGGTTCCATACAGAGTGTTTCCATTTCTTCTTTTATTTAACATTGAAAGTGATTAGAGGAAGCTGCATTTTATCATTTAAAAACTTTGTGGCTAAAGATGTAATTTTGCATCCTTCGAAACTCTCATATTCGCCAGTTCTTGATCTTTTGTTACAAGCATTAACTTCTAAAATATAATTCAAACATAAATATTTACTTTCGCTAAAACTTTTCCATTTTGTGCATTGTGTCACAAAGTGAAACAACTCCAATAAAATATCAACTTTAGGAATAAGAAGAAGGTTCTAGGCTGAGTGTTCTAGCTTCAGGGCATCTTCATCCATAAAAGCTGCAAAAATGTCAAAGATTATAACTAAAATTCCACTTTGAGATGAAAACAATCATCTATGTTATGTAATATAAAGTTTGATGTGTGAGTTTTCATCCATAAATGTTTTTCCTTAACTCTTTCCGTACGGAAGCTTTTTATCGACACAACAGAAGAGATTTCAGAGACAAAATTGTTCATGGTTTTAAGAATCAATCTATATATTTATTTTTATCTAACATTTAACATATTATATATGAATGTTTAGATAATTGAACAAGGTATCAAATTTCACCAATATCCAGATGATACAAGACATGTAAAAAGAATATGGCTTGATGACGTTCACATTAATCAAATTGAGCGGGGCGCACAGTGCAGCGAAACGTACGGAAAAAGTTAACACTGTAATTTTGCTGGCACAAGACAATAAAATATTAGATACGATGCAAAATTGTATTTCTTATTTAAAAACAACAATAACAATTTCCAAGTATAGTTGTATATAGAGAAAATAAACAACAATTCTGGAACTGGTGCACACTGTATGTCATCATCATCATGTACCCTGCCGGCTGGCGTAGGCGATCATGTCCCTCCACAATCTTCTATCTACAGTGCATCGTATCAGTTCTGTTGTTGAATGTTTTCCATGCCATGACACCAAGCTATCCAGTATTTTCTCTCTTTGTCGTCCACGATCTCTCTTTCCTTCTATTTTGCCAGTTGTAACCAAGTATTCAAATTTTCCTCTTCTCATGATGTGCCCGAAAAATGTTGATTGCTTCTTTCTGATGTTTTTTAAGAGCTCCCTTTTGTGTTGGCCTCTTTGAGAACTTCCTCATTGGTCTTTTTAGCTGTCCAGGGAACTTTCAACATTCTTCTGAGAAATCCCATCTCTGTGGCCTCTAATCGTCTTTTCATTTGTTTGTCTACTGTCCATTATTCGCTTCCATAGGTCAGAATTGGTTCTATATAGCACCGATGAACTCTTTTTCTCATTTTTACTGACATAGATTTGTTGCATAAGATATTTTTCATTTTCTGAAATGCTATTTTGGCCTGAGCTATTCTGCTTTTTATTTCTGTGGTGCATCTCCCATCTGATGTTATTATTGTGCCCAAGTATTTGAAACGTTCACACTGTATGTCAAGCGCAAGAAAAATCAATAAAGCAAAAAAAGAATCTTGGGAGGTCTTTGGAGAGTCATTAGAGAAAACAAAAGAACAGTCACCAAAACAATTTTCATGGTAGTTAAAGAGTATACATAAAATAGACATGAGAGCAACAACCCACAGAAATAATGAATATATATTTCAATGAGATCATCAGAACAGAACACAAGATGACAAAGTAACAATTAGAGAACCTGAAATATTTTTTGGAAAAAGGAGAAAAAGCTGTTAAAGCAATCACCTACAAAAATAAAATACCAGGAACTAATAAGCTGCCAGCAGATATAATCCAAGCAGCAGGGGAAAGTTGTATTAAATGGCTACATAGAAACTTTAATACAGATGAATTCAACAAACTGCACCCCTTGATTGACAGCTAGCATTGTAATACCATTAATTAGGGTAAAACACACGGTGCAAATGAGAATGCTCACAGTAGTAAGGTGTCTAATTTCTGTGCTATGTAAAAAAGAATGTATGCCAAATAACAGAAAGAAGATTAAAACCAATTATAGAATCATAGTTGGCAGAAGACCAAATAGGCTTTAGAAAAAATAGAAACTGCACCGATGCAATCTTTACGCCCTCTGAACCTCATAAATAAAAAAGAATATGGAATATGACAGGAACTAATCTGTCACTTTGTAGTCCAAGAGAAAGCATTTTACAGAGTTGATAGAAACATACTATAGCAAACAATGGTGTTAGTGAATTTTTTAATATATTATGCAAAAGTCTATACAATTATTGCTGAAGTATAGTTAAAACAAATCAAAGAACATGATAACCATTCAGTTACACCTGAAATAAGACTGGGATGTGTCCCATGACCACTCTTATTTATTACCTATATCTTATATTGAAATATTAGATCAGTTTCCGGTTGTTTCCAAAATGGAGGAATTATTTTTCTCCGGCTTGGTATAGAACCGTTGATCAGAGGTTTAACAAGCCGCTATCGTAAAAACGATGTTGTTAATGAAACGTAGACCTGATACAGAATGTGTAAATTAGCAGTAGATAGTAGTGATAGTTTTTTCGGCCCTAAAACAACAACAAAAATAGGATTCTGGAATGTGCGAACAATGGCCGCTCCGACGAAACATGCACAGGTCGCGAGCGAGATGGACAGATACGATCTAGATATTTTAGGATTAAGCGAAATGCGCTGGCCTGGAACAGGTAGGAGATCTATTGATAATAAAATAGTAGTTTTTTCTGGAAGGGAAGATGGAAAACACCGTGAAGGAGTAGGCATAATGATGACAGACAAAGCTGCAAGAAGTTTATTAGAATGGGAACCGGTAAATAGCCGTCTGTCTGATACGAACACGATACAAAACAAAACATGGAAGACTTTCAATTATTCAATGTTATGCGCCTACTAACGAAGCTGATGATGAAGTTAAGGATGATTTTTATAACCAACTGCAACAACTTATAAACAAAATACCAAAACACGATCTTTTAATTGTAATGGGAGACTTCAACGCCAAAGTAGGACAAGATAACGCAGGAGTGGAACATGTGATGGGGAGAGAAGGCTGTAATACAACAAGTCAGAATGGAGAAAGATTAATAGAATTATGTTTAATAGAAAATTTAGTTATAGGTGGGACATTATTTCCACATAAAAATATCCACAAAACAACATGGATATCTCCTGATGATAGAACATCAAATCAAATTGACCACCTATGTATTAAACAACAATTCAGATCATCATTAATAGATGTAAGAGCATACAGAGGTGCTGATGTTAATAGTGACCACAACCTGTGCATTGGGAAAATAAGATTAAAATTTAGAAACCAACAGAAGAGGTCAATTACACATAAAATTGATAGTCATAAACTGAAAGATGAAGCAATAAAGGAAAAGTTTAACATAGAGCTAAGTAATTGTTATTCAGCACTTAGTGAAATAGACTTAGATATCAATGAAATGTGGGACTCACAGAGCAAAATACTAATGACAGCAGCAGAAGCAAGTGCTGGACTGAAGAAAATGGAAAAACGAGCTTGGATCTCAGACACCACATGGAAATACATCAAAGAAAGAAGAGAAGCAAAGAGAGCCATGACTAATGTAAAGACAGATCTTGGAAAGGTTCTGGCAAAAGCAACATACAAAGAATTAGACAACAAAGTGAAAAGTTCGGCAAGAAGAGATACAAGAGCTTATATAGACAACTTGGCAGAGAAAGCAGAGACAGCTGCAATTACAGGAGACAGCAGAACTCTTTATACTGTACAAAAGATGCTGACAAACACCTATACATCCAGTGGAACACCAATTCTAGACAAATCTGGATTAATGCTAACAACAAGCGCAGACATAAAAGCCCGTTGGGCGGAACACTTCAAAGAAATTCTTAACCGTCCACTACCTCACAGTTTAATAGATTTTGAAGCTGAAACACCAGCAGCAGAATTAGATGTAAATTTAGATGACTTCACCTTGAGTGAAATAGAAACCACCTTAAAGCTAATGACCAATAACAAGGCTGCTGGAGAGGATAAGTTAACAGCTGAGATCCTCAAGGCAATTGATAGCCATAATTTAATACATCTCCAAAAAATGTTCAACATCATTTGGAAAACAGAGAAGACGCCTCATAAATGGAAAAAAGGAATCATTGTTAAGATCCCAAAAAAGGGCAATCTTAGAGATTGTAACAATTGGAGAGGCGTGACACTTTTGTCAGTTGCCTCAAAATTATTCTGTAAAATCATCCTAAATAGAATAAAGGATTCAATAGATACAGTAATGCGTGAAGAACAGGCTGGGTTTAGAAAAGGGAGAAGCTGTCTTGACCACATTTTCACTCTACGACTTATATTGGAGGAACACATTGAAAAGCAAAAACCTTTTGTACTTAACTTCATCGACTTCAAAAAAGCATTTGATAGTATTCATAGAGATTCTTTGTGGAAAATTCTGAAGCAATATGGCTTACCATCAAAAATCATAAATATTATCAAAGACATGTATGATGGTTACACATGTGCAGTTCGAACAGAGGAAGGACTGAGCGAATGTTTCCCAATAGAAACTGGGGTTAAACAAGGATGTATTTTATCGCCCTTGTTATTTGGAATTGTTATGGACTTCATAATGAAGAAATGCTGCACTGGTAATAAAGGCATCGAATGGATACAAGGAGACCATTTGGAGGACCTGGACTTTGCTGATGACATAGTTCTCATCAGCAATCAGATAAAAACGATGCAGGAAAACACAAATGAACTATCATCAATAGCCAGCAAAATTGGGCTTGAGGTCAATCATGAAAAGACTAAAGTCATGAAAAGTTTAATTCCAACAAGTGACAAAATATACATGGAAAACAAACCAGTAGAAGAGATCGATCACTTCATCTATCTTGGAAGTCACATTGATCGAGAGGGGATACGAGCAAAGAAATTAGAATCAGACTGGCTAAAGCAGCAATGTCTTTCAGAAGCCTTGAAAAGTTGTGGAAATCAAAACTCATTAGCACAAACACAAAACTTAGGCTATTCAAATCAAATGTACTATCAACCCTTACGTATGCGTGTGAAAGCTGGAAAACAACAAGAGATATAGAAACAAAGTTGAACGCATTCGAAAATAAATGTCTAAGGAAAATACTTGGTATAGAATGGAACGAATTCAAAACAAACGAGGAAATTAGAGAAATCGCCAATCAACCACTAATATCTTCAGTAATAAAGAAAAGACGATGGTCATACGTTGGACATGTGATGAGAAGAGATAATAATCGAATAGCAAAGCAAGCCCTCATATGGGAAACAACAGGTAAAAGAAAAAGAGGAAGACCCAGGGAGACACTGAGAAGAACATTGATGAGAGAGGCAAGAGCAGCAGGAATCGGCTCCCTCAATGAGATAGAACTGCTTGCACAGAACAGAGACAGATGGCGAGATTTGATAAAATATCTTTAAAAGAAAACTGCTAGAACAAAAATTCATATAGGAGAAGGTGTATCTTGGTCTACGCCCTATGGGCCGGTTACGGCTCGAAAGGTCAATAGATAGATAGATAGATATTGAAAGTATATGCAAAAATGCCAACATAAAAATGAAAATAATAACTACTGCTTGAGATGAGGCATCGTAGCAGAAATACCTGAGAAATTGCAACATCTCATGTCCATATGAATCAGAAGTGTAAAACAATAAGAATTAACGCAGAAAAAAATAGAAGTCACGGAAACAGGAAGAAAGAAGCACAGAGTAAGTATAGTATATCATTATCACAGGAATAAAACAAGGTATAAGAGTTCCAACATCTAAGAATATTCTCCAGAGAAAGGCAAAATGGATAAAGAAATTAACACTAGGTTCAGCAAGGCAAACCAAGTATTGGGACAGTTATCTCCTCTCCAATACCACTGGTCAACACAAAACAGTGATAATCAGCATTAAGAAACAGATTTTACAAAATATATTTATCCCACTCTAAGTTGCCAGTTTTAAACATGGTTACTCACAAAATAAAGTTCCCATGGATATAAGATGTTTGAGAAGGCTGGAATGGTAACCAGAAGAGACAAAATCAGAAATAAGGTTATAAGAGAAAGAGTTGGCATAGAACCAACTTTGATTTACATACAAAAACATCTAATTAAATGGTTCACCAACTAAATAGAATGCCTACTAATGCCTTTCTACACTAGAATACAAAGCACACACTCAAAAAAAGAGGGAGAAAGGCACACAATTTATGGTAGATCCAGACTATGTTGGGGAGACAAAAATCTGAGAAACTCTACAATAGCAGCAAGTGCAAGGCCAACGGTTGAGCCTGCCTGATGAGCAAGAAACTTAAACTTTAATCTCTCTCAATACATGAAGAGTTTAAAACAAGAAGAAGAAATTAAGAATAATCATTATTATATGGCAACTTTTTTCACAAGAGCACTCAAAAGCATGGCTTTAAAGTGTATACAATAATGAAAATGATTTCAAATATAAACCAATAATTAAAATTTTGGAGGCAACAACATTCAACATACATAGTCGACAATTTTGCTTCATGAACAATTCATACATGTAAGTAACAATACAATAATGTATGATTATACGTTTAAAAGATATGCAAGGTCTCTTACTCACAACTCACAGTAGTATTTTATGTAATTAAGTCTATAATATAATATAATAATAAGGCAAAGCACAGAAGTGTCAAAGAAGAAACAATCACTGTGACTATCGCCTTCATAAATCATGACGTCTCTAATATAATGAATAATGATTATAATATTATATATTATTTATCAATGAAGTTCAATAGCTTTATTTTAATGATTTAATATAAGTTTGCGAGTTCAAGCTGCTGACGTGCACTCTACTCTCAAGTGATGCAGATTAGTACTTAGTCTAAAAGTACACTAGTACAGAATGAGAAGATTGATATAATATACAAATGTAATTAAATAATATCACCAAAAATACTTAATTTTAATAATTATAATATGTACTTACTTACTTAACTTACTATGTTAACTATGTACTCTCTGCTACTACACTACCTGTTACTGTTGTTAACAACAGATACTATAATTTGAGATAAAAATAAATGCAACACTGCTCTCTCTCTCTCTCTCTCCAAGTCTCGGCCAATAATTATGACTTATGCAATTGGTAGCAAATCTTGCCTTTGACTACTTTGACTTTCGTTCCAAAGTTGAACCAGAGCTCAGTTGAGTAGAAAAATAGAACGAAGAATGGTTCGCCGGTTGAGATTGATACAAAATAATAAATGGTTTTTCTTTTAAGTTCAAGTAAAATCACTGACGTTATTTATAGAATTTGGATTATTGTTGGAGTTTGATCTCTAACGGTGCTTTGAAACTGCATTATAAGCATGATGCAACATGAACGATATCGCGTGAAGCCTAACTATTCTTCTATAACATTATTTGATAGAGTTAGAGGCCATGCTACTTCAGTAAATCCCCAAGACTGTGCTTCCGGGCAGACGCCTCCAGACATATTCCGGTTATGGTTTATGCTTTATCGTGGAATGTGGCTTTAGTGATTTGTGTTTTAATGATAAACATTCTTTTCTTATTAATAAAAAGTTACCCCAAATTTTATCACACTATACAATAAAACGAGAAAACTGTAACATTATACCAGCTCTTGTATTTTGTTTCAACGTTGTAAACGACCATAATATAATACTATACGTTAACAAAATAAGAGAACAACTGTGGGAGATACTATATATAGTCCGTTCATTTCGTTTGCCGAGATGTTATGATTATAATTCAAAAAGTTCTTGATGATTTCACATGATTTTTGGCATACGGTGTTAAAATGTCCATGTCACGAGAACATATGTGTTACTCGATGTCTAGCTATAACGGTTTTCTTAAGCGGCGAATTCCTTTGATCTTTGCCCATTTAACTATTATTTTGACCCTAATCAAAATGTTTTACAGTAATCTAGTGCAACGATGACCCATAGGCGTGTCCATAACATTTTACTTGGTGGCAAGTATACAAATTTTAAATTATATATAGAACTTTTGTTCGTAGAGTCAATTTGATATAGTTCCATGCTCTTGGTGTGAGTTTCCCAAATGTTGTCGCTGCCTTTCAAATACGTACATTTAGTTCCTCATCTAAGGAAAGTGTGGCTGTAATAGTGGATCCAAGATAGCTGAACTTCTGTACTGACTCAAGCAGGCTTCCATTCAAAGTAATGGTTGTTGTTTGCTTATAACATATTTTTGATTGCTTGGGTGGTCTTGAACAATAAACTGTTTAACAAATCAACTAGGAATTTTGCAAATCAACTATTTATCTGTAGACTTAATCAGAGTAATGATCATTCAGAATCAGACGAGTCAAATAGGTCGATTACTGCTTTCGGCTGAACAAACAACAAACCATCCTTTTTCCAATATTCCTCTTCTTGTCGTAACACATGATCCTCACATTTTACCCAGTAGTCTTTATTTATATTTGATAGAGCCTGATTTGTAAGTGTCTCAACATCGCATAATTTGAAAGTTTTATTTGTATATGCTACGTGTCCTTTAACTTTTGCCCAAACTAGTTCTATAGGATTTAAGTGTGCATGATATGGAGGTAGTCTCAAACATCTATGGCCATGTTCTTGAATTAACTTGTCTATTTTAAATATCTTTGTACGTTGTGTCTGTTTTACAAGGCTAAGCAATTCGGGTTTCAAGTAGCTGTCGTTAACTTGTATGTGTTCTTTTATGAGCCACGTTTTGATTGCATCTTTTGTACTTGATGATGTTGGGATTCTATCTTCTACGTTAACTACGTTATGGTATGAAGCATTGTCCCTTATCAGACAGAAGGTCGATCTAATATTGGAAGGATACTTTTCTCGATCCAGTCTTTAAATATGTGCCCATTCATTTCGGAGTGGTAGTCTCTATTGTCTATGGATTTTGAAATGAAAACGAGATGAGCATTCTGCAACAACCCATTATGTCTGCTACCTGCATGTGCAACTATCAAACGTTGCCCTTTACTGCTTGGTACTGATCTTTTAATACTTCCATCTGCTAACTGCCATTCCTTTTCATTTGTATGATGAGCGTTGATCCAAGTTTCATCTAAATAAACAATATCATAATCATTTTCGCGCATTTCCTTCACTTCACGTAAATACTTGCTTCTAAGAGCTACTAGATGTGGCTTCTCACAAATAATGTTTTTTCCACCAGCATACTTTCTAAAGGTGAAGCCTGCACTTCTTAATATTTTCCATAATGAAGTTTTTTATATTTCAATGTCGTTGTTAGTTTTCAGCCAAGCTTCAACTTTCTAAGTGTCACTTCTTCGTTTATATCAAACATTCGACAGATTTCTCTTTTTACTAGGTCCTTATCAAAACTGTCTAACGTTTCTTTCCTTCCTTGCTTTCTTGCATTTGTTGGCAATAAATATCCGCTTCCTTTAACTATTCGATCAAATGAACGTTTACACAACCTAAAATATGCATTGTTCTCTTCTCAGGGTTTGATAAAGAACAATAAAGATGTCCCTTTTTACGCTCTCTGCAGAAGTATTGATAAATCTTTATAGCAATGTTATGCTCAGTAAAAATATTTTGCCTTTATATTCATTCTCACATAGACTTGCAGAAGATAATATGGATAGTGCCGCCTCCTTTCTGTAAATATTGAGATTTGCCTCTGAATTATGACTCGAACTCGAGTCTACGGCCGTGATTTTGACGTCACATAATTTCCGGTTTCGGCTAAAATGTCATTTTGTGCTAAACGGGAAATTTCATATGTAACATTTCTTTATAAAAATTTATAGTGGAAACATAACTATTTTAGGACGGTGCGCATTCAGCCGTGAAGGTCATGCCTATATGTTAAAGAATCATCTGTGAGATGTAAGCATCTACATAATCCCGCCGGTGTTTATAATATCGATTAACTTTTTTTTAATATAGGTTAAATAAGGCATCTTTGAAACTGGATCACATTCTTTGATAAAAAATATTTTTATAGCGACATTAGTATTCTAAACCTAACTTCAAAAGATCAATGCAAATGAACAATAAGTTTTTGAAAACAATAAATTAATGTCTAGGCAAACGAATCTGAACGGACTATAACAACATACGGAGTAAGCCTAGGGTGACCATTCGTCCCCGGGACAGTCCCCGAAATGTAGAAGTTGCCCCAGAAAGAAATTTGTCCCCGATTTTGTCCCCGATTTCAGTGAATAAATAAATGTTCATACACGGAATCGGCCCTCTATTAAAGTAAACCACTAGGACTCAGAACGTTACTGAGTTGTGTTTCTTTATCCCAGACTGAGCGGCATTAGCAGGAAGATAAAAGAGAAGACTTGGTCGCGTTGTGTCGGAGATAGCTCTTTGAACTCTTGAAGCGCGGTGCTACGTCACTTCTATTCCCACCACTCACTTCTATTGGGATGGGTTTAATTTTTAAAAAAAGCAGACACTCTCTCTCCCCCCACCCCTGCCTTTCCGGACATCTCCCGCCAAAGTATCTCGCCAAAGTCGCCAACAGTAAAAACTAACATTAATTTATCGTGTTTAAAGCTTCAGTGCAAAACTTGCTTCAAATCATGAGATCTTGAGAAAGATACACTCAAAAAACAAGTACCACGCCGAGGCAACAACCTCTTCAGTATAAATAAGGTACTGTAAACATTACTTTAATACTGCAATTGATATCTATATGTTGTAAAAAAAAATTTTATTTTAAATATTTTTTTTTTTTATTGAGAAACACAACTAGCTATTGTAATGTCATTAAGTGCGTGTATCGCATAAGCACCGTGAATATTAACAAAAATAAAATCAAACAGCAAATTAACAGTTATTATGAAATTTAAAGTTATCTTTTTTTTTTTTGCATCTACAAAATTTCTTGCGCACACACAGTCACACACCCACCCCACATATTATAAATATATATGTAAATAAATATATATATGTACACACACACGCACGCACACACACACACAGAGACACACACACACACACACATATATATCGTTCGTCCCCGATTTTGTGGGACAGTCTCAGAAATAAGCAAAAAATCCTCTGAAATGTAAAAAAATATGACAAATGACCCCGGAAACAATGGGGAAAAAATGGTCACCCTAGAGTAAGCCAACATCTAATCAACCTTATTAAGAGTCTACGTCAACAGCAGCTGCAGGGTCAGAACAGCAGCAGGCTACACAGACCACTTCGAAGTTAGATCAGGTGTAAGACAGGGGTGCGTACTATCCCCCCTACTGTTTATTACATGCATGGACCATATATGCAAGCTAGCCAACCCATCAGAGACAGTGGAGATCAACGAGCTTCTATTTGCAGACGATCAGGCACTAATACATGAAACAATAGAAGACCTACAAGAACACTTAAACAAACTCAACATCTCAGGCACAAAGTACAACATGAAAATCAACATCAACAAAACAGAAGTCATGAATGTCGCCAAAAATAAACAGAACATCAACTTAACTATAGAAGGCAGACAACTAAAACAAGTAGAGGAATTCAAATACCTAGGAAGCCTAATGACAAACGATAATTCCCAAACAGCAGAGATAGAATCAAGATGCAACAAAGCTTGTCAAAACTGTCATCGGACAGTATCACCACTATTGTCCAACAAGGAAATAACTATGGAGGCAAAACGAGCACTATACAATACAATCTTCATCCCAACGTTGTGCTACCAATGCCAGACCTGGACCCTAGATGCAAGAACAATAAGGAAATAACCTATACAGAGATGAAATGTGTTAGACGAATGATAGGAAACAGTCTGAGAGATAAGATCAGAAATGAAGAACTGAGAAAAAAGCTAGGAATAGCCCCCGCCATAGAATATATAAAGAAACAACAGATAAAATGGTTTGGCCACATGACCAGGCAGAAAGAACAAAACACAACACAACGAGCCTTCAACAAACGTTGTGAGAACACCAGACCCAAGGGTCGACCACGAAAACGATTGGTTGATGGAATATTAGAAGCACTAGGAAACATAACAGCAGCAGAGGCGAACAGAAGAGCAAAAGACCGCAAATTATATCTCCCCTCGACGCTGAAAGGCAGATGAGGAAGGAAAGAGGAAGAAGTAGAAGAACAAAATAAGATAATCATCATGTCACCATACCGGTTGGTATAGGCGAGCATAGCTCTTTCTATCTCTCAGGATCTCTTTATCTATTATATCTCTATTACGTATATATATCTATATATATCTATATATATCTATATCTATCTATCTATATATATATATATATATATCTGATATATATCTCTCTATCTCTCTTTCTATGTTCTCAGGACGTATATTGCACTATTGGTGCCATTTCCTTTCACAATCTTCTATCCACAGTGCATTGTATCAATTCTGTTGTTGATTGTTTTCCATGCCATAACACCAAGCTATCTACGTAGGGAGGTCAAAAAGTAATGCACACCAATTTTTTTCTCGGCTAATAATAAAGATAGGAATATGAAATTTTGCACACTTGGAATATGACATGTTCCAATTATGTGCACCAAATTGCACAGCATTCTGAAAAATATTACGCAATCTATGAACCGTTAAAATGGAGCTTGTCAACAATGTCCGTTACAAACAGCGAATTGTCATAGAATTTCTGGTTGCGGAAAAAGAAACTGTGGCAAACATTCATAAACGACTGTGTGCAGTGTACAAATGTTCTGCAGTCGATAGGAGCACAGTTAGTCGCTGGGTTCAGAGAATTAAAGCTGCAGAAAGTGTACGAGTGGAGCTGCATGATTTACCGCGTTCTGGACGTGTTGCCTCGGCTACCAGCACAGACATGTTAAACCGGGCTGATGCCATTATTCGTAAGGATAGGCGTATCACTAGTCAGAAATTGGCATTGCAGCTTACAGTCAGCAAGGGAAGTGCAATCGCAATTTTTAAAACTCTCGGATATTCAAAGATTTGCGCTCGATGGGTTCCTCGGTGCCTAACAAATGATCACAGAGTTCAAAGGAAAACATTCTGTTCTGAATTGTTGGAGCGTTTCGGTGTTGAAGGAGAAATGTTTTTGTCAAAAATTGTTTACCGGTGACGAAACGTGGGCACATTATTATGAGCCTGAAACAAAAATGCAGTCAATGGAATGGCATCATCCGCAGTCACCAAAAGAAAAAAAATTCAAAACATCTCCATCAGCCGGAAAGGTGATGATCACTGCCTTCTGGGATATTGATGGTGTGATTCTTGTTGATGTAATGACAAGAGGTGAGACAATCAACTCGACAGCTTATATCAATACACTGACAAAACTCAAAAATCGGTTCCACAGAGCTCGGCCTAATAAGCCATCTGCAGATTTGTTGCTTCAACATGACAATGTACGCCCTCACACAAGTCTGGTAACACGGGAAGCAATCAACAAATTTGGTTGGACTGTACTGCCCCATCCTCCTTACAGCCCTGATCTGGCGCCCTCAGATTTCCATCTGTTTGGACCACTCAAAAAATTCCTGCGTGGGAAACACTTTGACAATGATGAGGATGTGATCCGTGCAGTTAAAAAATGGCTACGCGAGCAGGACAAAACTTGGTACAAACGAGGCATTCATGACCTAGTTTCGCGTTGGCGTAAGGCAATACGCTTGGACGGAGATTATGTTGAAAAATAGGTAGTGTAAAGGAGATGTTCAGCTACAATCTGTGAAAATTTCACACATTTTGCCCGAATAGTTTCCGAGAAAAAAATTGGTGTGCATTACTTTTTGACCTCGCTTCAGTCACATGTTCTCTCTTTGTCGTCCGCGATCTCTCTCCCTGTATTTTTCCAGCTGTACCCAGGTATTCCAACTTTTCTTTTCTCATGATGTAAAGTAAGTAAAGTACCCCCGTCACGCCAAGTGACGTATAGGGAAATATGGTGTTAGTGTCCCTATATTTTACAGACCTTCAGCACATGATTTTTTGGGGTAATGTGGTCAGTATTACGCCCGTGCTGTTTACTTTCCCAGAAAAAAATCCGGTACCCATTTCAGGTTGGGTGAACCCGGAAGCCGTTGGTTGGGATCGAACCCTACCCCTTGTCCTTTGTAGTCCAGTTCACTAACCACTGAGCTATCGCGGCTTTTCTCATGATGTGCCCGCCCGAAAAAATGTTGATTGTTTCTTTCTGATGTTTTTAGGAGCTCCCTTTTTGTCTTGGCCTCTTTGAAAATGTCTTCATTGGTCTTTTTAGCTGTCCAGGGAACTTTCAACATTCTTCTGAGAAATCCCATCTCTGTGGCCTCTGATCGGCTTTTTATTTGTTTGTCTACTGTCCATGATTCGCTTTCATAGATCAGAATTTTCTCTACATAGCACCGGTGAATCTCTTTCTCACTTCTATTGACATAGATTTGTTGCATAAGACGTTGTTCACTTTCTGAAATGCTATGTTGGTCTGAGCTATTATGATTTTTATCTCTGTAGTACATCTTCCATCTGATGTGATTATTGTGCCCAAGTATAGTATTTGATGCGTTGCACTTGTTTCAGATTTTTTCTGTTTATTTGTTATGCTGCATGATGATGATGAATAACAAAAGAATAGGTATGGCAAAAAGTAATTTTAATGCCATGAAAAATATACTAACAACAAAACAAATATCAGCAGGGCTGAAACTAAGAATGGCATAATGTTACATCTTCTCAATATTCCTGTATAGTGCAGAAACATGGACATTAGACAAAAAAAACAGAACAGAAAATTGAAGTCTTTGAAATGTGGATATATAGAAGAATAGGTAGAATTGGATAGAATGAAAAGAAAACACATGATGAAGTTTTAAAACAACTGAAAATAAAAAGAGAACTACTAAATACAATTATGACAAGACAAGTGCAATTTTTTGGTGATGTTAAAAGACACAACAGCCTACTAAAAGCAATATTGGAAGGTAAATACAAGTTAAAAGAGGCAGAGACAGACCAAGACTAACATGGACGAGTAACATCAAAAGATGGACAAATCAATCTATGACAGCCTGCACCATCAACGCAAAAAACAGTAGAATGGTGATCCATGGTAGCCAACCTTCGTTGCGGAGACGGCACTCGATGACGATGGTGATGATTATTTCTTCTATATGACCATTACTTCTGTTTTCTTGCTATTAAGACTGAGACCTTTCTTGTTGCTTTCTTTTACTATTATGTTTAGCATTTCTTGTAGTTCATGCTCTGTCTTTGATATTAAGAATGTGTCAACCACATATCGCAAATTGTTTATGTTGTGACCGTTAACTTCAATTCCTTTTTTTGTTGTCTACTATTGATCTCATAATATTTTCGCTGTAAAGTGAAAACAAATCCGGCGACAGAACACATCCTTGTCTGACTCCTTGTTTTATATTGGAACTGTCCTGTTTGGTTGCTAATTCGTATAGCTGCTGTTTGTTGCCAGTACATTTTTTTTTTTTAATGATTCTCAGATAGTTGCCATCAATGTTTAATTTCTTCAGCATATTAATTATTTCCACATGCTTTACTTTGTCGGTTGCTTTTGTGTAGTCTACAAAGCACATATATAGATGGGGGCCTTGGTAGACTAGTTAGGAAAAACACCCGACTGGGCTACCGACGTTCGAGGCAACCCGTGTGGACAACCCGTGTGGATAACCCGTGTGGACAACCGTGTGGACAACCCGTGTGGATAACCCGTGTGGACAACCCGTGTGGACAACTCGTGTGGATAACCCGTGTGGACAACCCGTGTGGACAACCCGCGTTCAATCCCCGCTGTAAGGAGTGTGAGTAATAGTCGTGGTTGAAAAAAAAAAAAAACCACATCGGTCGACCCAACCGCTGGCAGAAATGGGTACCAGAGTAGTAAATTGGGAAGGTGAGGAATGCAGCCTCGTATCGTAAGTTTCGATGCTTGAAAAGACACTATCCAGAAGTCTCCGATCACTTCTGGATAGGCGGCCTAGCACATATGGGTGACAACTCGCGTGCTAAGACGCCGATTCAAGTCTCGTTATTTACCTTGACCTTTACATATGGTTTGCTCGTAGTTTACATGCAAGCTGTCATATTTAGAATCTCTCCATCTAACATACCCAATTTAGACACATAAAAAAAACCCAATTGCGCCTTCCCTTTTCGAGCATTTTCGCTTTGATTTACTGGTTAGTCTCTCTTCCACACCCACCCCCCCCCCCAGCCTCATAGTTGGTGAATAATACGCTGATCGATTAAACATTCTTGTCATTCATTTCAATTACAGTTCATGAATTAATGTCATTATGTAATAGTAAGCTAATGAAAGCATGGGGACGAGTAACTTAGTTGTTATCAGCTTCTCAATAGACAATAGCAGTAACAAATGGTAGCGACCAGTAGTAATTAGTTTAAAGTTAAGGAATGGAAATTTTCCAGAATGACAAGTTGTAGAGACGAGGTTAAGGGAGTAAAAGTTCATATAGGGATAGTGGACACACAGAAGTGAGGAAGGTAAATTAGAATTATACAGAGAGTTTTGGTCTATGGAATTTTCCACGCAGCAGATAACGACGAAGGAGAGTGGTTGGAGTATTTAAACTTCAACACTATAAGTTTGAGACAGTCAGGAAAATAATTAGTCAGGATTAAATTAGTTATAGAATGAGAATAGTCAAGATGTAGACTACGTAAGCTTAGTCCGGCTTCGGCCGAACTGGCGAAGACAGTTGGATAGAATTAGAACAGTCAGAACAGTTAGAAAGTTAAGATTAGAAAGTGAAGCCAGTTAGTTAGGAAGTTAGAATCTCCAAGTTGTAGTTCAAGTCAGTTGAGAAGCTATTAGTAGAAGTTGATAGAGAATAGGAGTATAGCAATGAGAATATGAACATTAGTGTTGTGAAGTGTTTTAAGAGTATTTCAAGTTGTGTTTCACATTCCTCATGAACGTAAATTGAATAATGTTGTATGCAAAATATGCACTTGGAACGGACCATAGTCATCGGCGGTATCCTCAGAGAAGTCCCGAATTAACTAACATTAATTTAAGATAAGTGTATCCACCACTAGTAGATCATTGTGCTAGAGATAAATAAACTTGATTATTATTATGTATGCAGAGAAAGAGTCTGTCTTGAATTACCTGTTGTGATCAACTAAAATAAATGTAATGTGCTGTCAAGAGAGTACAAAGATAATATAAAGAATAAATAAAATTACAGCTCTATAACAATTACATGTTAATGTCATTACGGTTAATGAATTCTTGTGTAAGATCGGCTATGCTCCTTTTACCTTTTTCTTTCATTTAAATGTATACTTATATCTTTTCTTCCAGTCTGCAGAAACAGACCTCTCCATTTTCGGAGGTTTGCCAAAAGGAAATAAGAAACCACAGGATAACAATTTTTTTTTTTTTTTTTGGAGGGGGGGGGATCTATGGATTTTCGTGTTACTGTAACAATTTTGTTCTTTTGTTTCCTACAACACTTGTTCGTTTGTGAGATTTTTTATACATAAGAATTGACTGAAGAGTGAAGATGAAAGAGAAAGTGAGAGAAAGAGAGAGAGAGAGAGAAAGGGAGAGACAAAGAAGACAATGTGCACTTATTATCTGGTAAACATGAAACAGCTAGAATAAACAAGAAAGTATCTGTGTATTTTTAATTAGTTAGTAAAATGATAAAATACATATGTTAACAACAATACAGTTTGGTACAAATAACATTTTTTTTTAAAAATAAGTTTAATTTCACATATACACGAAGTATATAAAAAAGAATTAAGAACATTATCGTAACAAAAATTAATAAAGCACGATAAATATGAAACATAAATAATACACGAACACGCTATTTTAATTAGCATTTGTTTGATAAAAGAAAAGTAAAAGTAATAAATGTCTGTAATCAATTCTTTGACTGGTGATCGATCTGGCCTCGTGTCCTAGTGTAAGGGCGGAAGACATTGTGCAGCGAATGAGCTGAATACAGTCAAATACTCAAAGCTGATTACTGACGTCAGAGTCAATGAACCAGTGTTGATTATGAATCTCTACCACATCCATTTTCACCCATGTCTGGCAAAGCAAGTATGGTTTGAAGAAGGTATGCGTCCAAAAGTTCATGCTATGCTCAAATCGGATAAAGGTAAAGGTAAAGTACGAGACATGAACCGGCGTCTTAGCACGCGAGTTTCCACCCATATGTGCTCGGCCGCCTATTCAGAAATGTTCGGATATTTCTGTATAGTGTCGTCTCAAGCATCGAAACTCAGATGCGAAGCGACATTCCTCACCTTCCCAGGATAATACCCTGGTACCCATTTCTGCCAACGGCTGGGTCGACCGTGGGGGTAATTTTTTTTTTTTTATTTCCAACCACGAGTACAATTCACACTGCTCCCAGCGGAATCGAACACGGGTTGTCCGAACGTCGGTAGTCTAGTCGGGTGGTTTTCCCAACTAGGCTACCGAGGCTCAAATCGGATGTTTTGGTTCAACGCCAACTTCCAGGAAGCTTTGGTTGGACCTATAGGCGCAAATTCTACATTTTGTTGTAAATCACAAACACAATTTACGACTTCTTAACGCCATTTTAAGAGTGGATAAGAAAGAGAAGTTATCTTAGCGAAAAGCGCAAACAATAACAATTATAATTTATACTTATGGATTCAGCAGCTCGCTGTTTAGATCAGCTCCTTGGACCACTATCACTTTCCTGTACCACACACCTGATTTCAGATCCCAGCTGTTTTATGGAATTACATTACTCAGTCATCGTGCTTTCATATAGTGGACACCGGATATATTCATTACTTCCCCTTGTCCGTAATGACAAAATAACTAAACATTTCATTGATATATGTTCGCTATGCTCTTAACGCCAAATTTTACTTGTAGCTGCCATTTAAGTTCTTCATATAAATATTACATTTAAGGTGCCCTTGCAGCTCTTAAAGTCCTTTTATAGGTGTAACGGAAGTTCCTAAATTAGATTTATAGGTGCCAACTAAATATGTTCATTAAAATACATTTATATGTGCCACTGAATCTCTTAATTAAAGTACATTTATAGGTGTCACTGAATCTCTTAATTAAAGTACATTTATATGTGCCACTGAATCTCTTAATTAAAGTACATTTATAGGTGTCACTGAATCTCTTAATTAAAGTACATTTTTAGGTGCCACTGATCTCTTAATTAAAGTACATTTTTAGGTGCCACTGATCTCTTAATTAAAGTACATTTATAGATGCCTCTGAATCTCTTAATCAAAGTACATTTATAGGTGCCACTGAATCTTTTAATTAAAGTACATTTATACGTATCATTGAATCTCTTAACGTACATTTATAGAACAGCCGAAGCTCTTTTGTGCATTATAGGCGCCCTTGAATCTTAATGGCAACATTCCACTTGTAAACGCTCTTGAATCTTAATACCAACATTTCACTTGTAAGTGCCCTATAATCTTAATACCAACATTCCACTTGTAGGTGCCCTTGAATCTTAATACCAACATTCCACTTGTAGATGCCCTTGAATCTTAATACCAACATTCCACTTGTAGACGCCCTTGAATCTTAATACCAACATTCCACTTGTAAGTGACCTATAATCTTAATACCAACATTCCACTTGTAGGTGCCCTTGAATCTTAATACCAACATTCCACTTGTAGATGCCCTTGAATCTTAATACCAACATTCCACTTGTAGACGCCCTTGAATCTTAATACCAACATTTCACTTGTAGACGCCCTTGAATCTTAATACCAACATTCCACTTGTAAGTGACCTATAATCTTAATACCAAACATTCCACTTGTAGGTGCCCTTGAATCTTAATACCAACATTCCACTTGTAGATGCCCTTGAATCTTAATACCAACATCCACTTGTAGACGCCCTTGAATCTTAATACCAACATTTCACTTGTAGACGCCCTTGATTCCAATATTGAAAGTTCCAGCCAAATAGTTTTTTTCTTCTTCTTTTTCCTTCTAAAAGAAATATACACATACACATACACAAACAAACAAACAAACAAACAAACAAACAAACAAACAAACAAACAAACAAACAAACAAACAAACAAAAATTAGGTATTATTGAAGCTCTCTTCAGGTATGACTCCTTGTTTATGACGGTAAATCAACATCTGTTCATAAAAATTACGCATCTTTACATTTGTAATTTATGTACGCATTTTTTATATTTGTAATTTATTTATGCATCCTTACATTTGTAATTTACTTACGCTTTACAACTCTCTCTGCGGACATATTGGTAAATCGCCATCCCCATGATTGAAGTGTAACGAATTTCATCTTTAGACTCATTGTCGTTACTCCTTGTCCAAAATGGGATTTATTATACAGCTTCTCTATGGATGAATTAGGCCACACAAGAAGTTTAGGCTTCGCTGTTCAGTCAACAACAAATGAAAAGACGATTAAAGGCTACAGATATGGAATTTCTCAGAAGGATTTGAAAGTTTTCCGGACAGTTTAAAAGACAAAAAGAACATTCTCAAAGAGGCCAACACAAAAGGGGTGCATGATAAGAAACATAAGAAAGAAACAGTCATTTTTTGGGCACATCATGAGACGAGAAAAGTTGGAATACTTAGTTACAAGTGGCAAAATACAGGGAAAGAGAGATCGCGAACTACAAAGAGAGAAAATACTAGATAGCTTGGTGTCATGGCATGGAAAAAAAGTCAACAACAAAATTGATACGATGCACGGTGGACAGAAGATTGTAGAAGGACATGATCACCTACGCCAACCGGTATGGCACATGATGATGATGGTTCAATCAAAGTGTGACGTAGTAGTTCGCGCGAGAAAAGTGTGCAAAAAATAGAGATCTTGAAATGCTTCACGTAATGTTGACAAAAAAAATTGTAAACATTTTATTTCACTAATTTAATTATGTGCGGACTTCCGGTCAATATGGCGGATAGGCGGCAGGAACCATTGAGGCTCAGTCTGAAAAATGTTCATTGTTGAAGTTTCCTCGTATTCCAAATCCTGCTTGCTGCAGGAGCTACTGAGATTAGTGCTCTGTGTACAACGTGAGCTGTGTTTTTCATCCGGATCTTGTTTTGATTTTCCAATTGCTTACGATGAATGATGATATTGTATGACGAATGACAGTTCAGCTGCGTTCACTTTCGGTACCTCTTGGCCGTATGTCCTTTGGAGTGCGCAGTAGCTGCTATGATGGGGACTGCAGCTGCCTTTCTTTGTTTTAATTCTTTAATGAGATCAGTTTTAATTCGGATGATTCCACTGCCATGGACGGTTGATCAGTTATGGATTTTAATTCGTTTGCAGTGATACCAGGGCCTTCAAATAACCATAACTATAAAAATTATATAAGTCTGTTTTTATATATCACAAATAAGTATTTAAAAAAAAAACCAGATGACCATCTTTTTGTTTGCAACTATTTTTTTTAAATATATAATATCGTGTCAATAATCAGTTTACATTAAGTTATAGCATTTTGAAGAGGGGCATGAGTTTAGAAAAGGATTGTTTGCTGTTTTAAATATTCCGACTTAATTTTAGGGCCATAACTTGCCACAAAATTTAAGAAAACACAATAGCAGAAATTTAACACGCATGTTCACAATTGGAAAGTTTAGAGGCACTCAGCTGTGATAGTCGATGACGTATGTACATCCATGCGCTGAAATTTCAATGAATGAAAATAATAGAACTTTTTATTCGGCAAACAAGACACATTCTGTTTTTCCAGACCTATTTCAATGAATAGATTATATTAAAGCATTTGACAAAGTAAAGCACCAAGAAATAATCAAATTTTAGAAAGCACAAGCGTAGACCGCAAAGATCTAAGAATAATAAAGAACATGTATTGGCAACAAACAGTGGCCATAAGAACTGGAAACCAATTAGGAATGTTTCAACAAATAAAACAGGTTGTTAGCAAGGTTGTGTGCTGTCACCAGATTTGTTTAATATTTATAGTGAGATTATTTTAAGATCCATAATGGGGCATACTTGAAATAACAATTGTAGTTCATAATATAAATAATCCAAGGTATGCTGATGATACAATCTTAATCACTAAGAGTGAAAATAAGTTACAAGAAATGTTAGACATTATAGTGAAAGAAAGCAAAAATAAAGGACTCAGCCTTAATAGCAAAAGATAGAAGTAATGGTAACAACAAAGAAAAGGACATCACCTCAGTGCAAAATAAAGACAAGTGGAACAATATTAAAACAGGTAAATGAATTTAAATATTTGGGAACTTTGTTAACCTCAGACGGAAGATGTACAAAAGAGGTGAGATGCAGAAAAAAAAGTAAAGTACCCACGTCATGCCAAGTGACGTATAGGGAATATGGTGTTAGTGACCATAAATTTTACAAAACCTTCGGCACATGATTTTTGGGGTAATGTGGTCGGTATTACGCCCGTGCCGCTTTACTTTCCCAGAAAAAAATCCAGTACCCATTAAAGGCTGGGTGAACCGGAAGCCGTCGATTGGATTCGAACCCTACCTCTTGTCCGTTGTAGTCCAGTTCACTAACCACTGAGCGATCGCGGCTCCCGACATGCAGAATGGCTCAGGCAAAAGCAGCTTTCCAAAAAATTAGGAGGATACTACGCAACCTATTTTTGACAATAGAAACTAGAAAAAGAGTTCTTAAATGTTATGTAGAGCCTGTCTTAACATATGGATGTGAATCATGGACAACAGACAAGAAAATCAATGGTTTTACGGAAGAATGTTGAGAATACCATTGATTGACAGCTAAGGAGAGTAATGAAATGTTCTGAAAGAGGCCAAAGCAAGAAGAGAGCTAATTTCCAATATTAGGAAGAAACAATCACCATTTTATGGCCGTGTAATGAGAAGAGAACAGCTGGAATATATTGTAACAACTGGGAAAATTGATGGACGAAAATATAGGGAAGCAAAGAGAAAAGATACTAGATAGCTTAAGAGAATGGCTTGGCAGAAGGTCAACAACAGAAATTATAAAGAACTGTCGTGATCGAAAGTCGTGGAGAGACATGATCACCTACGCCAGCAGGCCCGGTACTTGATGATGATTTCAATGAAAACTAAGTGCGGCTTATACGCTGCCAAATACGGTAAACGTTTGCAAGAAGTAACACAGACCAAAAGCAAATGAGAGTCGAAGGGCATACCTACAACACAAAATGCTACTAAAATCAGGAGCACCGGAAGTAGTGGTAATTGCCAGCGTGGTCGATTCGGTGAGCTGTAGCCAATAGGACAAGTAATTAGTCATTTCTACTTGGTGGCAATATTGGTCGTGGGAGAAATTTCCGTTGAAATGCTTGTACCATTGGACCAGTTCCCACGGAGGAGGAAAGAGACACGATATTGAGGTATTCGTCATGGTCAACGTTGCAAGATTTGTCAGGGATGCTATAGCGATGGGAATTTGCGTCAGATCCGTGTTATCTAAGTAAAGAGCGTACAATCTTCTTAGTGGATCAAATGCTGAAGGGGAGATGATTGATATAGGATTAGATTCTAAGTGTAAAAACCCCTAACGCAGAATAGTCCATGCTCGAGTTCGTGACCTCTACAATCTTGTTATTACTTAAGTCCAGCTTTTTAAGAAATTGAGGGAACATGTCGATGTTAATCTTGGTGATTTGATTGAAGGACAAATTCAAGAATTCGGGTCCGACTACTTTAGCAATAGCGGATGGAACTGCAGCCAGCTGGCAATGTTGAAGCTGCAGTTTGTACAAATCAAGCGGAAATGATCCTGCAGTAGTGTTACTTATATTATTATAAGCTAAATTGATTGTATCCAATTGTCGCACTTCCGCTAAGTCTGGAAGAGCAGTCATCCCAGTTGATTCTAAAGTTAGCGTGGTAAGTGTTTTAGAGCAAGGATACGTAACTAGCAGTTCAATCTTGTCAACGTCTCCAATGTTATTATAACTTAGGTCAAGTTCCTTTAACGACACAAGAACCGATAACGCTGTCGGCAGCGTGGTTAAACCACAGCGTTTGAGACTGACAATCTCCAAAGTCTTTATCATGGAATGAAAGGCGTTATCAGGAACATTTTGTAGAGCGTTTTCAGATAAGTTGAGTTGATACAAATTGTGGAATAACCACATCCAGCTTGGCCATGAAGACAAACCAACGTTTCTAAGCTCTAGACGTCTTATTGAAGCTGCAATGTGTTCCATTATACTATTGTTCCAATGTTGAATGTGGGTGTCAACTATTGTTAATGAAATTAAATTGGTAAGCTCGAGTAATGCATTTGGTAGCTGAGTAAATTCGGCGGATGTAAACGTTAATATTTGTAGAGTGTCGGCATTGTATTGGAAGGCGTCGTCTGCGATGTTAGTGAGTGGGTGGCCATAGAATCCTAATGATGTCAACTCAACAGGTAGACTGTTGTTGAAAACATCTGTTATGTTTCCACCCTTCAGGAATACATAAAATAAAGAAAGAAATGATTCAGCAAATAAGAAAGAAAGGATCTAAGCAAACAATAGCAAAACAAAACATACATTGTAATTTAACTCGCAATATAGATATATATATATATATATATATATATATATATATATATATATATATATATATATATATATATATATATATATATATATATAGACACACACACACCAAGCTACATGCTTTAGAATTAATTGAAAACTACGGTTGCTGGAGTTGTATATTATAACTCAGCTAAAATTATAATAATCGACTAGTGCTGGCACAACATTTGTAATAAAAATAAGTTATTGTGTGCAGTGATCAGTGTGCAAGTATATACTGCTTTGATGCCGACCGCAAAGGCAAAAGTACAACACCCGTCTGATCATCATCATCATCATCAAGTACCGGCCTGCTGGCGTAGGTGATCATGTCTCTCCACAACTTTCGATCTCGGCAGCTATTTATCATTTCTGTTGTTGACCTTTTGCCAAGCCATCCTCTTAAGCTGTCTGTTATTTTTTCTCTTTGCTTCCCTTTATCTCTTCGCCCCTCAATTTTTCCAGTGTTACAATATATTCCAGTTGTTCTCTTCTCATTACATAGCCAAAAAATGATGATTGTTTCTTCCTAATATTGGAAATTAGCTCTCTTTTTGCTTTGACCTCTCTCAGAACATTTTCATTACTCTTCTTAGCTGTACATGGTACTTTCAACAATCTTCTGTAAAACCACATTTCTAAAGACTCCAGTGATTTTCTTGTCTGTTGTCCTATTGTCCATGATTCGCATCCATATGTTAAGACTGGCTCTACGTAACATTTAAGAACTCTTTTTCTTGTTTCTATTGTCAAAAATGGATTGCATAGTATCTTCCTCATTTTTTGGAAAGCTGCTTTTGCCTGAGCCATTCTGCATCTCACCTCTTTTGTGCATCTTCCGTCTGAGGTTAACAAAGTTCCCAAATATTTAAATTCATTTACCTGTTTTAATATTGTTCCACTTGTCTTTATTTTGCACTGAGGTGGTGTCTTTTTCTTTGTTGTTACCATTACCTCTGTCTTTTTGCTATTAAGGCTGAGTCCTTTATTTTGCTTTCTTTCACTATAATGTCCAACATTTCTTGTAACTCATTTTCACTCTTAGCGATTAAGACTGTATTATCAGCATACCTTAGATTATTTATAATATGACCTCAAATTGTTATTCCAGGCATGCCTCTTATGGATCTTAAAATAATCTCACTATAAATATTAAACAAATCTGGTGACAGCACACAACCTTGTCTAACACCCTGTTTTATTTGTTGAAACATTGCCAACTGGTTTCCAGTTCTTATGGCCGATGTTTGTTCCAGTACATGTTCTTTATTATTCTTAGATCTTTGCTGTCTACCTTTATGCTTTCTAAAATTTTTATTATTTCTTGGTGCTTTACTTTGTCAAATGCCTTGGTGTAATCTATGAAACATCGGTATAGATCTGTTTTCGCCTCTATGGCTCTTTCTACTAAAGATCTTATGATATAAATGGCATTGCTGGTTCCTTTATCTCTAACAAAACCACATTGTTCATCGCTAATTTCTGGACTGATTTTGTTTCGCACTCTTCGCATGATAATTCTTAGTAATATCTTGGTCATATGACTCATAAGGCTTATTGTGCGATGATCATCGCATTCAATCGCACCCGATTTCTTTGGTAGGGCTATGAATATTGATTTGAGCATGTCGTCTGGTATATATCCGCTGTTGTAGATATCATTCAATGCTTTTGTTATATTTTCTATTCCAAAATCACCCATGGCTTTAATCTCTTCTTTAGTTATATTATCTGGTCCAGGAGCTTTGCCTGCTTTCATATTGCGCAAGGCGTCTTCAATTATTCTCTGAGTATTTCTGGCCCTTCTCCATTATCCTTATATTTACTTCCGTTCGTTCATCATTATAAAGATCTTTAATGTATTCTGTCCATCGTTCCCTTATGTTTTCTTGATCAATCAACAGTTCTCCTTCCTTTGATCTTAGACATCCTGTTTTTGATTGCGTTTTCTTCCTGTTAATTCCTCAATTTGTTTGTATATAGCTTTAACATCTCCTTTTTGTTGCATTTCAATCACTTTGCATCTCTCTTTTAGCCATGCTTCTTTTGCTTCATTGCATTTTACTACAATTTCTTTATTTAATCTCTTATACTCATCTTTATTTTCTTTATTCCTTCTTCTTGTATCCATTAGCTGCAAAATGTCATCTGTCATCTATTTCTTTCTTGAATTTGTTCTCACTGGTGGTATGAACTCTTTTGATGTTTGTTGCATTGATTTTTTTAGCATTTCCCACTGTTCATCAATGCTTTGTATCTCCTCTATTGCATTGTACCGGTTCTGAATTGTGATTTTATATTTGTCTTGCAGCTTCTTGTCTGATTTTAGTAAATCTAAATTTAACTTGATGTTAACTGAGGCTCGTTTTGTTGCTTTTAACTTTACTCTAAGCTTTCCCACAACTGGTACTTGATCACTTTTTGCAATCTGCCCCTGGTCTAGTTTTCATACACACCAGACTGTTTCTAAATCTATTGCTTATCATTATATAATAAATTTGATTACGTGCGTTGTCCCCTGGGCTTTTCCATGTTCACAGACGTCTTGGATGTTGCTTAAAATAGGTGTTTCCTATCATCATGTTGTGTGTTCTTACCCGTCTGATACAACACTTTTAAAAAGAACTACCGAAAATGCCAGTCCTTTCAGTTGAGCTAATTGAAGACAGGAAAGGAAATTATGAACTTTTGATTTTCAAATTGTGCGAGCAGTTGAAAATGGGACCTTTGAAGGAGTGACTTTGGAGAAGAGAGCAGATTCCGTCAATAAATGTGAATCGTTCTCTTGATTCTACTACGTTTATTGACATCTTGAATCGACAAATGAAAAATCGCCTTTTGTCTGAAGAGGAGACACATATTTCAAAATGAGCTATGCCACGTTCGGTGACATTAAGGTAAAGAACTTGTGTAAAAAGCTTTCAATTCCAAAAAGACAGTCTGTAAAGGATTTTCGTGAATTTCTGACAAAAAAGAGAGTTCCTGTAGCGCTATTGCAGCTATTATGTAATACCAATCAAATCCCTATTTCTACTGATGAGCTTCTCCAAGATGAACGTAGCTCTCACACTAACAAGAACATCCCTATAACTACTAATGAGCTTCTCCAAGATGAACGTAGTTCTCACACTAACAAGAATATCCCTATAACTACTAATGAGCTTCTCCAAGATGAACGTAGTTCTCACACTAACAAGAACATCCCTATAACTACTAATGAGCTTCTCCAAGATGGACGTAGTTCTCACATTAACAAGAATATCCCTATAACTACTAATGAGCTTCTCCAAGATGAACGTAGCTCTCACACTAACAAGAACATCGCTATAACTACTAATGAGCTTCTCCAAGATGAACATAGCTCTCACACTAACAAGAACATCCCTATAACTACTATAATGAACGTAGCTCTCACACTAACAAGAACATCCCTATAGCTACTAATGAGCTTTTCCAAGATGAACGTAGCTCTCACACTAACAAGAACATCCCTATAACTACTAATGAGCTTCTCCAAGATGAACGTAGTTCTCACATTAACAAGAACATCCCTATAACTACTAATGAGCTTCTCCAAGATGAACGGAGCTCTCACACTAACAAGAACTTTCCTACAAATGAAGACCTTGCATGCAATGATTTCCATCACGCTGGATTGTTTACTTGTTTTTTATCTTTTAACCTGACAATACACCAATTCCTAGTCCCCAAAAGCGGGGATATAGGAAACCAACTCAAAGGGACCAAGCTTTTGGAAGTGACGTGGCCAATGTGATGAGCTCAATTTTGAAAACACTTATTCAAGATATGTATTTTATTTTTTTAAATATTTTTTACATTATATATATATATATATATATATATATATATATATATATATATATATATATATATATATATATATATATACACACACACACACACGGTGCCTTTTTCTTTGGCGGCACATTTTTTTCCCAAAATATTGATAGTAAAAATATGCTTCGTGGTTTTTATGAATTTCTTCAAGAAAATAATTTCCAACATGCTGCTTCCTATAAAACACACTTTGAATACAATTGCAGTATCTTCCAGTGAACGTGAAAGAGGTTTCTCTCAGATGAACCTCTAGTAACTTCATGTAGGTCATCTTTGCTTTTACAAACAACCTAACAACCTCTGCACTGATATTCATCATGATAGTTGGTCCTCCTGTCACCAAATTCATTCCCAGCAAATATGTGGATCCATGGCTAATATGAGGTCGTCATTTTGCAGTTGAGACCAAAAGCAAGAAGCGATCTTAAGACGACGAAGGTATATCAGAGGATATGTTGAAAGTGTGGACGTTGCTGTAAAATCTTCACGATGAGTAATGGGAACTTTTTGTCCCACAAAAAAGCTATGTAATAATATATACCGTTTAAGTTCATCTCCAGCAATTATGGCGAGGGCTGGTTCTAGGTTGTTATTCTGGTCTTTTGCTCTTCTGTTCGCTTCTGCTGCTGTTAAGTTTCCTAGTGCTTCTAATATTCCATCGATCCATCTTTTTCAATGTCGACCCTTAGGTCTGGTATTCTCACAACAGTTATTGAGGGCTCGTTGTGTTGTGTTTTGATCACTCTGCCTTGTCACGTGGCCAAACCATTTTATCTGTTGTTTTCTTATATATTCTATGGCGTAGGCTATTCTAGCTTTTTTCTCAGTTCTTCATTTTTTATCTGGTCTCTTAGGCCGTTTCCTATCATTCGACTAACACATTTCATGTCAGTAGAAGTTATTTTTCTTATTGTTTTTGCATCTAGGGTGCAGGATTGGTAGCACAACGTTGGGATGAAGATTGTATTGTAGAGTTCCCGTTTTGCCTCTAGAGTCATTTCCTTGTTGGACATAGTGGTGATAGCTGTCCAATGATTTGACAAGCTTTGATGTATCTTGAGTCTATCTCTG
Source organism: Megaustenia siamemsis (assembly GCA_032433765.1). Classification (NCBI taxonomy): domain Eukaryota; kingdom Metazoa; phylum Mollusca; class Gastropoda; order Stylommatophora; family Ariophantidae; genus Megaustenia; species Megaustenia siamemsis. The sequence continues at coordinate 60,632,301 of JAVIAB010000106.1, read as the reverse complement.
CTGTTTGTGAATTGTCGTTTGTCACTAAACTTCCTAGGTATTTGAATTACTTTACTTGTTTTAGTTGGCTGCCTTCTATAGTTATGTTTGATGTTCTGTTTCTCTTTGGCGACATTCATATATATGTGTGTGCGTGCGTGCGGGTGTGTGTGTGTGTGTTTGTGTGTGTGCGTGAGTGCGTGCGCGCGTGTGTGTGTGTGTGTACATATATGTCTCCAGAGTCATAACATAAAAAATCCTGATATGCATCGCACTAGCATTAAATGCTTTCAACAAACTGACGAAAATCTGGAGATCCAAAGTTCTCAGTAAACAAACAAAACTTACACTGTTCAAATCCTATGTGATACCAGTGCTAACACATGGATGTGATACCAGTGCTAACACATGGATGTGATACCAGTGCTAACACATGGATGTGATACCAGTGCTAACACATGGATGTGATACCAGTGCTAACACATGGATGTGAAGGTTGGAAATCCACCAAGACTTTAGATAGGAATTGTATGCCTTTGAAAACAAATGTCTTCGCAGCATTTCAAACATAAGCTGGAAAGAATACATTTCAAATTAACAGATATGAGACTATTCAAAACAAGAATACTTGTCGAGTTATATAAGAAGAAGGCGTTAGAAATACATCAATCCTGTGCTGAGAATGAACGAAGAAAGACTGCCCCACGAAACATTCATGTGGAAACAATGTGGTAAAAGAAAACAAGGTGGGCCAAAAGAATCGCTCAGGGGACTAAGAAACAACCAAGAGCTAGAAGCAAATCGTCAGTCATGGGGAACTATGACTTCCGCCTTATTCCGCCGTCTTCGGCTCGAGAAGAAAATTATGATGGTGATATACACTACACTACACTACACTACACTACACTACACTACACTACACTACACTACACTACACTACACTACACTACACTACACTACACTACACTACACTACACTACACTACACTACACTACACTACACTACACTACACTACACTACACTACACTACACCACACCACACCACACCACACCACACCACACCACACCACACCACACCACACACCACACCACACCACACCACACCACACCACACCACACCACACCACACCACACCGCACCGCACCGCACCGCACCACACCACACTACACTACACTACACTACACTACACTACACTACACTACTACACCACACCACACTACACTACACTACACTACACTACACCACACCACACCACACCACACCACACTACACAAACACACATACACACACATATATATATACACACATATATGTACACACACACACACATTAGACTCAAAGGCCGCCGCAGAAAAAACCTGAAAGGCAACAACAAGGATATGCTTGTCAAAGTTTCGACCAACAGATCGCAGACAAAAAGGAATTTGTTCTTGCCTCAACAAGACGCCACAACGTGCATTCATCACTGGATGCCTTGCCATTGACCAAGGAAGGAAAAGACAGAAAATATCATCACTCTAAGATTTATAAAAGTCCAAAATTGTAAACAACAGTGATTAACGTCTAAGCTCATGTGCATTGTATCCTGGCCGGGTCTAGTAATAGCCATCTCACAAGTGTGTGAGCGAAGAAAACTTTGGAGAAATATGACTTGGTGGATATATAACAATAATATATAATATAATATAGAATTTTTGGGGTATTTTAAAAGACACAACAGCCTACTAAAAGTAATATTGGAATGGACAATACAAGGTAACAGAGGCAGATCAAGACTAACATGAACGAGTAACATCAAAAGATGGACAAGTCAATCTATGACAGCCTTGACCATCATAGCAAGAAACAGAGAAGAATGGCGATCCATGGTAGCCAACCTTCGTTGCAGAGAAGGCACTCGATGATGATGATGAACATAACAGATGAACCCATGAACTCAAAACGAGGAGAAGTAATAAAGAAAAAATGATTAAGCAGGATGTAGTTGCCCAAACGTTACCAGAGCACAACAAGTGAAACAAATTAATACAAGGAAATCTTTGTAGTCAATTTTCTATTAATTGAGTTATAGTACCTTAAAGTCAACGCCCTGCCAGAGTAGGTCATATTCTGTCCTTAGTGGAGGGATGGTTGGCAGATCTTTACATTCCAAAATAATTAGATTTTGAACATTTTCATAAGCGGTTGAGCAATTCTAAAAAAGAAACAATCACAAGTTATGGTTTTTATGTGCAACATACATAACAATAGGTTTTGTTTTTTAATTTATTCTAGTTTCTTAGTTCTCCAAAAATATGAGTTAATAACATGAAGTGATATTTAAGGAGGAATAACAACATCAAATTTCACAGCCACTTACAAGATATAATTATACATTTTGAATTAAATTCGAAGACTTATGTAGTTTTACTTATCAGGCTAATTCCCGCTAACATTTCTAATCATAAAATATCAGAACTTAATGAAAATATAACAGGAATCATGAAAAAAGGCACCCAATCAGACACAGAAAGAAAACACGTAGCAGAAAAACACATACGCGATATCTACCCATAGAACTCTTGGTCCCACATATACAAAGATGGCTCTGCTACAAATGCCACCAGAAATGGAGAGGGAGGTGTGTTCTTGACGCTGAATAATCAGGACGAGATCACCAAGTCAATAGCTACTGGAAAATTCTCAAACAACTTTAAAGCAGAAACTGAGGCCATCAGAGATGCTGCAACACTGGATATTCAACACAAAAATAACATGCACAATAAATTGGTGATTCTGACAGATGCACTGTCAGTATTATCAGCTCTAAAAATCCCCAAGAACAATGAACTAGATGACTTGAGAACAACCCTGGACCAACTATGCAATAACTTCCAGAGAGTAGTCATTCAGTGGATACCATCACAATGTAATATACACGAGAACGAACGCGCAGACACATTAGCTAAAGAGGGAGGGAGATTACCACAAGAGAACCATCCGCTCAGTTATGATGAAGCCAAATCCATCCTCAAGGGTCAGTTCCATGAAAAATGGAAACGAGAACACCCAAAGCATAACGAGATGGACGGATACCACCAACTATCAAGGAGGGATCAAGTCATCATACTTCGCCTACGCACTGGCCACAATAGAATGAGAAATCACATGTTCATCAAATTCAAAATAGGTACAACCAGTCTATGCCACTGTACACTGGACATTATGACTACAAAGCATGTTCTACAGGATTGCCCTACAGTATACAGTCTTGAGAAGAGCAATGTGGTCCACACCCACCTCCCTGGAAGAGAAACTATATGGGACAATCGAATCACTTAAACAGACAGCTGACTTCATGAGAGAGTCTGGAATCCTACTCTGGTTGAGTCTTGATCGCAGAGAGAGTACTTTGATACAAATTATGCTGGCAAAAAAGTGAAGGGCTAGTGAAACAGTCCCGAATAAAAACATGCTGAAGGTAGTTGCACTGGACCTCAGTGTGAGGATGACTAACAAAGGTTTCTTCTTTTTGCCCCCCCTCCCCCCTCCTTCAGCTGCCTCTCAGCATCTATGCTGAACTTCGAAATATATCTATTATTTATATCTCTCTAGAGTGGCTGAATAGGTACAAGTACTGCAGAATGCAACTACATTGTCAAAATAGCATGTGATGTTTTATATATTCAGCTTTTATAGACTATAGTGTAACTGAATGTGGTTCTACAAGGAATATACTTCACCCTTTCTCTTCGTTATCTCTTTATTTCGAGTGATACAAAATTGTTCTTTATACAAAAATTATTGTCTTCTTTTTTTGCGAGGCATGATACGTTTGATCTCATACCACTACTTCCTAGGTTTTATTTAAACACAGCGGACTGAACCAACTTCTCATATATCGTAACACTTCTATCTATTTTATTTACATTTCTGAATAATAATTTATTAGTTGAGAAAGTCTGGTGTGGAAGAAATGTCAAACACTCTGTCATATGGTGGTTAAGGAACCCTGGACATAGTTTATTGCCTACGGCCTGATCTAAACAAAAGTAAGGGTCGAATTGTCAGTCCTACTTGATAGTTATGATTCATGAGATATAGTACATGTATTTAAAAAATATATTTAGATGTTCTTTTACCTCCCTTAGATAACTCTTGACTAGCTATAAATGTGTATTTTACTTCGTTGTCTCCCTTGTTCACATTTTTAAGTTAATCACTTCGGCTTCAGAGATGTTGGAAAGTTATAATTCTTATTCTTCATACATAATAAACCATTGTCATTTAATGCTCGTGTATCATTTCTTTGGTGTTGTTGTTCATCTTATTTGGGTTTGTCCTAGGTCCCGCACACTTCATCCCTTCTTGTATATGTTGTGCGATGACCTATCTCTCTCTCTCTCCATCCGTGTTCGAGGAGCTTATGTTCACGCTATGTCTTTTCCCCTATACCCAGAGCAAAGTTCGGAGTCCTCTCCAGGTATTCGTATTGTCCGCACAATTATTATTTTTTTTGTTTGTTTATTATGTCGTTGGGCTGAGGTTGACGTCCAAGTTAAACAAAGTTGTTGCATGACTGGAATTTGGGCTGCCCTTCCTCAGTGACATTCGCCAGTGTAGGTTATTCCAAGGCGGTGAGGTGGTTGGAAGGAATCTGTAGTGGCCTGTTCTGATGAGGTAAATGGTGCAGTAGATATATATATATATATATATATATATATATATATATATTCTATCTTTGTGTGTTATCTTATTTTGTGCGTAATCTTTAGATCTCTCATTATTTTATAATTTTATATTAATTATATATATATATATATTATATATATATATATAATATATATATATATATATATATATAATAGGTCATGGTCTGGAGTTACTGATTAATTAACAAACCCCCCATTAATTTTTACTTCAACATTTAAACAAGTTTAGCTTCATACTATGTACTCAATAAGTACCCACAAACAACGGAGTGATAAACCAAAGTGATAAAATGTTAAGATGCAAAACTTCATTACACATTGTAAAATTACTACTACTATTGACCTTTCGAGCCGTAGCCGGCCCATAGGGCGTAAACCAAGATACTCCTTCTCGTATCTAATTTTTTAATCTAGCAGTTTTCAATTCTTTTAAAATATTTTATCAAATCTCGCCATTTGTCTCTGTTCTGTACAAGCAGCTCATCTCATTGAGGGAGCCGATTCCTGCTGCTCTTGCCTCTCTCATCAATGTTCTTCTCAGTGTCTCTCTGGGTCTTCCTCTTTTCCTCTTACCTGTTGTTTCCCACATGAGGGCTTGCTTTGCTATTTGGTTATTATCTCTTCTCATCACATGTCCAACATATGACCATCGTCTTTTCTTTATTACTGAAGATATTAGTGGTTGATTGGCGATTTCTCTAATTTCCTCGTTTGTTTTGAATTCGTTCCACGCTATACCAAGTATTTTCCTTAGACATTTATCCTTCCGGTTATATCCAAAATGGAGGAATTATTTTTCTCCGGCTTGGTTGATCATAGGTTTAACAAACCGCTATCGTAAATACGATTTTGTTAATGAAACGTAGAAACATTGTGAAATTAACGACATAAAAATGAACACATAATTTCAAAACAAAGGTCGTGATGATAAGCAGATTCCTGCTCATGGCATTCGCTGTAGAAAATCAACAGGCTCATCAGATTTTCTTAAACTCTTTCCGTACGGAAGCTTTTTATCGACGCAACGGAAGAGATTTCAGAGACAAAATTGTTCATTGTTTTAAGAATCAATCTACATATTTATATATTATCTAACATATTATATATGAATATTTAGATAACTGAACAAAGTATTAGATTTCACCAATATCAAGATGATACAAAACATGTAAAAAGAAAATGGTTTGATGACGTTCACACTAATCAAATTGAGCATGGCGCACTATGCGGCGAAACGTACGCTGCAGAAATTGGCATGGCTCACTGTGTTGCGAAACGTACGGAAAGAGTTAAAATGAACCAGGAACATACTAAAATATTAAACTTCCCTTCCTAATTTTGGGTGTTTTTTTTTTCCAAGTGTTGAATGTAATAGTTCTAGTTACATATACTGACCTTGGAATCATATGGCATTTTGAAGAGATTTTGTGACGAACAGCTACACAGGGCCAGAATGAAGAAACTCTTTATCGTTAAATGCATCTTGATCCCGTCAGTGTTCTAGCTCAAATATACAACAAGACACATCGATGTAGCCACAGTTAAGTGCATGGTTAAACTTTCCAAATTTCATATTCAAACCGTTATAATAATGATATACGGAATTACACATCATTACTTGTATTTGTTTAATTAGTTTCAAATATTAAATTATAGGATTAAACACAGAGAAACCAACAAAATAGTGAAAACAACAAAAGATGAATCTTAGAAATGCTTTGGGGAGACAGCAGAAAATAAGAGAGCAGATGCTACAAAGGACATGGGGTAGGGTTCGATCACAACCGACGGCTTCCAGGTTCACCCAGCCTTAAATGGGTACCGGATTTTTTTTCTGGAAAGTAAAGCGGCACGGGCGTAATACCGACCATATTACACCCAAAAATCTTGCGCTGAAGGTCAGTAAAATTTATGGTCACTAACACCATATTCCCTATGCGCCACTTGGAGTGACGGGGGCTCTTTACTTTTTTAAAGAGAGCAGCTATTAGAACCTTAATTTTTCAAAACAGAGGCATAACAGAAAGAGATGAAATCTATAACCCAACAGAATTAATTCTTTTTCTTCTTTCCTTCCTCATCTGCCTTTCAGCGTCGAGGGGAGATATCAATTGCTGCCTTTTGCTCTTCTGTTCGCCTCTGCTGCTGTTATGTTTCCTAGTGCTTCTAATATTCCATCGACCCATCTTTTTCGTGGTCGACCCTTGGGTCTGGTGTTCTCACAATGTTTGTTGAAGGCTCGTTGTTTGTATTTTATTCTTTCTGCCTTGTCACGTGGCCAAACTATTTTATCTGCTGTTTCCTTATATATTCTATGGCCGGGGCTATTCCTAGCTTTTTTCTCAGTTCTTCATTTCTGATCTTATCTCTCAGACTGTTTCCTGTCATTCGTCTAACACATTTAATCTCTGTAGAGGTTATTTTGCTTATTGTTCTTGCATCTAGGGTCAAGGTCTGGCATTGGTAACACAACGTTGGGATGAAGATTGTATTGTAAAGTGCTCCGTTGCTACTTTATGTTTATCTATCTCCATCTTCTGTGTATTTCTCTGAGCATAAAACATTTATCCTTAGAAGTAATTACAGAAGTAATTAATTACCCCAAATGGAGATTCTTTAATGGATCCAGTAAAAATAACTAACAGATGGAGGGAAGACTCCAAAGAACGTCTCAATCCCTAGTGGAGATTCCGAATATAACAACACATGACAAGGAAATGACATCACTAAAACCAGAAATGTTCTCAGAAGTAGGAAGGGTGGTTTAAAGAGTCGCCGAACTACACATAGCCAGTAGCAGAAATATTACCAGGGAGATAATCCAAGCAGCAGGAGAGTTTAGTTCGAGATGGTTACATAGAATTGCAGCATGGTCAAGGCAAAGAAATGTATAAAAATGCGAAGCTGCAGTAAAGCTAATTGTACAGAGAAATGAAACCAAAAAATGAAAAAACGGTATGGTTAAAACTTTGGAGGCAAATAATAATAAATGAATATTATTATAGAGGGAAAACTTCCGAGGCAATAATCAGGAATCAATTCAGAGGAAGAGGTATGTTTACAGCACTCGGAAAAAAAATAGACAAATAATCAACAACAGAAAAAAAAAAAACAAAGAACAATATATGGACCAAAGCAGGATCGAACCCGTAATCAGTGGCACAGCGCCTTGCCGCGAAATGCCAAACGCTAGGGAACACTGCCACGAAAAGCCAAACGCTAGGGAACACTGCCACGAAAAGCCAAACGCTAGGGACACTGCCACGAAAAGCCAAACGCTAGGGAACACTGCCACGAAAAGCCAAACGCTAGGATACACTGCCACGAAAAGCCAAACGCCAGGGAACACTGCCACGAAATGCCAAACGCTAGGGAACACTGCCACGAAAAGCCAACGCTAGGGAACACTGCCACGAAAAGCCAAACGCTAGGGAACACTGCCACGAAAAGCCAAACGCTAGGGAACACTGCCACTCAGGCTTTGGCTTTTCGTGGCAAGGCGCTGTGCCACTGTGTACGGGTTCGAGCCTGCTTTGGTCCATATATTGTTTTTTTTCTGTTGTTGATTATTTGTCTGTTTTTTTTTCCGAGTGGTTAAAGCTTTACGTGATAAGTGGACGACATTCATTTGTGTTGTCCCTGTATTATGTAAAGCTTTAATGATACCGATTTTTTCTATATTTTTTTTTCTCAATGCAGCATGGGTCATATGACAAGTATAGCCTACATCGATGTCAAATTTGATTATTTGACCAAGTATAGCTCATATTGATATCAAATTTGATTATTTGACCACGTATAGCTCATATTGATGTCAATTTTTCTCATATGACCATGTATAGCCCATACTGATGTCAAATTTGATTATTTGACAACGTAGAGCTCATATTGATGTCAATTGTTTTCATTTGACCAAGTATAGCCCATATTGGTGTCAAATGTTTGCATCTAGCCAAGTACAGCCCATAATGATGTCACATTTTCTCATTTGACCAGGTATAGCCCATAGTGATGTCAAATTTGCTTATTTGGCCAAGTATAGCCCATATTGGTGTTAAATGTTTGCATCTAGCCAAGTACAGCCCATAATGATGTCACATTTTCTCATTTGACCAGGTATAGCCCATATTGATGTCAAATTTGCTTATTTGGCCAAGTATAGCCCATATTGATGTCAAATTTGCTCATATGACCAAGTATAGCCCATATTGATGTCAAATTTGCTCATATGACCAAGTATAGCCCATATTGATGTCAAATTTGCTCATATGACCAAGTATAGCCCATATTGATGTCAAATTTCTTATTTGGCCAAGTATAGCCTATATTGATGTCAAATTTGCTCATATGACCAAGTATAGCCCATATTGATGTCAAATTTGCTCATATGACCAAGTACAGCCCATATTGATGTCAAATTTTCTCAATTAGTCAAGTACAGCCCATATTGATGTCAAATTTACTCATTTGACCAAGCATAGCCCATAGTGATGTTAATTTTGCTTAAATGACCAGTATAGCTCATATTGATGTCGATTTTGCTTATATGAACAAGTATAGCCCATATTGATGTTAAACTCCTAAGATGCCAAAGTATGGCCCACATTTTGTATCTTCTACTCCGACTGTTTATAATGCATCTTGGTTGGTTTCTCTTTCACCTTCATCCAGGAGCCCATTATATGATAGTTGGTATAAAAAGAACTAATTTTTCTCTGAGTACACGGCCTATTCCGGTTGGCTTACCACGGCAACAGCCGGGGTTCGTACCCTGGCGAGGACACCTGGGTTTTACTAATTCCCTAAAAATTAGTAGGAGCCGCGATAGCCCAGTGGTTAGTGAACTGGACTACTACGGACAAGGGGTAGGTTTCGATCCCAACCGACGGCACCGGGTTCACCCAGCCTTAAATGGGTACCGGATTTTTTTTCTGGGAAAGTAAAACAGCACGGGCGTAATACCGACCACATTACCCCAAAAATCATGTGCTGAAGGTCTGTAAAATATAGGGTCACTAACACCATATTTCCCTATACGCCACTTGGCGTGACGGGGGGTACTTTTACTTTTACACGGCCTATTCAACTCCAAGTTTCCTCTTTATCACTGTTTGTATTCCGCAAATGAATTTACAAAATGGGGGGGGGGGAGTGTTCGTTAAGCAAAGAGCATGCTTGCCAATATGGTGAACGAAGTAAAAAAAATTAGGACCAGCACGTTGTGCTGGAATCGCACTGGTTATGCTGCCCCTATTCTCGTCATAATTAAGCAGGTGTGGGGCAATTCATAGTCATCGTGTGGGTGGTAGTGTGTGTGTGTAGTAGTGTGTGTGTAGTAGTGTGTGTGGTAGTGTTTGTAGTAGGATGTGTGGTAGTGTGTGTAGTAGTGTGTGTAGTAGTGTGTGTGTGTAGTTTGTGTGTGGTAGTGTGTGTGTGTAGTTTGTGTGTGGTAGTGTGTGTGTAGTAGTGTGTGTAGTATTGTGTGGTAATGTATGTGTAGTAGTGTGTGTAGTAGTGTGTGTGTAGTTTGTGTGTGTGTGTGTGGGGGGGGGGGGTAGTGTGTGTGGTAGTGTGTGTGGTAGTGTATGTGTGGTAGTGCATACTAATATGTTTGGTATTATGTGTGTAGTAGTCAGTGTGGTAGTGTGTGTGATAGTGTTTGTGTGTGGTAGGTGTATGGGTGGTAGTGGGTTTGTGTTGTAGTACGTGTAGTAGTGTGTGTGAGTGGTAGTGTGTGTGATAGTGTATGTGTGGTAGTGTGTGTAGTAGTGTGTGGGGTATTGTATGTGTGGTAGTATGTGTGGTATTGTGTGTGTAGTAGTGTGTGTGGTAGCCACTGCTATAGAAAATAATGTTCAGAAAAGTTGTCTCATCTTGTTCATTATATTTTTGGTAGCTGAAGACCATCAGAAATTTTAAAAAATCGACATTTTCCGGCACATCACGAGAACAGGAAAGTTGGAATATTCGGTTACACCTGGCAAAATACAGGGAAACAGAGATCGCGGACGACAATGTGAAAGAATACTAGATAGCTTGGCTGTCATGGCATAAAAAATAGTCAACAATAGAATTGATACGATGCACTATGGATAGAAGATTGTGGACGGACATGACCAACTACGCCAACCGGTATGGCACATGATGATGATTATGATGATGATGAAGACTAACAATGGTAAACAGAAATAATGAAGGAATATTGATTTACAGTAGTAATAATAATAATAATAATAATAATGTAACTTGTTTCTGTTTAAACATGACCCCAGTGACAGCTAATTTGAAATGTCCTGTTCAGCACATAAAGTTGCGCGTCTGTTGCAATCATGCCGCGTCCAGTAAGTCTTTTACATCTTCCACACATCCTCATCTTGGTTCTCCTTCTCTCTGTCTCTCTCTCTGTCTCTCTCTCTCTCTCTCTCTCTCACGTCTCCCTGTACCATGATTTCCAAAATGATCCTCTCTATCCGATATATCGTTTTAAATAACCGAACTATTTCGTTGTCTTTGTTTTCATGTTCTTTAGCAAACAGTTCTCTAATATACTTACTAAGTTAGTAAAAATTGACACTTTTGTTCGTTTCTTTATAATAATAATAATAATAATAATAATAGTAATAATAATTATAAAACAATAGTTATTATAGTAATATTAGTAGTAATTGTAGTAGTAGTATTAATAATAGTAGTATTAATAATAGTAGTATTGGTAGGAATAGTAGAAGAAATATTAATAGTAGAAATGTTAGTAATAGTAGCAGTAGTAGTATTTAGTAGTAGTTGTAATATTAATGGTAATACATGTAGTAGCAGTAGCAGTAGCAGTAATAGTAATAATAGTAATAGTAGTAATAGTAGCATTAGTTGTGGTTATAGTAGCAATAGTAGCAATAGTAGCAATAGTAATAGCAGTAGTAGTGGTAAAAGTGCAGTAGCTGTAATAGTAGTAATAGTAGTAGTAGTAGTAATAGTAGCATTACTAATAGTAATAGTAGCAATATTAGTAGTAGTAACAGTAGTAGTAGTAGTATTAGTAGTAGTAGTAGTAGTAGTAGTAGTAGTAGTAGTAGTAGTAGTAGTAGTAGTAGTAGTAGTATAGTCTAGTAGTAGTTTGTTGTTGTTGTTGTTGTACTCGTTGTTGTTGTTGTTATAGCATTCAATATATTCACCTTTTTATAAAAGTCCAATGAATCATTACATGCCTCCTATCCTTTTACTTCTTCCCTTTAACAACAAGCTTGTTCTTTAACTTGTGCCTGTCATACACAAACTGCAACCACACGAGAGGTTATATTTATATCTTTCCAGTTTCTACTTTTGCTTTGTTTATTTGCTAACATTCGACTACCTTTATATCCGTGTGTCCTGACCTCGACCTTTAGAACTTTGATAACTCTGTCATTAGTATTTTAATTTATAACTCGCCAGCAGATAAGGGAAACAAACAATACTATCAGGGTTGAAAACGTGCACCCTAATCCAACACAACGAGGTAAACAAGCCCGTTATTGAACCTGCCTGCACTGATAACTAGGTCGGTATGACATATTTTAAATTCTACACAACTGAAAACATGAAGTAACTACTGTTTTATGGAACAAGGTTTATAATATTTAATTAAATAATGATTCTTAATTTGAGCGTAACATTAGCCAGGCAACGCATGTTGTTTTTCCAACTCTAATATATTTAGCGTGTTGGAACTTTCTAACTAGATCGCTGATATCAAAGAAGTACTCTTAGACTATAGAGTCGCCATACGCCTTCAAAATAAACTATCGGACAACAGTATAAAATTAATCAGACAGCAGTTCAATGTAATCAGACATCTGTGCAACATGAATCAAACTAATAGCATCAATCAGACAACAGTACAGCGTAGATCGGAAACAGTATAACATCAACCAATAGCAATATAATATCAATCAGACAACAATATAACATCAATCAGACAACAATATAACTCAATCAGACAACAATATAATATCAATCAGACAAAAGTATAACATCAATCAGACAACAATATAACATCAATCAGACAAAAGTATAACATCAATCAGACAACAGTATAACATCAATCAGACAACAATATAACATCAATCAGACAAAAGTATAACATCAATCAGACAAAAGTATAACATCAACCAGACAACAATATAATATCAATCAGACAAAAGTATAACATCAATCAGACAACAGTATAACATCAATCAGACAACAATATAACATCAATCAGACAAAAGTATAACATCAATCAGACAAAAGTATAACATCAACCAGACAACAATATAATATCAATCAGACAACAGCACAACATCAATCAGACAGCAGCATAAGCATAAATCAGACAGCAGTATAAGCATAAATCAGACAGCCGTATAAATTAAGTTTCCAAACTGCGTCGATCTTTCCATTCCCTCATTATAGCCACTCATTTTGTTGGTCTACTTTTCTCGTGATAACATGTTTTCCATGTCCTTCACACAAGACGAAAATTATTGACCTCTAGAACCGCGATGTGAACTGTGCGACATGCAAATTATTGTAAACAGTTGAGATCCGGGTAACCTGCACTTGTTCCAGGGTTTGCTGAGATACTGAAAGCCTTAATTTTTCATTATCATCATCGAGTGCCGTCTCCGCATCGAAAGTTGGCTACCATGGAGCGCGGTTCCGCTCTGTCACTTGCTTTGATAGTGCAGATTGTCATAGACTGACTTGTCCATCTTTTGATGTTACTCGCCCATGTTAGTCTTGGTCTGCCTTTGCCTCTTTACCTTGTATTTTCCTTCCAAAATTACTTTTAGCAGGCTGCTGTGTCTTTAACATGCCCCAAAAATCTCATTTGCTTTGTTTTGTTTGAATTGTATTTAGTAGTTCTATTTCATTTTTAGTTGTTTTAAGACTTCACCGTTTATTTTCTTTTCTTTCTATCCTTCTTCATATTCTTCTATAATCCACTTTTCAAAGGCTTTAATTTTCTGTTCTGTTTACTTGTCTAACGGCATGTTTCTTCATCATACAAGAATGTTGAGAAGATATAACATTTTGCTATTCTTAGTTTTAGCCATAGTGTTATTTGTTTTCATGTTAGTATATTTTTCAAGGCATTAAAATTACTTTATGCCATTCCTATTCTTTTGTTTATTTCAGTTGTACATTTTCAATCACTAGTTATATCAGAAGAGGCCAACAGAAGAGCAAAGAATCGCAGAATTGTTTCTCCCCTCGACGCCTACTGCAATAGAGGAAGGATAGAAGAAGAAGAGTTATAGTATGTCCAAGGTAGTTGTAGCTCTGAACTGTCTCAAGCCTATTCCTTCAACTTTTATATACACTTTCATTTTTATTTTATTATTTACGCGTTCCTGTCGATTCTAGCCTTATACACTCTAGTTGATCAGGGTCCTATATTTTCTGCTATTTTCTAGCCTCAAAGAGATTAATTGATCTTGATTTGAAAGTAGAAATGTTTGTATGAATGTTTTATCGAGGATGACCATAAGTCAGAATTTCCTGGTTATGACCATAAGAATAATCCATTGAGTTATTGAGTTATTTGCAGGTCATCATCGTTGCACTTCGACATGTCAATAAGTGCTCAGATCCCCTTCTCAGCAAGTCTCGCAGTG